>CM051347.1:42334881-42934881 GCA_028015215.1 Gynostemma pentaphyllum
AATGTTGTCTAAGACTCTCGGCTTCTTGATCTCACTACTTTAACAAAGAGTGTCACAAATTCTTTATATAGGCAAGCAAAACATGGAGCTCAAGAAAAACAATCCACCGCATCCAAGGATTGCTGTGCACGCCAATGAACCAAGTTGATAAAAAAAATTCCACCACCTATCAAAAGGTCTCAGCCAATAAAAAAAACTTTACATGGGCTTGGGCCAAACACTTGATTTGTCTTCACAACACAACAATCTCCCACTTGAAGACAACATCAAAACACCATGTCTTCACTGTAAGCGGTAGCGACTCCTCTCTACTAGTTTCTAAGAAGTCCAATTGAAGTTACACACAACTTCAGTTTTTCTGTTGGAACTGTCTTAGTTAATATATCTGCAGGATTCTGACTACCAGGAATCTTTTCTAGTACCAACACATCATCTTCCAACACCGATCTGATAAAGTGATACCTCACTTGTATATGCTTTGTTCTGGCATGAAATACAGGATTCTTTGTCAGATGAATAGCACTCTATCTGTCACAATACAATGTTCCCTTTCCCTGTTTCTGATCAAGTTCCTCTAAGAATGACTGAAGCCATATCATCTATTTACTGGCTTCTGTAATTGCAACATACTCAACCTCTGTCGTCGAAAGGGCCACTATCGTCTGCAACTTAGAGACCCAACTAATAGTTGTACCTCCCAAAGTATAAACATACCCAGTAGTACTTTTCCTGCTATCAACATCACTTGCCATATCTGCATCCATATAGCCTTGCAATTTAAATTCTGACCTTTTAAAATGCAAAGCATAATCAGTCGTTCTCTTCAAATATTTGAATATTTACTTGATAGCTTCCCAATGATGCTTCCCTGGATTACTCATATATCTGCTCACAACTCCCACTGCATGTGCAATGTCTGGTCTGGTGCAAATCATGGCATACATAAGACTGCCTATAGCTGAAGCGTAAGGCACTATATTCATGTGATCTCTCTTCTACTCAGAAGTGGGTGAGTACTCTTTAGATAATTTTAAATGAAAAGCTAAAGGAGTACTCACTAGTTATGCATTCTCCATGTGAAACCTGCTCAAAACCTTTTTCACATATTCTTCCTGTGACAAAGTCAATAAACCATCAAATCTCTTAATCATCATCCCGAGGATCTGTTTAGCATCACCTAAATCTTTCATAGCAAACTCTTTTGATAAATCGCATTTGAGTTTATCAATCTCCTGTTTGCTAGCCCCTGCAATCAACATGTCATCGACATACAAAGGCAGTATAACGTAAGAATTACCCTTATGCCTGATGTAGCAACAATGATCTGCCTGGCATCTCTAGAAACCGTTGCTACTCATAAAACTGTCAAACTTCATGTACCAATGTCTAGGAGCCTGTTTGAGACCATACAAGCTCTTCTGAAGTTTGCACACCATTTTCTCCTCTCCTTGTACTACAAAACCATGTGGCTGAACCATGTAAATCTCTTCCTCTAAATCACCATGGAGGAAAGCCGTTTTTACATCTAACTGTTCCAAGAACAAATTCTCTTCCGCCACTATTGATAATACAATTCTAATAGTAGTCAATTTAACAACAGGAGAAAATATTTCATTGAAGTCAATACCTTCCTTTTGTTGAAAGCCTTTGACTACAAGCCTTGCTTTATATCGTTTGCTGCCATCGGGTTCCTGCTTTATTATGTACACCCATTTATTATGCAAAGCTTTCTTACCCTTGGGTAACTCAACAAGCTGACACGTATGATTCGTCATCAATGAATCCATCTCATCCTTCATGGAAAACTCCCACTTGACATAGTCTTCCATGTGAATCGCCTCATCATAACACTCAGGCTCACCTCTGTCAGCTAATAAAATATAGTCAAGTGAAGGAGAATACCTCTGTGGTGGTCTAATAGTCCTGCTAGATCTTCTAGCAGCTGTAGGGGGAGTTATTGGAACTGATTTTGTCTCAATAACTTTTGTTTCTATAGCAATACTATTTTGAACTTCAACCTCTGCAGTTTATGTCTCAATCTCAAGAAAATATTCTAACTGAATAACCTCAGTAGACTTTCCATCTTTCTCCCCTGACTCAATCTCTGCCCTGTTCTTGTAAAGAACCTGTTCATTGAAGATCGCATCTTTACTTCTGATGATTTTCCTGTTCTGGTCATCCCAAAATATATAACCAATCTTAGCACCGCCATATCCAATAAAATAACATTTAATGGATTTTGCATCTAACTTGCTCCTTCAACAACATTAATATGTACATAAGACACACAGCCAAAAACCTTTAGATGGAAAAGATTTACCTGCTTATCGCTCCAGACTTCCTCAGGCAATGTAACGACCCAAGTCCGTAAAATCTTTTAAATTCAATGCACAACGAAAGACTTGGTTTTAAAGAAAAACGGCATGGGTTCATTTAAAACTCGGATAAACCAAAACCCGTTTTTACATTTTTCACAACAGAGAAAACGATAAATTGCGGAATGCGCATTCCAGCTTACAAGTAAAATTCTAAAAGAACTTTAAAACCATAAGACATTTACAATTTTAGACAAATGCTCTACCGAGCTCAAAACATAAAGTACGAAGGATGATAAAATTTTACAAGTATTTCAAGAATGCTAAACCAAAATGATTCCATGTTCCTGTCCATCCATCATCTCGACCAGTCATACGACGCCACCTCCTCTAACACGTCCCACTCGTCAAGATGTACCTGAAAAATGTTAAGTGTAGCAATGTTAGCATAAAAATGCTAGTGAGAATAAAATGAAAGCCAGTAACTCTATAGACCAAATTCCATACCGGAAACTGTGTCCAAAGTTCTAAATTTCTCTTTACTACCCATTCTACACTTCCAAATCATAATAATCATAGACCAATCAATTTCCCAATTTCCAAATTATATCGAGCCACATCTAATACCAAATTCGTACCAAATCGTAATACCATATCATATTACCACATCTAAATACTTCGTAACGTGTTACCGTATGTTACCACCTCAACATACTAACACGTACGGTATTAACATATCAAGTGTCCTCGTAACGTGATACCGTATGGATCAACATCAACATACTACCACGTACGGTCTTACCAAATCATAGATCACATACTACCAAATCTCGAATTACCATAACTTGCCACATTTACCACATAAGGTATTACCATCGAAGACCAAACACTTGCACAAAGGATAAGCATGTATTTACATACAACTAACAAACAAGTTGGGATGCTCATAGTAAGAACTCGATTTATCTGCCAATCTTGTCATATAATATCGCTCATAACCTGTTTCATCTATGACCCTGTTATATCCCAAGATCACGATCTCCTCATATAACATCGCTCATAGCCTGTTTCATCTATGACCCTGTTATATTCCAAGATCACATCACAAAGTATAACATCGCTCATAGCCTGTTTCATCTATGACCCTGTTATACCCCAAATCACATCTCATAGTATCTCGATCTCCTCGTATAACATCGCTCATAGCCTGTTTCATCTATGACCCTGTTATACCCCAAGATCATATCACATAGTAACTATAAATTGGTTCATTACTTGAGCATCACAACACAAACAACTAACAAACAATACAATGATACTACAATTACACTCAATAACATGCTTATCTTTTGTACATAAAGTGTTACTTCTTACCAAAAGTCCCGAGTACATCAATCGTACTATCATCATGATTCCATATTCCACTGTTCAACCACAATCCACATCAAACCTTATTATCATTAGAACTTTCATACTCCACATTATTACCATATTAAAATACAATCCTTATTACTCACACAAGGTAATAAGTTCGTAAAAACACTAACCAATATCATCACTTATGCCATATTCCACGAAGTCTTATAACTTCCAAATAAGCAAAATCGATGTTTAACTTCATCATGTCACAAATGACAATAAATCACCTTAAATCCCAAGAATAATCTCCAAGCCATTACCATAAACCACGAGTTGACTTTCAAACATTTCCTTTACTTTACTTTGGTCGAAACTACCTAAAGTAAATTCAATTCCCAACTCTATCTCAAAATCTCTATAATCTTTAATACCCATAAGGATAACCTCTAAGCTACTTTGATCTAAAACTACTCAAAATAACTTAGACTTCCACTTTCATCTAAACTCTCCAATTTCACCTAAATTCTCCAATGTCATCTTACAAGACTTCCAAATATACTCAAACTTGTCTTTCCACCCAAATTCACTACAAACTCCAAGGTCACTCCGCTCACTTCCGAGTCTAAAGTCACCAACCAATAAGTATTTACTCCTAGTAGATTTGTTTGTCACTTAACCTCGATCAACAAAATCGTAATGAAACTTAATTCATAAAATTACTAACTCCCATTTTAAACTCACCTTAGAATTGAAACTAAACTTCCAAAGTGTCGAGGTAGATTCCACGCGAGCAATTACCAACCTACAAATAAGTTACACCCAATAAACATTAATTAACCAGAAATTGAACCCACAACATCTAAACGCGTAAAACGACGAAAAACCCGGTTTTTAGCTTTATGGTGCTCTAGGCCATAGGAGGGAAAATGAGGTTCGAGTTTGGTTTTTCGACTTTTAGGCATTTTAGAGGTGTTTCGGGTTGGTTTTAGGTACTTTGGAGGTTCGAATTATCAGTGAGTAACCGTGATTTAAGGTTTTACACAATACTTGATTCCCGAAAAATTAAGTAAAATACATAACAATGACAAACTAAACACTCTAGCCATCACTAAGTGAGAGAAAAACAAACGAAACGGGTTTTTCATTCAACTCGGGTTTAGGTCCATGACAACAACCTCATCCAAAGTGATTTTTCCTAACTAGAATTCACAAACAACACCCGGGAAAAACGAATCAAGGCTTGCATACAAGTTTGGAAAAAAGAAAACACAAAAACCCATTTCTTCCTCACCTTGTATCTCCTGGATCTTTAATGGATTGGGTTGATTGATGAGATGGGTAGAAAGTACGTCTCGAGAGCTTTCCAACGAGCTAAGACAAGATGAAAACGGTAGAGAAATGAAGCCGGGGCGACAATTTCTTTCTCTCATCTTGTTTTCTCTCTAAGCTACGGGTTTGGCCATCTTTTTCCACTCCTCCTTCCTTTTTTTCTTATCATTATCTTTGAAAAATATGAAGTGGATATATATAAAGATATTTTGGTAAAAGACAATATTGCCCCTCCTCTTATTTTCTTTAAGAAAGCTTGTTCCAGGTGATCGTTATTTCACGTTTCTAATTCCAATTCAACTTAACTACTTCTAATCTATCTTAAATGTATTTAACAATAAATAATGGGTCTGCTAATAATTTTAACACGACCAAAACTAATTTAAGCTAATAAAGCGATTAAAAAGGTTTTCGGACGAAATTAGCTACTAAATTCTAAATTTCTAAAATTAAACTAAATACTTTAATTAAAATAAATGAATAAATTATATATATTAAAAAAATCACTTCTAAAATAACGGGACGTTACAGGCAATTTGAAGTCTAATGGTGTGGAAGGACTCATATTAATCAAATAGGTCGCTGTACTGACTGCCTCTGTCCAAAACATCTCAGGTAACCAAGAGTATAATCTCATACTTTTGGCACGTTCACACAATGTTCTATTCATCATTTCTGCCACGTCATTCTGCCGTGGTGTCCCTGGAAGAGTCTTAACCATCACAATACCATTTTTTGCACAATAATGCTTAAACTCTCTACTAGTGTATTCTCCACCATTATCTGACCTCAAGCTCTTCACTTTTAAACCTGTCTCATTCTCAACCATAGCTCTCCAAGTTTTGAAAGCATCAAACACATTAGATTTATGTTTGAGAAAATAGACCTATACCTTTCGGCTTGAGTTGTCTATGAAAGTCACGTAGTAATTGGAACCTTCAAGAGAAGTGACTGGAGTAGGGCCCCATACATCCGTATGAACCAATTCTAACTTGATTTTCTTTGGCTCTACTCCCACTTGTGAAAAACTAACCTTTTCTGTTTCCCGAAAATACAGCTCTCACAAAGCTTATGCTCAATTGATTTGAGCTCTTCTAACTTCCCGGAAGAGTGAAGAATTTTCATATTCTTCTCACTCATATGTCTCAACCTGTTATGCCACAATTTAGTTATGTTTGTAGAATCTGTCACTGAAATCAGATTTCTACTGCTAGAGCTATTATATAAACTCCCCTTCATGCTTCCTCGAGCAAATATCATGGTACCTTTAGTTACTTTCCAAGATCTATTATCGAAGGATACTGTATATCCTGCATTATCTAACTGGCCAACTGAAATAAAATTCTTTGTTAGACTAGGTACGTATCTTACCTTGGAAAGCTTCCAAACTGAACCGTTGCAGTCTTTAAATTGATATCACCCATACCAATAATATCTAAGGGTTCTCCATTAGCGAGATACACCTTACCATGATTTCCTACGACATAATTTTCCAGAATATCCCTTTGTGCAGTAGTGTGGAAAGATGCATCTGAATCAATGACCCAAGAATCATGAGAATCAACAACTGAGAGTTGTAAAACATAATGTACCTCCTCAGTTACTGCATTTGCTACACCATCATCTTTGACCTCATTCTTCTTAGGAACCATGCAGTTCTTTTTCAGACGCCCCACTTTACCACAATTCCAACACTCAGCTTTACTGTTTCTGGACTTGCTTCTGTGATTCTTTGAGTTTCCCCAATTCCTGTTACCTATATCATTCCTGTTATTGCTTTTGCCTCTTTCTAAATTTAGTGCTGAACCAGAACTGGAAGTAATATCTTTCTGTTTCTTGCGAACTTCTTCTGTTACTGCAGCATTCTTAATTTTAGAAAGTGTCAACTCACGATCACCAAGTGAGTTAAAAATAGCTGTCTTCATCGTATCCCAGTTATCAGGCAAAGATTTAAGCAAAAGCATTGCATCAATCTCATCAGAAAATTTAATATTGATGGAGACTAACTGATCTATCAGAATACTCAATTCATTAATTTGTGAGCCAACGGTTTGATCTTCTTTCATTTACAAATTGAATAATTTGGTAAGAAGATATACCTTATTATTCGTAGAAGGCTTTTCATATGTGTCAAATAGGGCGTTCATTATGCCCATAGTAGTCATCTTCTTTGATATCGAATAAGCCACGCTCTTCTCCAAAGTCAAACGGATGACGTCAACTAATCGCATATCCAACTTGTTCCATTCATCATCTTTCATTTCAGCGGTTTCGGTCCCAATGGTAGTTCCAAGGATTTACTGTACAAATAATCCTCTATTTGCATCTTCTAGAAGACAAAATCATTGCCGTCAAATTTTACAATTCCCAAATTCAAATTCTCTTCCTTATTAGACATCGTTCTTCAACAATAACTAGAGATCTTATACCACTTGTTAGGGTGAAATGATATGTTAGCGACGCCTAAAATTCACACACAAAAACGATAATGCGGAATAATAAACAATAATAAAAAGGAAAGAAAAGGACACCGAAATTTATACTGGTTCACCCCAATTATTGGGCTATGTCCAGTTGCTACCGCTCTAGATTTCACTATGATGAATCAAGAGTTACAAGAGAAATATCCAATACACTCAACCGTGTATTACGCTCAAAAGCCCTCAAGAAAGTAAACCCTTTCTTTTACAATAATTCTCACAACTCTCACTAAGCCCGCAATATTTTGCACTCACACTCGAAATGAAAATGCCGCCAATGTTGTCTAAGACTCTCGGCTTCTTGATCTCACTACTTTAATAAAGAGTGTCATGAACTCATTATATAGGCAAGCAAAACGTGGATATCAAGGAATACAATCCACCTCCTCCAAGGATTGCTATGCACGCCAATGAAGCAAGTTGATAAAAAAAAAGTCCACTGCCTATCAAAAGGTCTCAGATAATAAAAAAACTTTACATGGGCTTGGGCCAAAGACTTGATTTGTCTTCACAACACAACACGCCTATAGATAGTGTAACGACCCGTTACCAAGTAAGGGTATTTTGGTAATTTCCCAAATCTCAAAATTAAAACCACAAGTTTACTTTAATATTTTTAGATGATGTTGATCGTCTCGTTATTACGATTCCAACGCAACTGACGGATCATCATTCGGAGTTCCGGTGAATGAGTTATGATCGTTTTAGTGTAGTGGCATTCTCGTAATTATCATAACTCGGGATTAAACCCTAAAAATTCATCTTCTTCTTCCCTAATCCGAAAACCAACCTCCATTAATCTTCTTTTCTCCAATTTTTGCCCAAACTAATTTCTCCATAGTATTTTGGCCATAACTCCCTCATCTGAACTCCGATTTACGCAAGTAAGCTGTCTATCTTTATTGGTTTTTCGTTCTCTTTCTTTTGAGAATAATTTCGTATTAATCTGAATTCTCTATAAAACGTTATGAGCCAAAAACCAGTTCGGATCCATTAGGTTTTTATCCGATTTTGATCGATTTATTTTGTAACTTTTTCGTATAGATGTAGAAAGGCTTTTCCTTGCAGTGAGGATGAGATTTGAGAAAGGTTTATTCAACTTACAAGAGAGGTTGTGAGATTTTTTGGGAAGAAGATTTTTAATTCTTGAAAAAAAAATTCAAGAATCTAAGGTGAGAGTTTTGTTAATCTTTGATCAATTTCATGTTTCTTTTTCTGCTTCTTTATAAGTATAATTAGAATCTGGTTATGTGGTTTGAATGATTTAAAGTGGGTGAATTTTATAAGCATGTTTGGTGATGGTTGATAATATTGTTTTTGGGAGTTAAGGATTATAAAGATTAAGTTGTATGCATGCTTGGAATTATTCTTTTGATATAAAATTTTGGATTTCTGACTGGATGGATTATTCTGAAGTTTGGCTTAAGTTTTAACTTCGTTTTGGGTGTTTTAAAGAGTGTTTAAGCTGCTGGAATTTGACATTATTGTAGTAGGATCGATAGAGCCTTAGGGGGAAATTAGTCCAGTCGAACCCCTTTTCTTGGGAGTTTAGGTGAGGGATTATTTTTGAAAGGTTCTTAAGTGTGTCTAGATGATTTAGGGGATGTTTAGAGGCCTAAAAAGCTGCTGGAAAATTTTATTAAAATTTCCTTATCGGTTAGCGCCGAAAAAAGAAGTAAAACCGCACTAGTTAAGCTAGTTTAGCTTTTTAGAGTGGGTTTTCTTTGGGGAACCGTCTCGTGAGTTAGAGATCTAATTTTAGGTATTTTTAGACCCTTTGAACACTGTAATTACATTGATTTTCCAGATTTTGGAATTTTCGAGATTTAGCCTATTTAAGGTCAGTTTTAGGAGGAAACGGGTTTTTCTGGGCTAGAAACTGAACCTAGGCTTTGTCAAGCATTCTGGTAGTGATGCTTTTAGATAAATCATATTGTTTTGGTGCCTTAAACAATATGGTTGGAGGTTTGCACTAAGTAGGGCCATACTTAGTGAAGAATATGCCATTAAGTGGATAGTTATAGTTGTGCACAACATAATGTCACTTAGTGGGACAGGTTCATTCCATTTGATCAATGGGAAAGAATATACAAGTAGGTTCGCTTGTGTGTCTTGCTAACACATAAGAAGAATACCTCAAAAGGTTGAAACGTTGAAACACGTGTTTGATGCTTTTGAGCGAGAAACTCACTTTTGTTTGTGGACATTAGTTGAGTTAAGGCATTGTGTAGAAAATTGAACTCTTTGGAGTTGAGAGAACTTCTTTGGAGTTGAGAGAACTTCTTTGGAGTTGAGAGAATTTCTTTAGAGTTGAGAGAAATTCTTGGAAGTTTTGAGGTCGATTACGGACTTAAGGAATTTAGAAAATTTCTCATGGCATTGCTCTTAAATTAACATTATTCTCATTGGGCGTAGCCTCATGATGCTACACTATTTTTTTTTTCAGGTAAAAAGAAGAAGAAAGCTGGCAACTAACGATGTCCGTGATCGGTGGATCGGTTGGGAGGATTTACATGCCGGCAATGAATATTTCTTCTCTTTTATTTATTTGGGATATTTTTGGTTAAATGACTTTAGTTCATTTTGTTATTTGTTGTTTTAAAACATATTGAAACTGGATGAGATTTTAGATTGATGTTTTGTTTTTATTATGGATTTTGGTATTTAAAATAAGATCGATCGAATGTGAAACATTCTAAATTTGATTTAAATGAGAAGAATTTTTGTTAAATTTTAACTTCCGCTGTTATTATTGAGATTTCCATGTTTTGGAAATTTGGGGTTGTTACAGATAGACATCAAAGAGAGATAGACAGTAGAGGCATACCTTAAATATTTAAAGAGCAAAAGATGAGATTGATAATAAAAATATAGAATCAAAGTGGCTCTTTCCCCTTGAGTGCAAAATACTTCAACGGACAAGGTGAAAAGATAAAAAGTTGAGATATTGATTAAAAAAATCGATTGGGAGAAGAAAAATGAGGAGATTAAGTAATAATTGACTTTAATAGTTCGAAACTCAATTTGAAATGAATGTAGAGTTGGAGTATGAAATAGAAGACGTACGGTGAACCACTTCTTTTCGGCACTGTAAAAATCTATCATGGAGCAAAGAACAATTTCATGAGGGAAAAGGGGTTTGGGAAATTGACCATGGCATCATAACCTAATAGCTCTATGGGAATGGAAAGGAAACTGAAGAATGAAGGAATTAGAAAGTGGGTGAATTCCAATGCCTTTTTTTGAATAAGAAAGAAAAATCGAAGCGGGGAATTGAATTTTTTAACTCTCGCGTTGTTGAACAGTCATTTTTATAGCGATAGACATGTATTGCTATAAAAAAGGATATTTGTTGTAGTGTATTAACATTAATTCCGGTTTAAATAAACTATTTAATTAAACAATTAATTTTGCCTTAAAATATTATATTAATTTCCATTTAAATAAAATATTTATTTAAACAATTAATATTGTCATAATATTAATATTTAATTTTATTTAAATAATCTCATTATTCAAATATTTAATATTGCCTAATTTTAAGTAAATTCAATTACTTAAATTATTTACCCTTCCTAAGTTAAATTAATAACTTAGTTTTGCTACAACAATATTTGGGCTAGCATAGGGACTCGATGGACCTATAGATCATGGACTTAACAATTAGTTAATTAAGTGATTAACTCGTAATCAGCTAATTACTTATTATCTAACTATGAATAATTCCACTATATATTCATAGCTGAACTCCCCTCACTATAGCTGAGTTATGTCCATTTAGTTTATCTTTTATTTATATATGTGATATATCCTTCACGTGGAACCCTCATAATTACAGCTGGATTAAATTTACTGTTTTTCCCCTGTAATTACCATTTTATCCTTGTGTCCCCGCTGATTCTCCACTGAACATTATCTTTTGTCGAACTAGAGATAATATACTTCTGTGATCAATAGAAGTCGTGGCGCCAGTTGTCCATGTCTCGAATCAGTACATCAAGGGAGTTTCCTAAAGTTCCTAAAATGTTTAGGTATCGCACCGATATTGTTAATTTATAGGAAAGTTATGAATTCTATCTCGTGAAAATGTGATCCCAGCTACTTATCTAGTTATATTCCAAAAACAAGAGTTTATTGAGCATTCATATCAGATCGCTCTCAACCATGTGAATCAAATAATATAACTCTATAAATAGGAGTTCACATTTCACTCAGGATTGAGATTTATCACGATTCATAAACTTAGTTAGATATTTTATCATTTCTCGTAAACGGTACTAATGAGATTTTTTATCAAACATCGTGGTCCTGTCTTATTCAATCAACATTGCATATGATGCTTCCATTTCATGTCACCCAAATGAATGATTAGGATTATATCATTTGTCTACAAACAAAATGCGAAGCTATCAACAGTGTTACCAAGATGATAAGAATCTCAAACATTATCCATTTACTGTAGACACTTTTAAGTTACTTATCTCGACTTTAATCCTCTTGTATGACTCACATACTAAGTCGTGATTTCATAAGAGTAACTTAGGGTTTTACTATTTGAATGTTTGATATTAATATATTTCCATATATTTCTAATATCATTCATTGAATCAATATAGATAATAGAAATAACTTATGTTTATTTATTTAATTTATTCGAAATAAATTATCTTTATTAAATAATTACAAGTTCTAGGATACCATTCCTAACAAATATTTTGGTTGTTTTTTTTTTGAGTGAAAAACCATTTTAGTCTCTAAATTTTCACTCAAGTTTCATTTTTGTCCCTCAACTTTACGATTTGTTACGTTTTAGTCCTTCCAGATGTGTTTTTTCGTTTAGGACATTACTAGAAGGCTTATGTGGCATATAATTGAAATGTGACATTTTATAAATATACAATGAGGTCAAATGACGTGAAAAAACGAATATACAGTGAAGTTTAAGACTGTAATTAAGGAGAAAATGATGAGATTAACCTCATTATATACTCAATTTTTCAATGATATTTAACCTCACTGCATATTTCTATCAATTACATGCCACATAACCTTCTATTAGTGTCTGAGACGGAAAAACACAGACGAAATGACTAAAATAGAACGAATCGTAAAGTTTAAGGACGAAAAATGTAACTTTTAAAAGTTTAGGAGCGAAAATAAAATCTAAGTGAAAGTTCAGAGACTAAAATGATATTTTACCCATTTTTTTTTCTAGAGTGCTTACAATTTTTTCCATACAAGTAGGGTTGGGCTCTGTCCGGTTCAGTCAAGTTTAAGCCAAAATTGTAAACCAAACTGAGCACCTCGATTTTGTGTTCGATTGAACCGAATGGTTCTCTCTTTTTTTAGAAACCATTTGGTTCGGTTTGTGTCAGTTATAGCCGGTTCTTCGGTTTCCTGGATTGGTTTTGGTCTCAAGACTACATGTTCATAAAACGAACAAAAATCAAAATATAAAGTCCAAGAATCATTAAGGTGAATGGAATTGATTTTATTATTGATTACGAAAAAACCAGACAATGATGAAAAAATAGGAAAAAAAAACCTTTTAAGAACTCATTTTTTAGTTTAACCCTAGATCTTAGATTTAACACCCTCAGATCTAGGGTTATAATCTCATATATGAGATTTAAATCCTTCAGATCTAAGGGTTTCTAAGGATTTTTAACCTCCGACTATGAAGAAATGAAGAAAGGAGATGAAGAAGATGAAATCTGTAAATTAGAACGTGTGACGATGAAGGATGAGTAGCGATGATAGTAACGATGAGATGAGGCGGTGACCTAAGGGCGATGAATTCGGTTAGGCAGAGAGAACGTGTGAGAGAAAAGAGAGGGAGTTTTGTAGACCTGAGACTAAAAATAAGAAGGTGAGTAAAGGAAATGATTTAACGGATTTTTTTTAAATGTAAAATAATTATATATTATTAAAAATTGCTTCGGTTCGGTTTGGTTCACGCAGTTCATATAAGCTTTCAAACCACAAAAAATCGAAAAAATTCGATTTTTCATATAAATAAATCGACAAAACCAAAATAGCAACAAAACCAAACCAAACCGGTTTTTCGGTTTTCTAATTTTTTGCTCATCCCTACAGAAAAGGAAAGATTTGATAAATGCCTTTGGATACGATTATATATGGGAAAAAAAAGTCTAGTTATTTTGTGACACTTAAACTTGAGAGAGGAATTTGGATAGGCTGAATAATTTCGTGTGGCCCAATTCTAAAGGCCAAAATAGTCAAACACGAGGGCCCACCTCACTACTACAATAGTTCCAAGCGTACTTCTAGTTCAATAAGAAGGCCCACGTATGGCCTTCACCTTATTAAGATATGAGAAATTATTTAAAATGATAATTTATAATGTTGTTTCTCTATTTCTAACTAATAAATTTTATATTTTAATATGAGAATATATATATTTATACTACAACAATTTATTAAATTAAAAGTTTGAATCCCCTATAAAATAATGTATAAAAATGGGACCATTAAAAATTTGACATCACACATAGCTTTCGCTCCATTTCCTTCCAAATATGGTATGCAGGATGCTATTTTACCAGACACGACCACAAGTAATCTCTGCTTCAGCTATTGGAGATGCCACACCATCACAATTGCAATTATCACCATTTTGATGGCCATTAACTTGAAAGAGAAAAGAGGTTTTTTTTGAATTATGGGGTTTGTTTTTTAATATTGTGGATGAAGAATTGGAGAGTGGTGAGGGAGAGAGATGAAATTGGAGAAAAAAAAAAGGAAAAGAAAAGGCAGAGAAATTAAAAGAGGTTTGCAAAAATAAGTATTAGGTGGCAGATCCGTTGCGATCAGCGAATTAAACGCTTTAATTACATTTGTTGTTTACTTCTCATTGCATTGCACGAGGTTGATGTTTGATTGAAGGACTATTCCCCCACCGGCCATCTTAGAATGTTGAATTATATACAATTATATCTAAATCACGAGAAAAAAAAAATTGTCGGATTATTTTGTTTAAGTTCAAAAAATGAAAAGAAAAATAGACCAAGCGAGACGAATTTTTTAAGAAAATACAAATGCTTGTGTGTTTTTAAAATGTGAAATTATAATTAGTGGTGAGTAGTTGGAGAGAGCTATGAATGGAATAAAAAATGGAAAGAAAATAGGGATATCTTATCATTAGTATTGCAAATTTCACAACTTAAAACTTGAATACGTAGATTTAAAGTCTTCAAAATAATTTATGTATTTTACGCGTCCTGACGTGTACACTATCGGTTGTATACGTATTAAATTTTGATTTGTCAAATCAGACAATTTTGACGTGTTCACAATTTTTAGCGAAAAAAACATTTTTTTACCTTGGAATTTAAACGTTGTTTTAAATTTTAACCTAAACTTTTTTAATATTATCAATTTTAACCCAAAACTATATAAATAGTTGCTAGTTAATTTAATCTTCTATTAATCAGTTGTTAATGATTTCATGCAGGGGCGGATGCACATATAGACTAAGGGGGGCAGTTGCCCCCCCTCAATTTTTAAAATATGGTTTTTTAAATGCAAAAAATGAAAAAATATAGGTATAAGATAGAATTTTTAATGTATTTTATATATTTTGCCCCCCCTAAATTTATTAAAAATAGCCTTATATAGTTTTTGCCCCCTCTAAAATAAATTCTTGGCTCCGCCCCTGATTTCATGTATAAAATGTAAATAAGATTTTTTACATGAAGGGTATCAAAAAATTTAACAAGTTGAAAAGAAATAGATAAAAATTGAAGCTAAATGTAATGTTAGATTTTACGAGTAGTTGTTGCAATTAATAAGACAATATATGAGATTTGTTATCTCATCTTGGTTTATTTTCTTGTAATAGAGAGTTGTTTTCTAGTTTTATAATCTAATCTTTTTAAAGGTGAGAAAACTAATAAATTTTTATGCGAATAATTACAGAGATGTTAACAAAAGCTTAAATTTGTAACTATTTATATAGTTTAAAATTAAAATTGATAAATTTCATTTAAACTTCAATGCCAACATGTAACTCATTCCCAGTTTATCAGGCCCAAAGCCCACCAACATTAATACCACACAGCCCATTTAATTAAGAGCCGGCTTATTATTAAAATCTAAAACCTATTTAAATAAAACACTTCTAAACCCTTTAGACTATCCATGATTGATCTATGTCATTTAATAATATTGGTATTTGTAACTATTGGTGTGTCTAGTACGTTAGTTATGACAAAGACCGTTTTAATCTAATATTGATATAGTTGTAACTAAATTAAGTGATCTAGTAAAAGTTAAAATATTGTCTTGATAGAGTAATCATATAATATCATTAAATTATACAAGAATATATATATCATTCGAAAATCTAATTCTATATGTGGTTAAATTAAAAATGGAAGAAACTTTAATAACTGATCAAGTTAGTTATCTTACCATTTTTTTTATAAGTTGGGATCAAGGGATTTGAGCTCATTCTTTTTTAAGAGTTAGATCTTAACTAATGGCTTTTATCACTAAGCTACTTAAAAGGTGGTAATGCAATTTTTATTGAGTAAAATTTCTGTACCATTTTTTTTAACCATACATCGACATTCAATCTTGTAACTAAGGAATAGAATGTCGACGGCAGTAGGAATGTTGGTGACTCATATTTTCAAAAAAAAAAAAAAAAAGGATAAATATTTCAGGGAAAAATTGCATAAACTCACTTTAATATTTGTTTTTGGTATTTATGACATGACAACCTAAAACTTTTATATTCAAGTTGAGTCAGTAATCTATAAATTATTCATATGTATTCCAATTTTATTCTGTAAAGTCTCTATAAAAAAAAATACAAATCGGAGTTTTTATTTTATACCTACTAAATATGAAGATAAATTTTATTTAAACAAAAAAAGCCAAAAGAAGCAATCGAAAGAAATTAAAGGATAAAGAGGGAATACATAAACAATAACTAGAAATGTTCAAAATAGATTATATATTATATTATGATTGTCGTAAAACACATGCAAATGACTCTGGTTTGGAATATCATAAATTAATTAATACATTATAATAGTAAAAGAAGAAACTGCAAATTCCCTCTTCTCCTATCATTGGATCTTCAAATCACGCATCGATCCTTTATTCTCATAATATTATTATTACTTTATACCAACATAACACTGGATCTCTCAAAGTACTCTGCACAACCAAAACAAAAATAAAATTAATAAATAAAGTAACAATAATATATCTAACAAAATTTAATGTAATATTTATAAAAATATCAACTACTATAAATATAATAAATTTTGAGCAGATAAATAAGCAATCAATATTGAATTACATATTTTTATCATTAGTGAATCACAGATTCACGTAATAATCATTAACTAACATATTAAAACTTATTATATCAAATAGTTTTAAAGAGTGATATATTTACACATATTTGATCAAAATATGTTTTCGAAATTTCTAATAAATTAAATAGAGAGAGAAATTAAAAAAGTGAAGAAACTCACTTGGTGCAATCAGTATTGGGGCTGATCTTGTAAGGAATAGAAACACCACAACTGGAAGGAAGAGAAGCAGCAAGATTAGGGTTGATTTTAGAACCAAGTGAACCAGCAGCATTTTTCAAGCATACACAAACAGCTTGACGATCCGGAGTCGTGGAAGCGGCATTGTTAAGTGTTTTAATACCATCACAACAAGGAGGAGGAGGAGCAGCACCTTTTCCTTCCAAATATGGTAAGCAAGATGTTATTTTACCAGACACAAAACCACAAGAAATCTCTGCTTCAGCTATTGGAGATGCCATTACAATGCAAACCATCACTATTGCAACTATCACCATTTTGATGGCCATTAAATCAAAAGAGAAAAGAGCTTTCTTTTTAATTATGGGGTTTGTTTTTCTTAATATTGTGGATGATGAAAATGGAGAGTGGTAATGGGTGTTTATATAGTGAAGGAGAGATATCAATTTGGAAAAAAAAAAAAAAAAAACAGGGAAATTAAGAGGGGTTGGCAAAAATGAGTAGTAGGTGGCAGTTACGTTGTGATCAGCCAAATTCAACGCTTTAATTACCTTTTGTTGTTTGTTTGTTTGCTTCTCATTTGCCCACACGAATAGTATAGCCAACTAGTTTTGCAAATGTCTTCTCTCTATTTAATCCCTTTGTATTTCTTATTTGGTTTTTTATTTAAGATACTCATCTATATATTTACATTAGGTTAATCCGTTTGTTGAGAATCTATTAATAATTAAATTTGTTTTAGCTCTAGTTTAAGTTTTCAGATCTTATTGGTGATTTAATATGGTATTAAAACAGAAGATTCTGAGGTCGAACTCTTATGATGTTATTCGATTTTATGTAAATATTTACTTTACATTTGAGGGAAATATTGAAAATTTAAAAATGATTAAATTTATCTTAACTCGATAACTTAACTTTTTAGGTCTATTGATGATTTAACAACGAAACATCACTTATATGAAACCACGTATATTACAATTAACATATTTTTTTGTTTTATACCATTTTTTTTTCTCTTAAAAAGACAGTCGTTGCCTTCCCTTGCTTGTCAGCCAGCCTAATTAAATGCTTTAATTACGTTTGATGTTTTCTCATGGTCCTTTACTTCAATTCTAGGTCGTTGTTTTCATTCAGGGACCCAAAGGGAGAAAAAATAAAACTATCTTGCTCTTTGAATAATATGTTTTATGAATTTATTATTTATTTATATATAATTTCTAAGATTTATGTAAAGACTTAATTTCCCCCAAATTAATGAGAATAATAACTCTTAAGTATATGGAGCCAAATAAATTAATGAGCCATTTATTGAGAATCTATAAATTATTAAATTCGGTTTAGCTCTATAGTTTAAGTTTTCAGATCTTATTAGTGAGTTAATATGGTATTGAATAAGGAGATTTTGAGTTCGAACTCTTGTGATATCATTCGATCTTATGTAAATATTCACTTTACATTTGAGGGGATGTTGAGAATTTATAAATGATTAAATTTATCTTTACCTAATAATTTAATTTTTGAGTCTATTAATGATTTAACACCGAAGCACCACTTATATGAAACCACGTATATTACATTTAACATATTTTTTGTTTTATAATTTATCTCTTTTCGAACAGTGCATTATCTGTTGGAATAATAGCGGAATTTGAACAGTAATCGAACTTGTATTGAATCGAAACTGATTACAACAAAAAACAGATCAGAAATAACAAGGAAAATAATAACAGAAATGTAAGGACAACCGTTACTGGATAATGCTCCAAAGCACGGACAGACCGTTGTCCTGAAGTCGATATTGCCCTGCTCAGGTTGTTTGTGGTTCGACGACAATTCGGCTCGACAAGAGATTCGATGGAGTGTTTCTTGAATACAACAACCAGTGTTTCAAGAACCCGACAAAACTCCTTTATAATAGCTCTCAAATTGTATAGAAAAGCAAAGCAGAAATGAAGAACGATAGAGAGAAAACTATGAACTCAGAAATTGTTGGTGTAAATAATGCAAAAAATTCGTTTCCTATTTATAGTGAAACAAATCCATAAGTCCAAAACTGAAATCAATTTTGGATTAAATTCCAGAATTAATTATGCCAATGTAACAATTCACCGGAAATTGTAACGTTGCCCTGAAATATCTGCAGGTGATCGGTAACGGCTCATTGTTGCCGGTAACAGCAAAAGCCATTAAGATCTGCTGTTACACTTTCTGAATTTAAAAAAGAAATTAAATAAATATTCTTTAAATAAAAAGAATATTACTTAATCACGATGACCGACCCGACCCGACCCGACCCGGTTAGTGTTCAGAGAACAGTACGAGCTTGTGTTCTCTGAACTGACCCAATTATTCTCTCATATAGATTAACTATTGATTTTATATATTCTCAAAATATTTACTTATCAATATTATCTTCACATCCACAGATACACACACTTGTTAATGAAAATGGGTTTTGATGTTAAAAGTCTTTGTGTGTTTACTATGAGTTATTCCGGTTTAGTTTGCCTATTAAACCTAGATCTTGGGATCTCCAGTCAACAAGGTTAGGTTTCCACAAGATAACTCATTTCTTATATAGTCTCTAATCCCATTTCCCTTGATGTATGCAACACTTGCTCTTTCATTACTCCTTTGGTTAAAAGATCAGCAATATTTTCCTTTGATTTCACATAATCTATTGAGATTATTGAATTAGTGAGCTATTGTCTAATCGAATTATGTCTAGGTCGTATATGTCTAGACTTGCCATTGTAAACTGTATTTTTAGCTCTCATTGACGCAGCTAAATTATCACAATATATAGCGTTTACAGGTTTTGGCAATAATGGAATGTTTTCTAGAAAATTCCTTTGTCATTCTCCTTCCTCACTAGCTTTATCTAAAGTTATGAATTCGGATTCCATCGTAGAGCGTGAAATACACGTCTGTTTTGATGACTTCCATGAAACAGCTGCTCCACCTAAGGTAAAAACATACCAACTGGTTGATTTAGTTTCTAAGCTATCAGATATCCAATTAGCATCACTAAATCCTTCCAATTTGGCAGTAATGACAAAGACAATGGAGTCAAATTCTGCACCTAAACCTTGCAATATGAACATTATATGATCTTGCCTAGAGATCTTGTGACCAACAGATGATAAGGAATTTACCAAGGATTTCATCTTCGCAAGATAATCCTTTAATGACATTGAATCTTTCTTTAAGGATTGCATTCTTGATTTGTATAGCATCAAGTTTGCCATATTTTTTTTTGTAGCAAATAGAGATGTAATGCAATTTCAAATCTCAGCAGATGATGAACAATCTATTACCTCTGTTAGAATGCTTTCAGACATCGATCCCAGCAACCAGGATGAAAGAAGTTTATCTTGTAGTTTCTAATTTGTGAAACCTGGATTGATCGATGCTGCATTTTGACTAGTAGGAGTAACGTATTTCGATGGTGGAAGAGAATTTTGATCAAGAAAGCTTTCCAACCCGTGACCTTCAATGGTTGTCTGAACCTGCAATCTCCATATCTGAAAGTTCTCATCGCTTAGCTTTACAGTCGTTGTGCAATTTCCAAGATTAACAGACGCATCTTTTTGAGAATTTCCATGAGTTGTTGAAAATTTTTCAGAGGTAGAAGATGAAGCCATGAATGATGCACAAGGGAGAATGATCCAGAGTCAAAATTAGGCTGATACCATATGAAAAATGTAAAGAACTAACATTTTAGGGAAGATATAATTTCTTCATTAGCTTATCAATGAATTACAAATCTGAGATTTATAGAAGTCTAAGAAGAAGAGTAAAGCTAACTAACTTCATAACAAGAAATGTAACTATTTAACAAATTAGAAACAAACTTTTCTTCTTCTTCTTTCTTGACATCAGCTAGTCATTAAGTAGAATTAACCATCTTTAAACTTGTCTTAATCCATGCTTAATGTGCTGCCTTTAACAAAAAGGACATAAATGGAATTGAAATTTTAAATAGGGGTTTTTTAGGGATGGAAAAGTTTCTCCATCTATAGCACCTTTTAAAGGGAACACTCCATCTTTTACATGCAGCTTTAGCTTTGATTTTATGAAGCAGGTTTTGAATAACAAAACCAATCTCATTCAGTGAAGGAAATTATAATTTGTGCAACTTTTTTTTATTTACTAACAAAAATTTATACATATACGGTATTAAAAACTCATAAACAGAATGATAAAAAAAAAAGTGAAATGGAAGGCATATAGAAATGCATAAAATTAACCTACGGTTAAGATATTAGAGTAAGTAAACCACCTTGAATATCACTCTCTCAACACATTAATCTCTCTGACACTCATCTCCAGCCATCTACTTGCGTGACTTGGCATATCTACTCATCTCCTATTTTTGTGTGGGTTCTGATGGTTTAAAGCATGGTGAGAGAGAGAAGGTTATAAATATATGGTGGGGAAGAATTAGAATGGAATGGGTTTTAATAAATTTTTCAAATTTTTATGGAGGAGTTAGCATTTTAGCATTTCAATGAGAATATTGAAACAATTACCCAATCAATTAAAAAAAGTGCATATTCCAAGGCAAACAAAATCCTCCTTTCAAAATGTTACTTCTGACTCTGAGGAAGACATAAAGTTGTACCATGGAAAGCAAGTTGTGAGAGATGAGGGGAGTCAAAAAGGTGGAGGGTAATGAGTATAAAACAAAAAAATGAGGGTAAAATTAGGATGTAAAGTTTCTCCATCTATACCACCTTTTAAAGGGATTATAGATTGAAGATTTATCTGATTGAAATGACCTATTGCCCCCAATTTTGACCTTACTAACAAAACTAACTCATTCAAAATCACTTCCCCTTTCTCATGAAAGGGAGATCTGCGCTGCTTCTTGATCCTTTTTTTCTATTTTTGGTGAATATTTATAATTGTTTTTAAAAATTGGTCAGACTCTTGAAAAAAAGATCTAATGGGATTCACTAAATTGCAATATTTACAAGAAAGCTTTGGTATGATAGAAAAAATGGTCTGATTTGGCTTGTATTCGAAGGAGATAAATCGAGAGATAATTACAACAACTAATTATAGCACCAGAAATTGTCAGATCATTTAATAACCAATTATTTTTTTACAAAACACACTTACCAAAACGCAGATACGTTTTTCGTGAAGTGTTTTCAATGACAATTTTTCTTGAAGTTTAACCAATGGCGACTGACGAACGAAGATACATGTCTTCCATGGCGAGTGGCAAATGAGAAGATACATATCTTCAATGGTGATTAACGAATGAGAAGAGAGGGAGACAACCCTAATTTTTTTTTTCTACTTGAAAGAGAGGGAGAGGGATTTTGAATGAGTTAGTTTTGTCACTAAGATCAAAATTGGGGGAAATTTTCATTTCACAAATTATATAAATTATAAAAAAAGGAAAAAAATTTGATGGCTGTTAGAATTAACCTTCCAATTGAGTAGATGTTGGATTATTTAAAGTGTAGGGATGAAAAAAAACCAAATTAATAGTATAGAGGTGTAAATTAATTTTTTTTTGAAAGTGCAGGGGTCATTGGTGTATTTTACCCAATATAATTAATAGAGTATAGATGTAGATGTAGTCGTTGATATAAACTCTTCTTTTTACTAATTTTATAGTTTACATTTTATGGTTAAATGCAAGAATGACCCATACACTTTTAACCAAGGGTTAGATTTAACCCAATGATACTTCTTTGACTTTAACTCTACCTTTACATAGAAAAGGAAAAAAAAAAAATAGTCCATCCTTTTTCAATTTTCACGAGCAGAGAGAGGCAACTAAACTCCATCTTCATGCGAAAGTCAAGAAGAAATTCTTCAAGATTGAATTTGAATCCAGGCTACTGATGAGTTCGTTCAACCCATTTGTAAACTCTATCTCTGATTCAAGGTATCTCTCTTCTTTGATTTGAAAAAAACCCTAGATTTTAAAATTTTGAAAAAAATCAAATTCTTGTAGTATCATGGCAAATACTTTGAAATTTTTTTTCCAAAGGATTGTTAGGAATGATGTCCTAGAACTTGTAATTATTTAATAAGGATAATTTATTACGAATAAATTAAATAAATAAACATAAGTTCTTTATATTATCTAGATTGATTCAATTGACGATATTAGGAATATATGGAAATATAGTAATATCAAATATTCAAATAGTAAACCCTAAGTTACTCTTATGTAATAACGACTTAGTATGTGAGTCATACGAGAGGATTAAAGTCGAGATGAGTAACTTAAACGTGCCTACAGTAAACGGATAACGTTTGGGAACGTTTGGGAAGCTTATCCCGGTAACACTATTGATAGCTTCGCATTTTGTTTATAGACAAATGATCTAATCCTAATCATTTATGTGGGAGACATGAAATGGAAGTATCATATGCAATGTTGATTGTATAAGACAGAACCACGATGTTCAATCAAATTTCTCATTAGTACCGTTTATAAGAAATGATCGAATATCAAACTAAGTATATCAACCGTGATAGATCTCAATCCTGAGTGAAATGCGAACTCCTATTTATGGAGTTATGTTCTTTGATTCACATGGTTGAGAGCGATCTGTAAGAACGCTCAATACACTCCTGTTTTGGGAACATAGCTAGATAAGTAGCTGGGAACACATTTTCACGAGATGGAATTCATAACTTTCCTGTAAATTAACAGTATCAGTGCGATACCTAAACATTTTAGGAACTTTAGGAAACTCCCTTGATGTACTGATTCGAGACATGAACAAGTGGTGCCACGACTTCTATTGATCACAGAAGTACATTATCTCTAGTTCGACTAAGTTCATTGGAGAATCAGCGGGAACACAAGGATAAAGCGGTAATTACAGGGGCAAAATGGTAAATTTATCCTCCTATAATTATGAGGGTTCCACGTGAAGGATATATCACAGACATAAATAAAGATAAACTAAATGGACATAACTCATCTGTAGTGAGGGGAGTTCAGCTATGAATCTATAGTGGAATTATTCATAGTTAGATAATAAGTAATTAAGTGATTATGAGTTAATCACTTAATTGACTAATTATTAAGCCCATGATCTATAAGTCCATCGGGTCCCTATGCTAGCCCAAATATCGTTGTAGCAAAACTAAGTTATTAATTTAACTTAGGAAGAACAAATAATTTAAGTAATTGAATTTACTTAAAATTAGGCAATATTAATTATTTGAATAATGAGATTATTTCAATAAAAATTAATATTAATATTATTAATATTGATTGTTTAAATAAAGAGTTTATTTAAATAGAAATTAATATGACATTATCAATTATAATATTATAAGGCAAAATTAATTGTTTAAATAAATAAATTATTTAAACGGGAATTAATGTTAATATTATTAAATGGTTAAGGAAAAATAATTAATATTATTAATTAAATAATGAGTTTATTTAATTTAATAATAAATACTAGAGAGAATTAAATTCAATTGGTTTAAGAAACAAATTGGTGTTAGCCCAAAATAATTAATTGATTGGATAAGAATCAATAGTAATTGATTATATTAGTTTTTGGCTAAATGTGTTTAATTAGAAATTATTATTTGAATTTTTCTAATTTTAAATACATAAATATATAATTATTAAATATAGAAAAGTATTTGAATAAGAAATATATATATATATATATATATATATATAAGCTTTTCATTTGGCTGACGCGGTCGTGCACATGCATAAAAGATTAGATTATATATATATAAATATATTTATTTATTTATTTATATTTTCAATTTATTTAATAATTAGGAGATAAGCATATCTATATAGATTAGATATCATATTTTCCTATAAATATGACCATTGGGATTCACATTTTATACACTTCTCAATTTAATTAGAAAAGTGAAAATTATCTCTCAAGTTTTTGCCCAATTGCCGATTTTCCTTAGGGAAAAATTTAGAAGAAATTTCTTCTTCTTTTGTTCTTCCGGTTCGATTCCCACAAGTCGATTTTGCTTTCGATCGGGATATAGCATAGAAGATCCGGTGTTGCTGAGGATTTGATGCTGTAAAGAAACCTCCAACCGATTCTCCATTTATTACATAATGAAAGTAAAAGGCCTTTAATTTTCGAAATTAAGCATGAATCTACATGTTTTTTAATCACAAATTGCATGATGTTAATAGATCCGTTATTAAATGTTAATAAGTTTACTAAATAAATTTCCGCTATTTTAGTAAATCACCCTTCAAGGATTACATTGAACGCTTATCCATTTAACAATGTCATCGTTCAGTTATTTGAATGCCTTTTTTGTTTTTGACAACAAAAGCTAGATGAGTATTAAGATATGAAAGAGACAATGTGTCCATACAAAATTGAAAAAGTCAATTAAATTCTCTTTGTGAAATAGTTTCTTGTTGAATAAATGAAATTGATGGCATATATATATAGAGTTTTCGATATTTTTGAAAATTGTGAATTTTACAGTGGTGCTCTCGTGTTTTTTTTTGTCTTGTCCTTGTTTGTTGTGTTTTAAAAGTAGATTGTAAGTTGTGGGTTGTGGTCCCCAACCCCGATTCACTTTATAATATTGTATTCAGTTTTAACAACATGTGTGAGGTCTTCAATATTTTATTTTTTATCTTTTCATTAATTATTAACATGGTTGTGATCCCTGAATTTTTTTTCTTGTAAGCATGAGTGAATTTGTGACGATTGAGTTTTATCATGGTGGTTACTTTGTCTTTGAACCGGTTATTAGGTATATGAATGGGAAGCAACATGTTGCAAATGGTGTCGATTATCTAACTATACCCGTGTTCAATGATTGTGCTAGGCATTTAGGATATTATAACGTTGGATGCTTTTGGTATAAGTTCCCATAATCAAATTTTGATTTCGGTATGAAGGCTCTTATAAATGATTATGATATTCATGAGTTGCTGAATAGATTAAACACCATGGGAGGTGATAGAATTGAACTGTATTGCGTGCACGGTGTTGATAAACCACATTATACTCATGAAGGAGGGGAACCACCCTTTCTTTTTAAGTTTGTTGAAGAATATCAGACAGAAGTTAGGGGTGTGGATAGTGTTGTTGAGGAAGATAGCTTGTCTGTCTTTATAGTATTTGAGTCTACTGTTAATGACAATGTGGATAATGGACCTAGCGTTAGGTGTGTTGATAATGTCCATGATGAGGAGATACCTATTGATATTAGGTTCCATGAGGAGAACACCAATGGGAGTATGGGTCATGAGAAGAACCTAAATGAAACTATTGTTAGGGAGGATCAAATGGAAGATGAAAATTGGGAACGTTATTGAGAAAAATATAAATGAAGAGATGATACTTGAGGAAAGCGATAATATTTTGGATGGTGTTGAATCAGAATATGATGATAGTGATGAGTTGCGAAGCTTGGATAGTGATAGTAATAGTGACACATAACGCACCTATTATCCTGATTTTAATGAAAACAAAGAAATGGATAGGCCCATAATTATGTATAAAGGAAAAAAAATTTCCAGATCACATTTCATTTAAGAAGGCTCTTTGAAAGTGTGCAATAGCCAATAAGTTTGATTATTTCTTGAAGAAGAATAATTACAACCGAGTCACCGCATTGTGTAAGAAAGAGTGTGGGTGGAGGGTACATGCATCTCTTAACCAAGACAAAACCTCATTCCAAATCAAATCCTACCAACCTGAGCATGTGGATTGTAGCCTTCATATGGTGAATGGTAAAGTAACTGCATCATGGTTATCAAAGAAGTATGTTGAGAATTTCAAAGATGACCCTAATTGGTCTGTGTCAGCATTACAAGGACAAGTTCAAAGGGAATTAAATGTGATTGTTTCTATGAGCAAATGTTATAGAGCAAAGAGGTTGGCTCTTGAAATTATTAATGGGACGAGGCAAAACAATATATGCAACTTTGGTTGTACTGTGCAAGATTAAGAAAATATAATCCTGGTTCAACTGTGTTGATGAAAACTGATGGCAATGTGTTTCAAAGGTTGTATGTTTGCCTTAATACTTGTAAGAAGGGTTTCAAGGCTTGTAGACCGATTATTTGACTTGAAGGGTGCCACCTAAAAAAAATTATGCTATTTCCTTTACTATTTCTTATCTTTCTTTTATTGAGCCTCAAAAGTTAAATGGATAAGCATTAAGTGTCATCCTTTAGAAAATTTCTCAAAGCATTTACCGTGAAACTACATTAAGAAATGGTCAAAGAATTTGATTTTTTCAAAATTTTCAAATCTAGGGTTTTTTCAAATCAAAGAAGAAGAGGTACCTTGAATAATAGATGGATTTTACAAACGGGTTGAACGAACTCGTCATTAGCCTAGATTCAAATTCAATCTTGAAGAATTTCTTCTTGACTTTCGCATGAAGATGGAGTTTAGTCGTCTCTCTCTGCTCGTGAAAATTGAAAATGGATGAACTATATTTTTTCTTTTTCTTTGTAGAGGTAAAGTTAAAGTCAAAAAAGTTTCACTGGGTTAAATCTAACCCTTGGTTAAAAAAATATGAATAAAAATACTAAAAAATTAGTTTGTTGTTAGTTTGGATGGAAAAGATAACTTCTAATGGCTTATGAAAGTGTTGTTAGGAATGGTGTCCTAGAACTTGTAATTATTTAATAATAATAATTTATTAAGAATAAATTAAATAAATAAACATAAGTTCTTTATATTATCTAGATTGATTCAATTAATGATATTAGGAATATATGGAAATATATAAATATCAAACATTCAAATAGTAAACCCTAAGTTACTCTTATGAAATCACGACTTAGTATGTGAGTCATACAAGAGGATTAAAGTCGAGATGAGTAACTTAAAAGTGTCTATAGTAAATGGATAACGTTTGGGAACCTTATCCTGGTAACACTGTTGATAGCTTCGCATTTTGTTTATAGACAAATGATCTAATCCTGATCATTCATGTGGGAGACATGAAATGGAAGTATCATATGCAATGTTGATTGTATAAGACAGGACCACGATGTTCGATCAAATTTCTCACTAGTACCGTTTGCGAGAAATAATCGAATATCAAACTAAGTTTATCAACCGTGATAGATCTCAATCCTGAGTGAAATGCGGACTCCTATTTATGGAGTTATGTTCTTTGATTCACATGGTTGAGAACGATCTGTAAGAACGCTCAATACACTTCTGTTTTGGGAACATGACTAGATAAGTAGATGGGAACTCATATTCACGAGATGGAATTCATAACTTTCCTATAAATTAACGGTATCAGTGCGATACCTAAACATTTTAGGAACTTTAGGAAACTCCCTTGATGTACTGATTCGAGACATGAACAAGTGGCGCCACGACTTCTATTGATCACAGAAGTATATTATCTCTAGTTCGACTAAAGATAATGTTCATTGGAGAATCAGCGGGAACATAAGGATAAAGCCGTAATTACAGGGGCAAAACGGTAAATTTATCCGCCTGTAATTATGAGGGTTCCACGTGAAGGATTATATCATAGATATAAATAAAGATAAACTAAATGAACATAACTCATCTATAGTGAGGGGAGTTCAGCTATGAATCTATAGTGGAATTATTCATAGTTAGATAATAAGTAATTAACTGATTATGTGCTAATCACTTAATTGACTAATTATTAAGCCCATGATCTATAGGTCCATCGGGTCCCTATGCTAGCCCAAATATCGTAGTCGCGAAATCAAGTAGAAGAAATGGAAATTTTTAAGTAAAGTGAATTACTTAAAATAGGCAATATTAATTGTTTAAATATTGAGTATATTTAAACGGTAATTAATATGAACATTATTAATTGTTTAAATAATGAGTTTATTTAAACATGAAATTAATAATGAAATATTATTAATTAGATATTATTAATTATTTAAATATTGAGTATATTTAAATGGTAATTAATAATTTGAAATTAATTAACAATTATTAATTGTTTAAATAATAAATTTTATTTGAACGGAATTAATAATTAATAATTAATTAATTAATAATAAAATGTTATCAATAAAATTATTAATTAAATAATGAGTTTATTTAATGGAAATTAATAATTAAAATATTTATTATTAATTATTTAAATAATGAAAATTATTTAAATGGAAATTAATAATTAAATATAATTTGATAATATTTAGTCGGGAGAAAATATTAATATTATTAATTGTTTAAATAAAATATTTTATTTAAATGGTAATTAATAAATAAATTAATTAAGTTGGACTTATTAATTTAAGAGAGAGTTTCAAGCCCAATTGGATTAATGAACCCAATTGAAATTGGCCCAAAATAATTAATTAAATAAATTTGATTTATTAATTATTTATTATTAATTTTGGCCTTCATAGATAATTTGTAGGAAATAATTATTTGAATTATATCCTATAATAATTATATAGATTTATTTACCCAAGATAAATAAAATAAAGAAAAGAAAATAATCTCCTATTTATCTATGGCATTTTCGAAATTGCAAGATAAAGGAAAGAGATAATCTTTTTTCTTTTTGTATTTATCTCTATAGATTAATCCTAATGTGATTAGGATTCCTATTTTCCTATAAATAGGAAGCTTGGGTCATTCATAAATCACACAATTAAATTCCTTAGAAATTCGGAATTCTCTCTTCTTCCTCTCCCCCTTGAGTGCCGATTTTCCCTATTCAAAATTGGGAAGAAAATATTTTTCTTCTTCCCAATTTCTTTTAAAGTTCGATCCCACAATCGGGTTTCGTTTGATCGATCGGGATATAGCGTAGAAGATCCGGTGTTGCTGAGGATTTGATGTTGTAAAGAAACCTCCAACCGATTCTCCATTTTTACTCAATGTAAGTTTTGATTTTAATTTTCGAAATTTAAAGCATGAATCTACATGTTTTTCCACAAATTGCATGATATTAATAGATCTATAATTAAATGTTAATTAGTTTACTAAATCAAATTCCGCTAGTTTAGTAAATCATCCCTTCAAGTGTAGGGGTGAAAATTTTCAAATTAGAAGTGCAGGGGTGTAAATTGAAAAAGCCTCCAAGTTCAGAGGTCATTCTTGCATTTAACCCTACATTTTAGGTTGAAATTCAATTAATTAATGCCAAAGATATAATAATAGAGTACAGATGTATCATTAATATATTTACTTTACTTTTTGTTTCTTATGACTGTAACGTCCCGTTATTTTAGAGGTAATTTTTTTTTATTTATATAAGTATTTATTTATTTAAAGTTAATTTAGATTTAGTTATTTAGACTTAAATAGTTATTTTCGTTCGGAAACCTTTTTAATCGCTTAATTAGCCTATTTTAGTTTTGGTTGTATTAATAATTATTAATAGGCCAATTAATAATTATTAATCACCATTGGGCTAGTTACGAGCTTGGGTTTCGTTTTTAAAGTAAAAGTAAAAGAGAAACGTAGGCGTTAGTACCCGATTTACTAAATATCACAAAATCACTATTCACCATCCTTTAAATACCAACACTTAGCCATTTTAAACACAATTTCGCATCTTTTTCTTCTCCTTCTTGCCGTGAGCATCAAGACCCCCCAAATTTTTGATTTTCTTTATTTCTCAACGGATCGCATCGATTCTATATCCGTTGGAAAGCTCTTGGCCTGGGGATCATTTCCAACCTACTCTTCGTGATTTCCGCTCGTTTTCTCGAGGCCTTAAGGTATGTTAAAAGTTTCAAAACCTAGAAGTGAATAGTGTTTAATGGAGGTTTTGAGTTGTAATTTTCGAATTTGAGGCCAAGGCTTTAAGAAATCATTCGGGAAAGTCGTTTTATTCATTTTTAGGAACTTTCCCTAACCCTCGATTCGGTTTGAGCCAAAAAGCCATTTATTTCAATTTTCCTCTTGTTTGTTGTTGATGAGAGCTTTGAATTTGATTAGTTTAATGACTTTACTAAATGTTCGGGATTGAATTTTTGACCTAAACCCTAAATTAGGTTTACCCATTGAGTTTACCAATCTTCAAAGTACCGAAACCAACCCGGTTGTCTTTAAAGTGCTTAAAACCGGAAAACAAATTCCTTTTCTTCCTTCCCCTTGAGCCGTGGGCCTCTTGGCATGTTTTACGGGTTTTTTTGTCTATTAATTTTGTATCGTGTCGATCGTTGTTCATTTCGGATAATTAATATACTTTAGATGTATTTTAATTATAGGTTTTGTGCATTGTTCGTGATTTTCGGTCAACCGTGGTTAGGAGTTGACTACTCTTATAAGGTGAGTTTAAAATGGTTGTGATTACTTTTATAGTTTTCGAATTGCTTGACGTTATGTTAGATCGATGCTAAGAGGGTTAATAGACTTGAGAACTTTCCAAGAATATATGTTAATTGGGAGTTAAGGAAAGTGCATAAGGAATTTAGTTAAGATTGGTTGTTGCTTAAAGTAAGATGCTTTTGGTGGTTTTAAGTTATATTCTCGAGGAGAATTAGATTTGGAAACTTGGAGAAGAGTATTATGTACTCCGTTATTTTGAGTGGTTATAGAATAGTTAAAAAGAACTTTGGAGAGATTCTTGTGTAGAATCGAGTTAGTACGTTATTATTAGGATGAGATTCACTTTTAGGTGTTACTAAAGAGAGTAGTAAGTTTTGCATAAATTGTTATGCACGGTTTGTGATTGGTGACGTGATGTCGAGGGCGTGGAGGTTTGTATTGGTGGTTGTGATGTCACGGTGATGGGGGGGGGGTCACGAATGGTTTGTGATTGGTGGCGGGGGGGGTCACGGTATGGTTGTGATTGGTGACAAGTGGTCACGGTTGAAATGAGAAATTTACTTTATTATTTACCTTGTTATTTAATTTGTTACTTACTTAGTTATGCTTTAGTACTATTTCATTGTCTTAGTACCTTAATTACGGGCTTGAATGTTTACTTTTCAAGTCATAATTTAGTAGAATGGATTGATCTTTATGTAAAAGTACATGGGAATATCGAATGGGTAGGCAAAAGTACATTAGAATTATTGGACACATTCTCCGATATGGAATTTGTTTCATAAAAAGTGCTTGCATCCATCTTATTCTCACTAGCATCTTTATGCAATGTCTACCTTAAACTTTTTCGTAATGGGCTGAGGGGGGGGTGGCGTGGAGGTGGTGTTTGCGTGATCTCGAGTGAATGCTTATGGATACTTGGACTAGTAAATCTAGTTTGGAGCATTTTAGGAAGCCATATATACATATAAACTTGAAATAAAGTCGCTAAAACTTGTATTTTGTGGCTCATGAGAGCCTAAGATCTGTGGGTGGGGGGGTGGGGGTTTTTTTTTGGAGATTACTTTCTCCGATTTGAGTATATTCGGAGGTAGGAATATATGTGATTAAAATTTTCCGAGATGAGTTCTTAAAAACAGGTTTAGGGAGTTGGCGTTTTTAGCGGATGGGGTCCGCGCCAGCCAATTTTTGTATTTTAAAATAAGTTTTCCCCTGTTTTACTTCTAATAATCATAAAAATAGCAGCTGTTATAAATATTTATAAATATAAAAAAATTTAATCAAGTGAATCAATGATAAATATTAAATTATATATTTTTACAATAAGTTCATCAATGATAATCATATTAATCATTGTTAATCACTTATTAACATAGTAAAAATTGCTATAATTGCAAATATTTTTTAGAGTTGCTATTTTTATAAATATTGCATCAAAATCTACTATCCAATGAAATTTTTTATAAATTATTTCATTTTTTAAAGCTAATAATTTATATTACATTTTTATATTTTAAAATATGGTTGATGTCATATAGACAAATATTTATAGAATATTTTCCTTCTATATTATTTTGAAAAATTATATTTTGATATATTATTTATTAATAGAAACGTTACAAAAATTATATATTTACAATTATTAGATATGTTAAATCACCCACTATATCCAAAAGCTTAAGTCAATGGGTAAAAAGTAAATTTAATCATTTATCTCATTATACCCCCCACATGTGGGCTTAGATATTTACACAAGACTTAAACATGTGAAATTTAAATGAGGAGGAAATAAGAGTAAATGACTTAACGGAGGTTTGAACTCAGGACCTCCTGCTCTAATACAATATTAGATATTTTAAATCACTCACTATACCCAAAATCTTAAGTCAATGGGTAAAAGTAAATTTTAACATATATCTCAACAACAATTTAAATATCTTAATATGTAATATATAATACAAATTCAAATTTTAATTTACTTATTGAGAATTATAATATTATTTTAATTTTGTTATTCTTTATCCGTAATTTTATGTAAGAAGTAAATAATAGTCATACAATTAACCATTTGATATTCAAATTCTTAGTTCACAATTTTTTTTTTTTTTGTTAAATATATCTTAAAAAACACTACTTATTTTACAAGATTCTTATAACGCAATGTTTTATTATTTTGACTTTAAACTACCAAATATTCAAGTAGAAAGTTTAACTAGTATTTATAGAGAGGATGATTTCTGCTACAGTCAATCATGTACGATTCACGTGCTATCACTTTCTCTATTAAACAAAGGTGAGAAGATGTCGGTGTGGTGTGTGCTAAACTGTCTTCGACGAGTCAAGTTGGAGGCTAGATAATATAATAATTAGTATAATTTCTTGAAAGAATTTTGCATTACCCATTTTCTTGGTTTAGGATACCTTTTATAGCCAAGTCTATTGGCTATTTCCGGTGGGCTTCCATAAAATCTGGAGAATATGATATATTGAAGATAATATCTTTTCGATCATATTTAAGGAAGGAGATAATTGTCATATTATCTTATGTAGAATGCTCGTTATGTGGTCTTTGGCTAAGTTGACCGCCTCTAGAAGTCCGAGTTGGGCCTGAATCAATTTTGCACGTGCTGCCTAATCCGTGATGGCTACTCTTGAATCTTCAGAAGAGTCACAAGATGCTTGTCGTGACGGGCCTCATGGCATTCTATTTAATTTGAGCTGTATCAGTCAAGATTTGGGCTTTTAAGCCTAGCTCACATAAAATTATTTATTTTTTAAAATTAAATTGAATTATTTTAAAACTATCAATACGGGAATAAAATATGGGTGATTGTAAACAAAATATTCGTTTTAATTAAAACATTAAAATTATATCTCTAAATAAAGCCGTGAGATTTCTATAGGGTGATCTATGAAAATAGCCACAAAATGGCACAAATAAGAGTACATATAAAATTATGCAAAATAGTCATTTGGAGGCAAGAAAAATACCAAAAAGTCCCTACATATTTTCTAATGCCATCAAATCACTTTTTTCTCTCTTTTTTTCTTTCCCTTTTTTCTCTCATATTTTTCTATTCTCTCTTCCTTTTCATCTCCTCTTTTTCTCTTCCCTTTTTCTTTTCTCTCTCATATTTTCTTTTCCATTTGAGTCTCCTCCCCTATATCCCTCTATTTTTTGTTGTACGTATATTGCGTAATATTGTACACATTATATATTGATTTATAAGTTTATTAACCCAACTCTTTTTAAAATGCACTAATAAAGCGGAAGACAGGTATATTATGTATATTATGTACAAAGAAAAGGAGCACAAAAGACTTGTCCCAAATTTTTATTAAATGTAGCACCGAAGTAAATGACATATTACGTACATTATGTACAAAAAAGTATACCTGAAAATAACAAAAAGTGAAAATCATGTAAATTAAATATAAAAGGTCCATAAATCATCAGATATATAGCATGTAAATGAAAAAAAGTCATGTTTTGGTAAATTACAAATATAAAAGGATACAACACAAAAATATACATATGTACTATATAGTGTCAACTATATATTATATGTGAACCACACAAAATTAACTATGGTGAAAAAAAAAACGTATAAATGATAGCATACATACAATATGTACAGGCTTTCATACACCCCATGATTTAACTACATTACTCGTACAATATGTATAATAATGTACATAATTTAATAGGAGATAAAATGAGAGGGAAAAATTTATAAATATTATCGACAAACGTGCCTTATGTATTATATGTACAATATATAGTAAACCGTGTCAAAAATCTGCTGCATTGAAAAAGCAAAAAGCTGTTTGTTTTTAAGGGTAAATTTGGTACAAAAATAAAAATTACTAAAAATATAATTATAAGAGAGGTGACTATTTTTTTATTCATGAAGTCAAAATGTGGATATTTCTTTAGTTATCTCATTTCTATAACTTAATTTTATTGATTAATTTAAAATTTAGTAATTCAAGTAAATTATTGTTTTCCATTAATCTTAATTGATTAAATAGTTAGTCATTATTATTTAAATATTAACTTTAATTAAATAATTAGTTCTATGATTTTAATGCATATTTATTAATTAACATAACTTATAATTACTGCATCAATAAAGTTAATGAATCAAGTTTTATTATTTAATTACCAATCAATAATTTATCAATTTATAAGTGACAAAATTTAATTATTCAACTACTAATTACAGTTTTTATTTTAAATAATTAATAATCAAATTAAGTAAATTAGTTAACTTATATACTTTCATTAAATAAAATAGTGAATTAATTTAATATTTTATTATATATTTTATCAATTAAAAATAATTAATAAAGTAATTTTAACTTATGTACCATTTTAGAAAGAAAAGAGTTTATAAGAAAATGACCAAGTTTAGTATTTCCCAACCACACCCTCAAGCTATAAGTTGCTATTTCATATTATACTTTAAAGTAGCTCTTGTCTAGGCCTATGGAAAATACTAATAAACACTACAACAAAATAGTTGATTCTTGACCTTTAAAAAGGGTCAAGATTTATGATTCTTGACCCTTTAAAAGGGTCAACTATGCTAGAGTCAAGAATAATATAATGGTCAAGAGTAATATTTTCTTTTGACTGATTATAAGGGTCAACAAAACAATTCTTGACCCATGTTATGGGTCAAGTGTTCAATTTACATTGACACATTGTAAGGGTCAAGTTTAATTACCGAATCTTGACCATTTTTTAAAATATTTTTGACCTGTTTTACAAGTCAAGATACATTTTTTTTCTTTAAAAAAAATGCATCATCCAATGCTTAGCTAGCCACCTGATCATATTTTTTAATTCCGAAAAAGAAATATCATTCCATGAAACCAAAAAATAGAAATTATAACAATATTAAACATTAGACTTCAACAAGATCCCTTAATATCTCATATGTATGTAATTTAAATAAAACATTTCTATACTAATGGTAGCCACACAAAAACTAAACTAGCCTATAAGCAAAAGTAGACTGAACATCATATGCCTTTTTCACGGGTTCGATTTTATTTCTAGTCTTTAGGCCTTGACCTCCACATGCTTCACGAAATTCCCTGTACACACATTATCAAATGGCGACGAGATTATCAATATCTTCAGAGCACTTGCATATCCAAAGCCTACCAAATGTAAATCTTGACCAGACTATTTTCATATTATGCCAAGTAAAGGAAGCCATAAATGCACTTGAAACAGCAACATGAAGTGTTTTATTAGATTCAATGGTTCTCTTGAAACTCCTGGCATACCTGACATTAGAATTTTTCTATAGTCAACATGTAGTATTCTTAAGTTCATCAGCGAGCTTTCTTCTCATTACACTTAGAGAATAAGAGATTCCTGGTCTGGAGTTGCTGCATGTTGTAGCCACTATCCCACCTTTGATGAATACCTTCACTATGATATAATAAATCTAGTTCCAATGCCTATAATTTGACAACAAATAAAATATTTATAAAAATACTTTTATTGTCATGTTCATATTGAACTAAGCAAGTTAAGGAAATCCTATATACCTGGTAAGAAAGCTCTACACCATGAGGCGAGACATAAAAATTGCCCATCTACAGCCAGCAATGACCATGGTAGTAACATAAAAATGACCCTCTTCATTTCTTATTAATAGAAATGTATAAACCAATAGAAGAGCTCAAAATAGCTTCCATGTGTCAGACTTGTAAACGGACATCTAAAATAATCTTAGTTCATCTTTTTGTGTATAAAATAAATCATAATTCTTTTCTATTTAAAAGCTTAGCACCTCAGATAATCGAGAACATAAATATATTTTCTTTGAAAAAAAAAACCTCACAAGGCCATTTCATTGATAATCAGGAACATAAACGAGTGCATGAACTAGACAAAACTAGGATTTATTTTTGAACATTTGTTACGATTATAATCCATAATTAAAGCAGGTATACATTCCTATAATAACAAAAGAAAGTATGGGAGAATTTCTGGATAACCTCTCTATAATGCACATTTTCTCTGAATTTAGAGAAGTGTAAAATTGAAATCTCACTAGACTAAAATCTAAAGCTTGATGAATACAAAATCTTATAAGATGATAAACTAAAAAAAATGATAGGGGATATGCAAATGAAACAAAAAATGAGATCAATGATTCAGCAAAGAAAAGGGTAATGGATCCCAATAGATAGCATATTAAAAAAAAAAAATACAACATTAAACCTGAAACTTCCATGCTGACTAAATATACTTGCACATCTATTCATACCAAATTATAAGCATTCCCTAAAAGTTAGTAGAACAAAAATCAATGTCTAGCACACAAGTTTAGATTATTTTTAATACTAAGATTGGAAAGCACATCAATTATAGCATAAAAAACTAATGGTTTGTTAGTTTACCTCATTCCAAGATGCTCTAACATTATAAGATCCGAAGTGAACTACAATATTATAATATTTTTAGATTCACAAGAAGAAAGTATAAATTAATCTATATTACCTCAAGTGTTTACCGATCATTAAGCTTAACATTGCTAAATTTCAAAGAAGCCAAAATAGAACCTTTGCTCCTGCTGCAATAAAGAAAATAAAATTTTAATATGATAAATGTAAATGAGTTAGGAATAAATAGACAAATAAACTGTTTAAAGAGGGTCATGTTGATTCTAACTAACATGGGTACCAACATGCTTAATTAGTCCAAATTTTCTTAACTCTTCCTCAAGTTGTTAACATTTCCATCAAAATCAAAAGTTCAGTACAATATATGGAGTAACTTTCCGCTTAGAATCCATAAGATATTTTCCATCCAAAGCAAGTGTAAGCACATATTCATGATTAGCTTGTTGCAAATACCAACTTAAACTACCATTAGCATGTATTGATCTTTTATATATGTGCAGATTGTTCAAAAAATCTTCCTTTTAATTCCTTAATCACAACTTAATGGTTATGGTGTTTAAGGAGAAAAACTAATCTTTTAAGTTAATAAACAGCAAGATAATTTCTCAAATTAGTGGAATGATTTGGACTCTCAAATTAGAAATAAAAATCACAAAAAATAATCTAATTTGTAAAGGAAAAAAAATACAAAGAACTTACCTCCATTTGTTTCAAACACTAGAACCCATATAAACACTGAATAAAAAATGAGATAAAAAAAATAAAAATACAAAAAAAAAAATGATGATTAGTGAAACAACAAAAACAATCAACGAGCCTTTTACATTAATAAAAACAACGAACACAAGTCAAATTTCTCACCCTGTGAGGTTGCTCCATCCATTTGATTAAAGAATAATCACATGAGATAAAAGCTTTATGTGAATGATATTGAATTATATAAAAAAAAAGATTGCAATTAAGTTGTTTGGTAAAATAATTTTGTTTAAAATAACAGGGCTACAAAAATTCCTCAAGACAAAAAAACAAAAGACGGACATAATTTTGAAGAATCTCAATTAATTTAACATGTATTTGGAATGAATGTTTTTTCTCTTATGACAATCACCACTTTCATCAGGGTAGGGAGAGCATACAAAGGGATGAAAAATTGAGAAGAAGAATATTGGAAGGCTTTTTTTTCTCTAGACGTAGAGGGTTCCCTCGTTATAGTGAAGAATAGTTAAATGAATATACCTAGAAAAGGAATCGACATATTGATTAGATCAACAATTCCTTAACCAAAAACCAAGAATCTCTTCAATTGACCAAATTCTCAAAAAAACAAAATTAAGGACGATTGAGAAAAATACTAACCAGGATAGGGAGATTGAGTATATATTATCTAAAAGAACGATTGTGGTGGGAGCAAGAGTGAGATAGAGATCAATTTGAGAGTGCGAGAAAGCGCAATTAGAGAGTTGCTGCCATTGGAGAATGCGAGAGAGCAATTTGAAAGTTGCGAAAATTTGAGAGTGCGAGAGATCGCTTTGTTAGGGCTCAGAGAGAGATACGAGAGAGAGAGAGAGAGGGAGTGAGATTTTCGAGAGAGGGCAAATGAAAAAATGCGCCTCTAATTTTTTTTTTAGTTTAATCGATGTGGTTTGCTGGAGTGAGAAAGTTTTTTTAATTTTTGTAAAATTTAAAAATAAATTTTTTATTCTTGACCCTTAAAACCCCTTCCTCACATTTTTTTTCAAAATTTTCTTGACCTTATTGTCTTTTAAAACAATTTTCTTGACTGTTTTCAATTAAGGGGTCAAGAATATATAAATCTTAAGGGTCAATAATACTATATATTGTTGTAGTGAAAGAAATTTTAGTAAGAAAAAAATTCAAACTTTTCTCTTTTTGTTTTATTTTTTTTTTGTTTTTATTATTTTTTTATTTTTGTATCAGTGGAATATCTTAATAATTCATTAGCTGGCACTGGCAATTGGCAATATTAATTTAGGATTATGGAATATTATGAATGTTACAAGTTGCTTTCTGTTTCTTTTTTTATTTTTATTTTTTAATTAAAAAAATTGTTATTAGGGAATTAATAAATTTCTAGTGTATAAATAGAGCATTATCTCATCTTTCTTCATCATCTCCTTCTCTATGATTAAAACTCATCCCTCTTCTCCTTCTCTTTCACTTCCCATTTCCACATATAATTTTCTTACCAAACTTGCTAGCTGAATCGAGAGACCCAGTTTGGATCTCCTTAACAAAAGTCCTCTCGATCGGGGGCAAGCAAAGCAACCACACGTTTGCATTCCATATCAGATTAATCGTACAGAATGTGGATCTAATGTTGCTTCCGTGATCCCGAGATCTTCCATTCGAATCGGCTCAAGCTGGCCATGGATGGGTTGTTGTGGTTCTCCGTCATCTCGATGTCAGTTTGATTGAGATTTGTTAAGCTTCGTCGAAAAAATAAAGAAAAATAATCTGATTTATTTTTCGACGATGCCCCATCAATCTCGATCAAACTGACATAGAAATGACTTAGAACCTCAACAACACATCCATGACCTGCTTGAGCGAGTTCGAATGTATGACGTCGGGATCACGGAAGCAACAATTGATCCACATTCCGATAGGATTGATTGGTATGGATTGCAAGCGTGTGGTTGCTGCCCTAAGAGGACTTTTTGGAAGGAGATCCGATTGAGTCTGTAGTCGGTTGCAATCACATACTCCATACATCATATATATTCACCTATGTGTCATCCCTTTTCACTACACGGTAATATGAGTAAACGAATTTTTGTTGTGGAAATTACTAGCTAGATTAGGGTACGGGATACGATACTCACCGTGCTAGGTGTTACTTTTGTATTTAATAACATATACTAATGGTAATAAATATCTAATTTTTTTTAATAAATACATGGGTTTCATTAATATATTTTATCCAATAAAAAAATGACACGTAGGACGGTGATATGATTGTTATTGTTTATAGGTGGATGACACATAGGTGGCTATACAATTAATGTGGTGTATGAGATTGCAACCCACGAGAGACTCAATCGGATATCATTATTTAAAAGTTCAACTCAAAATCAATTGATAATAAGAATAGTGATAATGTGTTTTTAGCATCTAGTTGTAATTAGTTTTTGTTTATCTTTGGGCATGTATTTGATGTTCATTGTATTATCAAAATGTATGTTTACAATCCTTCTTCCTATAAAATTGAGCTGCTTTCTAATTTTTAAGCATGTAAATAAATTATTCTGATATATATTTTTTTTAAGAATAATCATCTATTTCTATTATCATGTGTTGTATTATTAAATAATTATCTGTTTAATTTTTTTAATCTATTTTTTTATTATCAAAATATAAGGACTAAATTGACCTAAATTATAATAAAACCTAAAGTATTTGTATGCCATAACACAATGGATCATGTTGGGTAAACTTGTCCATAAAATTCAAAAGCACCTTAGTCTTATATATAATGGGCCTTTTTCATTTAGTCCAATTTCTCTTTTTCTGCTCAAGCCTTTTGTACAGTAGGTGCTGTATATTCTATATATTTTATTCTTTCATTTGTTAAATTATTACCATTGTATTTTTTTCCTTTTTTATGTAATTCTTTTTTAAAATGAGTTTAAATTTTTAAATAAACAAAATTATCATCTAGGAATCCTATCCATTTGCTAGTTCAAATATTAAATAATTAATTTTCTACCATGATATTATTTTCTTCTCAATATAAAAATTTATATAATGAGATCAAAAAGTAAAGTTGAAAAATATTATAATTCTAAATAAATTAATTAAAAAGTAAAATTGTATATTAAGATATCTAAATTTGAAATATATTTTTCATGACACATTTATATTGAACATATAGTATTTCAAAATATTTTTTTAAAAATTAAATAAAACAATTTAGTATTATATTTATATTATTTCACATCAAACCTATTTTAAAATATAGAAATATTTTCTATTATAAACCCCTATTTAAAAAAAAAAAATTATTGATGAAACTATTAAATTTTAGGCTTAGTTTGATACCAATTTGTTTTTTCAATTTCAATTTTTAGTTTTCCGTAGCAATACTTATTTGATCACTATTTTTAGTTTTTGTTTTTTAAAATTGAGAACCAAATAGGATAGTAATTTAAGGTTATAAAAAACAAAACAAAAAAATGTAATGATAAAATAAATACAGAAAGTTATTTTCAATATTTTTTTTTTAATTTTCGAATTTTATTGATATTTTTTTTACCATGCAACTGTAATTAGCAGAATGTAAAAGTAACAATAAATTAAATTTACAGTGAGTTGATTTGCAAAATATTTTACGATAATTCAGAGAGGAAAAAATATACGAATTATTATAAATAAATGAAAAATCAATTGAAATTGATACATTATTAGTTTAAAATTGACTTTTAAAATGTACATTATTTAATATATAACTTTTTTCCTAGATAAAATTAATTTAATAATTAAAAATAGCTAATTTACACTCTGGGTGGAGTAATGAATTTTTTAGGGGAAATCATATAAAGCCATTTTTAAAGAAATAAAGGGATAAAATATAATAAAAAATGTTATAAACTAAAGGAAAACTAAAAGAGAAGATATTAACTTGAAAGAGATTTCAGCACAAGGAAAGATTTAGAGAAAAAGTACAAGAGAGATAATTCTTCAACTTTATTGTTTTATGTTTTCAATTCTCATTAGAACATCAATTTATAGGAATTGAGATTTACAAACCTCTTCTATAGTAATTAATATACAAAGTTACTTAATTTATGAATAAAAATTAATGGAGGGAGTTTTGGAGGTGGTGACATCCATAATTTCATTATCATTCAATTCATAACACTCTCCCCTGGAATGACACCACCATAAGAATATGTCTCGTTAAAATCTTACTAGGAAAAAATCATGTGGGAAAAAATATCCTAGTGAAGAAAAAAGAGTACATATTTCTTATAGTAAGAATTGCCTCGTTAAAAACTTTGCTTGGAAAACCCAATGGGATAAAACCATAGTCAAGGAAAAAAGAGTGCAGTATAATATTTACTCCCCCTCATGGGTACATCACTTGAGGTCTCTAAGGTGCCGCATTCCTATACTCTGCACCAACTTTTCAAATGTTGTTGTAGGTGATGCATTTGTAAATAGATGTGCCAGATTATCTTTGAAACTGATTTGCTGGACACTTATATCACCATTTATTTTAAGATCATGTGTGAAAAAGAGTTTTGGTAAAATATGCTTCGTCCTGTCTTCTTTAATATATCCCTATTTTATTTGTGCTATACATGCAGTATTGTCCTCAAATAATGTTTTTGAAATTTCTTTATTTGAGGATAAACCACATGTTTCACGAATATGTTGAGTCATTGATCTTAGCCATACACATTCTCGGTTGGATTCATGAAGGGCAAGAATTTTAGCATGATTTGAAGTTGTGACTGTTATACTTTGTTTCACAGACCGCCATGATATAGCAGTTCCTTCACATGTAAAGAAATAACATGTTTGAGATCTAACTCTATGTGGATCAGATAAATAACCTGCATCTGCATAACCAACAAACTCTAACATGGATTTGTTAGAATAGAATAAGCTTATATCAATTGTTCCTCGAAGGTAAAAAAATATATGTTTAATTTCATTTTAATGTCTTCTCATTGGAGTAGAACTATATCTAGCTAACAAGTTTATTGAAAATGTTATACCTACTCATGTAATATTAGCAAAATACACAAGTGCACCTATTGCACTAAGATATGGTACTTCAGGATCAAGAAGTTCTTTATTATCTTCTTGAGGTCTAAGAAGATATTTTTTCACATCAAGCGAACACACTACCATTGGAGTGCTCAATAGATGTGCTTTATCCATATAAAATATTTTCAAGATCTTTTCTGTGTAAGTTGATTGATGAATTAAAATTCAATTTACTAAATGCTCAATTTGCAAACTAAGGCAAAACTTTGTTTTTCCAATGTGTATAGTGCAATCCATAGTCTATAGTATATTTGAGATATCTCAACACTCTCACTAGTGCATCCCAATGATCACGACCTGGATTGCTGGTGTATCTAGCTAATCTACTTACAGAATAAGCTATATCTGGTCTTGTACAATTCATTATGTACATAAGACTTCCAATCACTCTAGAATATTCTAAAGATGATACACGAACACCTATATTCTTACATAGTTTTAAACTAGTATCAAACGGAGTAAATACAGGTTTGGTATCAAAATGTCCAAATTTTCTCAACATATTTTCTATGTAGTGTGACTGAGAAAGTATATATCCTTTAGAATCTCTAGTTATTCTTAGTCCTAGAATAACATCAGCAAGACCCATATCTTTCATATCAAAATTAGAATTCAACATTTTCTTTGTTGATTCTATTATCTGTTTGGTGGGGCCCATGATTAAAATTTCATCCACATATAAGCAAATAATAACACATTGATTATTTACACTTTTGTAATAGACACATTTGTCACACTCATTGATTCTAAACCCATTAGATATCATAGTGTAATCAAATTTCTCAGGCCACTGTTTGGGTGCTTGTTTTAAGCCATATAATGACTTTACAAGTTTACAAACTTTATTTTCATATCCTTTTACAATAAACCCTTCTGGTTGTTCCATGCAGACTGAAGTCTCCATTTAGAAAGGCGGTTTTCACATCCATTTGATGAATTTCCAAATTAAGTATAGATGCAATAGCAATCAACACACGAGTGGATGTGATTATGGTCACAGGAGAATAGGTATCAAAGAAATCTATTCCCTCTTTTTGTCTATAGCCTTAAGCTACTAAACGAGCATTATATTTATCTATAGAGCCATTAGCCTTAAGCTTTCTCTTAAAGATCCATTTGCAACCAATTGATTTACTCCCCTAAACCCTAAACCCTAAATCAACTAGTATCCAAGTATTATTTTGCATAATGGAAGTAATCTTGCTGTAAATGGCTTCCTTCCAGTTTACAGAATCTGGAGTAGTCATTGCCTCTTTATATGTTTGAGGTTCATTTTCTACCATATAGTGTTATTGTTAATTTCAGATACTTGTGAATTAACTACTAGGAATCTATAAGCTGCACTATTTAAGGCATAGCCTATAAACACACAATCAACTGTCTTAGGTCCAAGTTTTGTCCTTTTAGGTAAAGGAACTTGTACCTTTGCTAAACACCTCTACACTTTCAACATTTTATAAGTAGGGAGTTTTCCATTCCACAACTCATAAGCCGACTTATTAGTCTTCTTTTATGGGATTCGATTTAAAATAAAGTTTTTTGTAAGCAATGCTTCCCCCCACAAGTTCTGTGGTAAACGTGAACTATTTAACATGCAATTAATCATGTCTTTAAGAGTTCAGTTCTTTCTTTCAGCTACACCATTTTGTTGTGGTGTATAAGGTGTTGTTGTCTGATGTATAATACCACCTTCTGCACAAAAATCAGTCATATAAGTGGACTCATATTCACCACTTCTATCTGATCGAAGTACTTTTAACTTTTTTCCAAGTTGATTCTCAACTTCTGCTTTATAAATCTTAAAGATTTCTAAACCTTCAACTTTACTATTTAGTAAAAATACTTTACAATATTTACTAAAGTCATCTATAAATGTGATGAAATATTTGTTTCCTCCTTGTGAAGGATTATTTATAAAATCACAAATATCACTATGAATTAAACTAAGTAATGCATTATTTCGTTCAACAGAAGGATGAGATTTTCTTATGAATTTTGATTCAACACAAACTTCGCATTTATGTCTATTGTCCACATTTGTCCACAATCAGATTGACTTGATTGTTAGACCTATTATTGGGTCTATTATGTCTAGGATTCTTGCGATGCCTATAGTCAGCAGTGCTGGGGTTTCTGCCCTAAATCTTATGTAATCCAATTAAACTATAAATAAATAAAGGAATTATAAATTAGTAATATTTACATTGTCATTTATTATTAGTTTAATAAATGTAATCCATCATAAGATCCAGAGTTACGTATGATAACTTAAAGTGAGCATATGATGCGGGAAGATTCACTTAAGTGTAACTCAAATAGTCAGTGGTACATGAATAAAGGTTGGGTGCCTTATTTCTGGTAACACCACTAACACGGCCCACTTGTGAATTGGCACAAGTGATCTCATCTGGATCGCTCATGTAGAGACATGTGAGTGGGGGTGTTGCTTGCAATAGAGATTGTAGTAGACTGGACTAAGATAAACTTACCGTCTTCCTGGGAAAGCCGTCTGAAAAGACACTTCGTTTATCAACCAGGTTGATCATGTACAATTGATCTTAATCCTGAGTGGATTACGAACTCCTATTCGCAAGAGACAAGCCTTTGATTTGCATAGGTGAGAGTGACTCATATAGTTCGCTCAATATGCCTCCCACTTTGGGGATTGCATCTTGCTTATAGCTGGGAACGTAATTACACAAGAATTGGAATTCACTCTTTTCCATATAGGAAAATAGATAAGTAGTTCCCTTATGGACTGATTCGGTCTTGAACAGCGGGGCCCCATATTCCTCTGATCAAGGAAAAGGTTAAAGACGCATAATGGAGATTATGTAAGGTTGTTTATTGGAGAATCAGTTGGGCTTAAGGAACAAGATGTATCATAGAGGTTAATACGGTGTAAATACCTAGCCATGGATACGAACTAACTTGTGAAGGATCAAAGTGTAGTTAATGATTATAGCCAATGGACATAACTATGTCTATAGTACTAAGAGTGCAACTCTAGATATTTAGTGGAGTTATCTAGGAGTTAATGAATGAGAATTAATTGATTAAAAGGAGTTTTAATCAAAGGTAATTCTGGATCATTGGAGATTAGTCCTATAGGTCCATTAAGTCCTCCGAGCTAACGCATGTAATCGAGAACATAAATTAATACGATTAATTTCTCTTTGGAAAATTGGAAATGAATAGAGGAGTCTATTCAATTAATTAAAGGAAATTAAATAGAGGAGTCTATTTAATTATTTAATTAATGGTGGAATTAAATAGAGGAGTCTATTTAATTATTTAAAAACTTAATTGTAAGAGATTAAATAGAGGAGTCTATTTAATTATTAAATAAATTTGTCTATTTAAAAATTAATGGGGATTTAAATAGAAGAGTCTATTTAATTAAATTAATTTAATTTGTACAAAATTAATGGAATTTAAATAGAAGAGTCTATTTAAATAATTAATTTGAAATTATCAAATTAAATGAGGAAATAAATAAAAGGAGTTTTATTTATTTAATTATTTAACGGAATTGTTCCGTTAAATAAAGAGGAAAATAAAATGCCCAATATTGTCATTGGATGATGATAGGGGCGTGTGGCCTAAGGTGGGGTCACACGCCCCCCCTTGGTCAAAAGATTGACCAAAAAGTTTGCATTTTTATTTATATATGAATATCTTATTTTAAATTAATATGATTAATTTAAAATGGAAGATATGGAATATCTTATTTAAATTAATATGATTAATTTAAATGGAAGATATGGAATATCTTATTTAAATTAATATGATTAATTTAAAATGGAAGATATGGAATATCTTATTTAAATTAATATGATTAATTTAAATGGAAGATATGGAATAATATATTTAAATTAATATTGATTAATTTAAATAAAAGATATGGAATGTTTTATTATGGAATAAAATATAATATCATTATTATTCAAATATATCTCATTAAATAAAAAGATATTCAGAAGATTTTCTGAGGCCTTTACTCTCCTATAAATAGAACCTTTGGGGTGACCCCAAAACACACAACCAAGAGAGTTAAAGTAAAGGCTCAGGAAATTCCTCTCCTCCCTCTCTCTTGCGCCGCCCATAGGGTGATTGGAAAGAAAATTCTTCTTCTCAATTTTTCCTTTTTCCAAAGGAGATAGTGCCCACGCACCGATTCTCTTTTGTGCTTAGTGAGGAAGATCTTTTTGGTGGTCCCTGGATCGTAACCATCGAAGAACGAGGAAGAGTCAGACACTTCTCGACAAGGGTTAGTTTTTCTTTTATGCATTTAGAATTTTGAATTTATTATACTGCAAGGAAAGATCCGTTGGGACTTCCGTTTGAGAACTCTTTTAGAGGCCTTAATTCCAACAAGCAGCTCTATGTCCCGCTTTGCCACAAGTGTAGCAGTTTTCAATGATGCATTTAGTGTTAGCATGCATAGGGCCTAGGTCATACTTCTTCTTAGTTGACCTATTCTTGCTTTTTCCAGCCTCGGTGAGATTTGCCTTAGCCTCCAAACTCTTTTGGTTTGGGGCTCTATTATTACCCATCCCTTTTTGGTTGTCTTCCTCTATTCAGAGTTTAAGTATTAGGTGTTCCATAGAGCACTCCTTACTTTTGTGTTTAAGATAGTTCTTAAAATCATTCCAAGAAGGTGGCAATTTCTCAATCATAATTGCTACTTGGAATGGTTCACTCATCCCTATTCCTTCGCTATGGAAGTCACTTATGATGACTTGTAACTCCTCAGCTTGGTTGACTACGGACTTGTCATCAACCATTTGAAAATCATTAAACTTTTGCGCAATAAACCTCTTAACCCCTACATCAACTAATCTAGACTTCAGTTCAAGTGCATCCCACATTTCTTTTGCTCTTTTACAGTTTTCATACACTTTATACAAACTATTAATTAAACTGTTTAAAATGTAATTACGACAAAGATAATCAGAGTTTTCTCATTAGTCTCGGTCCATCAGCCTTCGTATGTGACATAGTCCTCGTGCACCTCGGGTATTGGTTCTTTCAGCACAAAGGCGAGACCCAGCGTGGTTAAGGAAGAACATCATCTTTTGATGCCATCGTTTATAGTCTTGGCCGTTGAATTGAGGCGGATCCATTGAGTGGACCGGCTTAGGTGGATAGCTAGGAGGATACTTACTAGCTTGAAAAGAAGCAGCATTGTAAGCATCCCCTTGATTAGTCGCAGCAACGAGATTGACAGCAGGAGGTACAACAAGATTTGGTGCACTGTTTTGTGCAGCGATAGCAGAGGCTGCAAGAGTGGCAGCTACCGCATTGGCGGCAGCAAGGGCGGCAATTGCCGCAGCAATATTCTCGGCAGCAGAATGTGACAATTTCAGCAAGCGGTGAGTCATTCGATCTGTAGATGTTGAAAAATTCCATAATATCGACTTCAGATTGTTGGAAAAATAGCGACATTTGAACAGTAATTGAACTTGTATTGAATCGAAACTGATTATAACAAAAAACAAATCAGAAATAAGAAGGAAAATAATAACAGAAACGTAAGGACAACCGTTACTGGATAATGCTCCAAAGCACGGACAGGCCGTTGTCCTAAAGTTGATATTGCCCCGCTCAGGTTGTTTGTGGTTCGACGACAATTCGACTCGACAGGATTCGATGGAGCGTTTCTTGAATACAACAACCAGTGTAAAATCCAACATTATCATCATTAGGTGGTCTATCAGATGATTTCAAGCTCAGGAAACTTTAGAACAAAACTTCTTTTTTTATATATATTGTGTATTATTTTATCAAACAAAGTGACTTAGATGCTGTAATAGTGAATGATAGTTATATTGTTTAATGCAAAATGAAAGCTATTCAAAGGCTTTTGTGTGTTTCTACTAGTTGAAACATATGGTTGGATTAAAGGTATTGGCATTATTATCATTTAACTAAACTAAAATCTTAAATTGATTATCAAACTCATTCGATAAAGATAATTATATTTTTATGAATGGAATCTAATAATATGTTTGTAATATAATATATAGAAATTACTTTAAAAAATATAGATATAGTTGGACATTTGAGATTTGAATCGTAAGTCAAACACAGTTCTAATTTCGATTCTCATTTTTAAATTTCTAAATAACCAAACAAACGCACATCTCAAATTTCTGGATTTCAATTCTAAAATTTGAATTTATTACCAAACACAGTTACAAAATTAACAAATTCATATAATACAACTCAAAATTTATTAGAATTCATTGAATTTAAATTATGTTTTTCAGATTGCGAACCAAACATAGCCTAAATACTTCGAACGTTTGGACATATCATTTATTACTTTAAAATGAGGCCACTTAACAAAAAAAAAATTGTCTCAAATAGCATAAATCTGCATAATAATTGCTAAAATGTCTGAACTTTTTAAAAATTACTCAAATAGCATAATTATAGTTCAATAAATTATTGAACTATAATTTAATTAATTATTGAACTATTTTTCATAGGTTTTTTAACGAATTTGTTTCTTTTTTGGTTTTTTAAGTTCAAGGTCAATAATTTATTGAACTATTTGATCATTTATTTATTATTATTTTTAATGAATTCATTAAAATTTTTATTTTTTTAGTTCAATAATTTATTGAATTAAAATTATGCTATTTAAGTAATTTTTGAAAAGTTTTGACATTTCAGTAATGAGTATGCAAAAAATGCTATTTCAGTAATTGTCCCAACAAAAAAAAAAAGCCTCAAACTTCCAAATACATATATCTAATTCTATATATATCTTTTATCTCTTTCTAAATCTCATAATGGATATGTTCAATCATCATATTTGTTACATACAGTTAAATTTGGTTTTGTTACTTAGTTGTCGATTTTCTATGATAAGAGAAGTTGGGTCATCAAAGGAAGATATATAATATGAAACATATATAATTAATAATTTCATACAACTGGCCTTTTTTAAAGAAGTTATATAATTGAATGCAATTTTTCATTTATAAACTATTAGATCTTTGAAACGAGTTTTCTCTTATTAAAATTATAGATCTGATAATTTACGAATAGGGTCACGTTTAATAATTTCTCTTTTATAGAATTTATAATATAAACGTGTGTGACAAGAAATAGAGAATAGTGGTGGACACCTCGTCATTCACCTTATATTCGTCATTACCAAGGGCGTATCCAGCTGGGGCTAGCCCCCTTATTTTTTTTTCATATATATATATATATATATATATATATAATTAATAGTTAATTATTTTCACTAGCATGGTGTAACTAGATTTTTTTAATTAAATTTATTTTTTTTAAATTGAATTTTAATAATTTGGGAAAAAATCAATTTATACCCTTGAACTTTACTCGTGTGTCAATTTAAACCCTAAACTTTCAATGTAATCAATTTACACCTGGAACTTTAATAAATGAATCAATTTATACTATTTGTTAGTAAATTACTATTATTTTTTAAAATTTTTAGTTAGACGTAAACATTTTTATATCTAAATTTGACTATTTTTGGTGTCGAGTTTGAATTTTTTTTATTGTTTAATTTGGTAATTAAGATATGAGTTTTTTCATGGTTGAAGTTAGATGTCTATATGATTAGGTCATAAACGTTTTATTATTTTTTCTTTTAGTGATTTCTTAATTGAATTTTGATTAATTTAATAGTTTTATTATTATGTGTGTGTAAATTGTTTCACTTGAAAAAGTTCATAGTGTAAATTGGTTCAATTGAAAATTTAAGATTTAAATTGATACATCATGTAAAATTCAAGGGTGTAAATTGATTTTTTCTCTAATATTTTTCACATAAAATTATTGAATTTAAAACTCAATATTTTAATTAAAAAAAATCAATATATAATAAAATACTAGCTATTAATAATTAAATTTAAAATATTAATATCATATCTACAAAATCTAAACATATAAATCATCATCTCAAAAATTGATTTTATATTATTTCGGTCCCCGCTAAATAATTTTCTGGATCCGTCCCTGGTCATTACTACTAATCAAATCACCAAAAACATTTCTTAAAAAAAAATAAAAAAAAAGTCACCAAAATAACGCCCTGGCCCAACATGACACTACAAGAAAACTGTCATTTTGCGACCAGAAATTTGAGACCATAAAATGGAGTAGCCATTTTTGCGACCAATGAAGTCATAATACCAAGCGGTTACCAAGGGCTATGGTGGGGGTAACAAAATTTACGACCACTTTGCTACCGAATCAAACAAAGTGTCATAAAAAATGGCGCAAAGATTGCGACCCTGTTGTCGCACATATTTGCAACCAGATAGTCATATTAAACTGATTCTATACGTTTCTAGTCACAAAAAATGGTGGAAAATTTTGGCGGATCATTTGCGACTCTTTGATCGCAAATATTGCGACCAGGAGGTCGCATTAAAACGACTCTCCACATTCTCGGTCACAAATATTTAGCGGGAAATTTTAAGGTACAAATTGTGACCATCTGGTCGCAAACTGCCACCATGGGGTCGCAAAAAAACGGAGGGAAAAGTACTTACCTTCCCGCCAATTTTTGTGACGATTTGGTCACAAATTGACAGATTCACACCCTATAAATTGCACTTCCAAAAATTATTTGTCAACGTAAATAAAAATGAGAGAGTGGATGTATATTCGTTTAATTGTGGGTTTTTTTAACGATGAGTTCGTTGTCGGGGTTCAGCAATTTGTTGTGTTTTGCATGACAACGGGGTATTACGAAAAATATGGTCAGAAAATACGATGTACATGCAGAAAATGCAACAACAGAAAAATCATATCGATTCCTAATCTGAATAAACATCCTTATAGTCGGGTTTTTGTGCCAAATTATTATCACTGGGTGTACTAAGGTGAAATGAAGAAAATGTTTGACGCTATAGTATAAGAATCTCGACAGTATGAAGGAAGGAGCTCGAATGTTGATGTTGCAGTCTAGAATGAAGAACACCAGTTTGGTCAAATACAACAGATGATAATGGATGGTGCAGGGTATGGTAATAAAATTAATCACGAAAGAGAAGATGATCAACAAACTTACGTTGAGGAGGAAATTAATCCAGAAGCACGTAAGACGCACGAGATGCTCACGACAGCTAGTTGACTGTTGTATGAAGGATGTAAGGTTAGTCAACTTGCTACGGCTACGAAACTTCTAAATATATAATCGTAGTACCATATCCCGGTAAGAGGATTTGATTCAATTGCATCATGGTTTCGTTGATGTGCTCCGCCAGAAAACACACTGCCAGAGAGTTTGTACGACACAAAGAAACTAGTGGAGGGTCTCGGTTTACCCGTGGAGAAAATAGATTTTTGTCGAAACGGATGCATGATATACTGGGATGTGGATGAGAGTCTGCATCACTGCAAATTTTGCTTTCAGTCAAGATATAAACAATGGAAACGCAACCTGATTCCACACACACCGCATGTTCTATTTACCGCTGACCCCGCATCTGCAACGATTATATGCATCAGATGTGACAGCTTCTCACATGAGATGATATCACGAGCATTCTCAAAATGATGGAGTTATGAGACATCCCTCAGATGCTGTGGCGTGGAAGCATTTGAATAATTATCATCCAGAGTTTACCCAAGATCCTAGAAATGTCAGATTGGGATTATGCATGAACAACTTTAACCCGTTTGGGGTATCAGGAGCACAATATTCAGAATGGCCGGTGATGGTGACCCCGTATAACTTGCCACCCTCGATGTGCATGAAAGACCTGGTGATTTTTTTAAACATTGATCATTCCTGGTATGAAAAGTCCAAAACAGAAACTGGATATATATTTGCAACCACTTATCGCGGAGTTGAAAACATTGTGAATTGATGGTGTTATGAGGTACGATATATTAAGGAAACATAATTTCTTTATGAGCGCTACATTAATTTGGATGATCAGTGACTTCTCAGCGTATTCAATGTTATCATGTATGTTGTAACAACCTGGATTTTAACTTTCAAGGGTATTTTAGTCTTTTCACCAATTTTGATCCAAATAGCGTTATCTTTAATTTTCCCGAACCGTCACGTCACTACGAATCCAATGCAATTGACTACGCTCAATTCCGAGTTCTGAGTAAAAAGATATGGCCTGAATACCGTTTACGTCCCTAACTCATATTATTCATTCCAGGGGCATTATCGTAATTTCCCAGCAAAACTTTTGACACAAAACCCTAGGCTACATGTGTTCTTTTTCTCACGTACTCTCCCTCACGCAGCCACACTTCTCAGCCGTCTTTCGTTCTTCTGTGATTTCACGTTCGAATCTTTAAGAAACGAGCTTCACTAGGGTTTCTTGAACGTTGCCAGGAATCGAAGAAAACATCATTCATTCCTTTGTTTTCTTAGGTAATTCTTCGTTGAATTCTTTTTATTATGTCTCGTTATTATTTCTGGGTTGTTTTCAAACAAAATGAACATTGATTTCCTTGTTGTTCGACGGGTTATTAGGTTGTCGATGTAAATTCAAGATTTAACGAGTTTCTGTCATTTTCACGCGAGGTGAGTGCGTCCTTTTGGTTTCCCTTTCAATTTTCTATAATATCAAGTTGTTTGATCATGTTTTTCTTGCGTTATCGTCAATTTTAAACGTCGCCGGAATCTGCTTACTCGCCGGATTCTGGACTTTTCCACCGCGTTTTTCTTTGAGTTTTTGGGTTGTTCTTACGTGGGTATCGTCCCATCTTGAAAGCTAGTGGATTTCGGACATTTCCCAACTGATTCCTCACTGTTTTGGAGTTCGGATTAAGCTTCTGGAATCGAGTTTAGTTCTTCACCGTTTTTGGGGTTTAGCCGCCACCATTTTTTATGTTTTTGGACGTGTACCGAGTCATTTTTCACGTGTTATCTTCGTGATTTGTTGAACTCAATCAATTCCACACGTTTCCCAGTTGTTTCTTTCACCAAAGATCGTCTTTTTCGCAGTTGTCGTTTTCTGGTACGCCATGAACACGAGCCTTGCGTTTTTCTTTCTTGCGTACTGATGTGTTGGAGAAGAAATGGTCCAGTTGGACCGGCTGGGCTGGTTCAACTGAATCGGTTCATATGGTTCAATTGGTCCAGGGGTTATTTTGGCTTAATTTCATTCGGTTTTCGTCACGTTCTTCCGGTTTTCATTAAATTGACTTTAAATCAATGTCAATACAGGTTTTGGGCATCTGTAGGATTTTATTTGGCGATATTTCGAGCTCGTTTGCTTATTCAATTTTCTCTTAAGGTAGGTTAATTCCTACTTAAAGTGTTAAATTGAATTTCTTTTGTTTGTTTGTTTTGTCTTTGATTAATGGTATGACTTGGGAGATGATTTATTAGTTTATAGGAATTGTTATGTGATTATTGTGACTTCCGATTATTATTTAATTATTATTATGTTTTGTTTATCTATATGTGATAAATAGAGTCTTTAGGTTTTACAACTTGGGTTGAATCTATGCATAATAAATATTCAATTTATAGAGCGTGTACTATGGCACGTATCATGAGTGGCCCTATACTCCACTATGATCCATATATGCAAATTTCATTAAAACAAAGACTAAATGAAATGTTGTAGCCTAAGTACCTACTAAATAAATAGGCTAAGAACCTATATTAATAAATGAGGAATTGGGGATTTGGACTAGTATCCAATAGTTATTACATTTGATGTGATTTCAATTTAGCTTACTTATATAAGTTGAAATTAATCCACTGAGCTAAAAGCTCACGGTATTCGAATGCCCTGCAAATTTAAATTTTACAGGTAACGTTAACGATGTTTTGGAATCGAGGCGTGTGACAAGGATGATGCTACATGGAGGCCATAGGACATATTCATTTACACATTTTCTTTTGGATTTTTCATTATTGGTTATTTACCAATTTATTTGGGATATTTCATATTTATTATTAAACTCATTTATTTTATTTGTTTTTCATTTGACTTTTATCCTTTAAAATGGTGCTGCATTTAAATGTTTTGTTTTTATCTTTTATTGGTTATTTAATGAAAAGGCTTTCACATTTATTGATTTTACTATGATTTATTTATAAATTGAAATTAGTTCCTTTAATATTTATTTATTTATTTTACATTGAGTCGAGTCGTCACATATGTTCAATATATTATTTATACTTTTATCTATTTAGTTTTGGTAATTGCTTGTTAGTCATAATATGTAGTTAATTAATTTATACCTTCTCTTATCCTCTAATTAAAGGATGGAGTACGGCGGGAAAATACGCGTGTCCACATTGCATGCTTGACACAGAGGTATTTTCTCTAAGACACGGTCGAAAAACTTGTTGGTTCGATTGTCATAGAAGATTTCTACCTTTGAATCATTCATTTCGTTTGAACAATAGTGACTGGAAGAAACGTCGACGGTCACGAAAAGAGATACCTCCGACAATGTTTAGTGGGTGAAAAATTCTTCACGGTATAGATGCCCTAGGCATACAGAAGATTACATGTGAAGGTTAAAAGAATGCAAACAAGTTGGCTGGGAAAAACACAAGTTTGAAGAAATGGAGTATTTTTTGGGATCTACCGTATTGGAAAGATCTATTTATCAGACATAACTTGGATGTAATGCATATTGAGAAAAATTTCTTTGACAATGTTTTTAACACTATTCTGAACGTTCCGGGAAAAATAAAGGACAATCTAAAGGCACATTATGGTATCCGAGAGATATGTCATCGCCCTGAGTTGGAGCCTGATGCTAATGATCATTACGCTAAAGCGAAGTACATGTTGACCACGGAGGAAAAAAAGACATTATTTAAGTGGATAAGAACAATCAAATTCCAAGACGGATCGTTTCTAATCTCAGTCGGTGTATAGATAGCTAGAAACGTATAATGTTCAAGATGAAAAGCCATGATTGTCATGTATTCATGCAACATTTGATGTCGGTCGCGTTCAGGCCATTTCTAGAGCATAGACATTGGGAGCCGCTTGCGCAGTTGAGTGTTTTTTTAGGGACTTGACTTGTACTGAATTGACCGACGCAACTATTGCATCAATGAGTTCAGAGATTGCTATTATCATTTGTAAGTTGGAACGAATGTTCCCACCTGCCATTTTTGACTCAATGGAGAATCTTCCATACGAGGCATTCTTAGAAGGTCCGGTGCATTACCGCTGGATGTATCCATTTGAAAGGTATACACTCATTTTATGAATATTTAACGTACGCGTTCTTTGCGCATTAAATATATATGCATTATGTTGTATCGACAGGTACTTACGTCGGTTGAAGAAGACGGTCAAAAATAAATCACGAGTATCTGTAGTGCTTACCTTACGCAGGAGACTACCACATTTTGCTCATACTATTTTGATCAGCATATTGCAGAGTAGTATTGATCGGTGAAGTGAAACGTTGTTGAAAATTTACTAGAATGTGTTGATGTAAATGACTTAGCCATATTTACAGAGGCTAGCATGACTGTTGAAAAATGTGTGTGGAGGCCGTTGACCAATACTGAGGGCTTGTGTTCTTGATTTTGGAGGTAGTTGGGATTCTCAATTGTACTTGGTAGAGTTTGCTTATAATAACAGTTACCAGGCTACTATTGAGATGGCGCCATTTGAGGCACTTTATGGTAGAAAGTGTCGTTCTCCCGCTCATTGAGATGAGGTTGGAGAGAGAAAACTTTTGGGACCTGAGCTATTACAGATGACTAATGAGTCGATTGATTTGATTGGAGAGCGGATGAGGGTTGCCCAAAGTTGATAGAAGAGTTTCCGCAGATAAACGACGTAGTCCACTTGAGTTTTTAGTGGGGGACCACGTGTTTCTGAAGGTAGCACCTATAAAAGGTGTTATGAATTTGGGAGGAAGGGTAAGTTGAGCCCTAGGTTCATTGGCCCTTTCGAGATACTTGATTGGGTAGGAGCGGTAGCTTACCGTTTGGCTTTACCACCTTCTTTATCGGCAGTTCATAATGTATTCCATGTATCGATGCTTCGAAAATACATGGCAGATCCTTCCCACGTGATTGACTATGAGCCGATAGTTTTGGATGCTAATATGTCTTATCAAGAGACAACAGTTGAGATCTTAGCATTCGAACAAAAGCTGTTGAGAAATAAGACAATTCACTTGGTAAAGGTTCTTTGGAGAAACCAAGTGTTGGAAGAAGCTACATGGGAGCGTGAGGATGAGATGCGAGCAAATTATCCTATCCTCACCTTTTCACTTAGGGAGCTTACTTTTCGGGGACGAAAAGGCTTTTAGGAGGGTTGACTGTAACATCCCGTTAACATTTAAGGTATAAAAAAAATTTTATTTTATTTTAATTTACGTATTTAAAGATTATTTTAGAATCAGTAATTTAGAATTTAGTAGTTTATTTTGTTTTAAACCTTTTTAATCGCTTTAGTAGCTTATATTAGTTTTGATAGTTTAATAATTATTAACGGGTCAATTAATAATTATTAATCACCATTTGGCTAGTTTAAGAACTTCGGGTTTCGATTTATAAGTCAAAAGTCATTTCTAAAATTCTTAAAATATCAATTCACTATTCACTTCTCTTTAAAATCACAACTTTGACAAAATTTGACCAACCCTTCTCCTTCTTCCTTTCTCCATTGTCGTGGCTTTCATTCCTTGGGAGAGAAATTTTGGATTTTGTTCGATTCTCGACGGATCGTTCCAATTCCTGTTGCAGTAGAAAGCCCTCGATCCTAGGATTCTTTTTAACCTAACAATTGAGCTTTCCATCCATTTTCTAAAGACCTCAAGGTATGTCAAAGTTTCTAACCTAAGCTTCAAATAGTGTTTTAATGGAGTTTTTGATTTGAATCTTCGATTTCTTGCCGAGAAACTCGATGATTTTAACTACGGAAGTTGTTTTATGTGATTTTTGGAATTTTCCCTTAACCCTAAACCCGATTTTGAGCCGAAACACGTCCCGTTTGAAATTTACAAAGTGTGGGCTGTTTTGGGATGCTTTACTATTGATTAATTGTATGTTGTAATTAAATTTTACGAAATCGATTATTGTCTAAAATTATCGTTACCCATTGAACTCAGGAACTTCCAAACTACTTGAAAACAACCTGAAAGTTCGAAACGTCTCTAAAGTGCCTAAAAGCCGGAAATTGAAACCCGAGACCCATTTATTATGGAGGGACCGAGAGCTCAATTAGAAGTTTTCCGGGTTTTTTCATCGTTTTATGCTTTTAGATGACATTTGATCGATGTTTGGTTAATTAATGATTGCTAGATGTAATTTAATTGTAGGTGTTTGTGGACCGTTGTTTGATCGCTCTTTCGAACACGGGAGCGATTCTACTTTTTCCAAGGTGAGAATAATTTGAATTTAAAGTAGCTTTAGAAACCGAATAAGTTGAATGATTTGTAGGATCGAGAGCTTAAGGTTGAATCGAAAGGATAATAGAAAGTGAGTTAATTTGTTAGAATTGGAAGTTAGTTCTAATTTCGAGTTGAGAGAACTCGTAGGTGTTTCGAAGGAAACATTTAACTCTCGGAAATTCTAAGTTTAGGTTAGTTCCGACGCTTAAGAATGATTATCGGAAGTTGAAGGCTTCGAGTTTAATGGATTGAATAAGGAACTTGATTAGGGAACTTCAAATAACTTTTGGAAGAATTAGAATCATTTGAATTGGAGACTTTAAGATAAAGTTAGTAAGTAAGCTTAACTGGAGGCCGTTTGGCTTGATTTAGTTATTGTTCTCTTATCAGAAGTTCCTACTTTCTTATTTCATGTTTAAGAGTATTGCGTGATCCATTTACCTTTATGTTCTTTCGATTACTTTAAATGTTTATATTTATTTACTTGCACTTGAAAGCATATTCATATCATATCATATTATATTGCATAAATGAAATTGGGAGGAATAATAAGGCAATGCATAGACTGAGTGAGCTTGCATTGTCTGGTATTAGGTTTACGTATATGTACATGAGGAATGCTAAAGGACTGCGGGACTTTGCATGATCGGAGGAGATGGATAATGAGATAATGATGGAACTTTGTGAGTTTACATTATCTAGTATTATCCATAATTACTATGATACATATACGAGGATACAGGGGTGCATTGAACCTTGTATTCGGTGGATGAGATAATGATGTGAATGAGCTTAGCCTACGGGAGCATTCATTACCTGTCATTATTCACTAGAGGTGGGAAGATATTATTAAAAGGAATTTGTATAATTTATTTTGGAAAGCGAGATAATGAAGTATCGTTAGCCTGCAGGAGCTTTCATACTTTCACTATAAGCATAAGATGGTTATATTGATATAAGGGTAGTGTGCCTTTTTCATTTGTTTAATGAGTTAATGAATAATGTTTAGACTCGTATGCTAACATTATTGTCTTTTATCGTAAATTATGTTTGTTGGATATGTTAAGTACGAGCGAGATTAACATTATTAGATTATACATAAAAGAAGGGTAAACTTTATATATAGTATGAAACATCAAAAGTATGAACCAGAAAGAGATATGTGATATGAAAACATTCTTCCAAATTTTTGGAGTTTTAGTAAAGAATAAGTAAGGGTTACTTGGACATAAATCAGAATACGGGTTTAAAGTCTATTGTTACTCTATTTTCTGTTTATTTTCACTGGGCTTGTTGTTAGCTCATGATATTACAAACAATTTTAGGTAATGCTTATGCTCAGGGTCGTGGGAGAGGAGCTGGTGCGGCCTGATCAAGAGGATGATGACACAGAGATGGACTAGATGTACTTTAAAAGTCCATGGACTCGTTTTGTTATATTTTGTATCTTTTGAGTTGTAAATATGTATATAAGCTCATAAGAGCTTCTCGTTTTAACTTTACGATTATCAACTCTTTTAAACTCTGAAATAGGAATTGAATTTCCTTGTCTTTAATTTCTCTAGTGTGAAAAATGTATACAGGTTTTTGGTTAGTCCAAGTTTCAAACATAACCACGCCGTTTTTTTTTTAAATATTAAGACTTCCTCTGTGTTTAGGTTTTAAATGATTTAAAAGGAATCGGGTCATCACAATATGCGATGACAGGTTGACTCACCTACATTGCCAGTAATAGATTCTCGCATTATTTCTTTGACAAAAGGACCTGCACGGGTTGCAAGATCATATACTGGCTACATTGGTAATGGGTACAGATTTCAAACGAAGGCACATTCAGTTAACAGAGCAACGAACAATAGTGGGGTTTGTATAAAGGGTTAAGTTTTCGGCACCAATAAAGACGATTATTTCGGAGTAATAGATGAGATCATTGAGATTCAATATGCAAGTCCAACTCTAAAATGCATTTTTATGTTTAACTGCACGTGGTTCGAGACAACGAGACGAGGCGGAATTCATAAGCTGCCTCATTTGCAGATCGTGGAGGTTAATAAGTCTAAATGCGCACAAAAGATAGTTTTGTCATGGCTTCAGAGGCGATTCAAGTCTATTATCTGAACTATCCATGTAATAGACGAGACCCTACAAATTGGTTAGTTGTTTGTAAAGTAAAATTATGCCACGTAGAAGAAGGTATCTTCGATAAGAACATTACAGAGCACAGTGCTTTCCAGGAAGACAAGATAAGATTGCTTGTAATTGACGATGGTGAAACTGCTAGTACTGCTCGGCCATTGAATGATGGAACGATGACATTGCAGGACAGTACATATGTTCCAACTGAGCGTGAACTTGGGAATGAAACTTCGGCAGATGAAACAGTTGAAGAAGAAACTAAAGAAGAATCTGATGTTGAACTTGTATCAGGAACCGAAGACATAGAGGATGTCTGTTGGCTTTTTGGGCCTTTAATCTCTTAATTGTGTTTTGATGATAACAAACACTTAGTACTAATTATTTTAGTATTTTAGTGTTGTATTTTGTAGAGCGGAAAATAACGAGCATGGCGCATTTTGAATCGCTCAATTCCAAGTTAATTTGGAGAAGATATGGATTAACAAAAATTGGATTTTAAATATATATATAGGTTTTAAATAAATGAAATAAATAAAGGAAGGGGGGGGGGGGGGGGGGGGGGGCGGCGGGGGCACGTTCATTAATTAGTAATTATTTACATATGTTATTTATTATTAGTTTAATAAATGTAAATCCATCATAAGATCCAAGTTACTTATGATAACTTAAGATGAGCATATGATACGGAAGATTCAAGTTAAGTGTAACTTTCAAATGGCGGATGCAACGAAATGACGATTGCCCTTCTTGAATAAAGGCTTGGGTACCATTTATTTAACACTCTTGTAACACCACTAACACGGCCCCACCGAAATACCACTTGCGATGGAATAATATTCATAAAAAATTCAAAACGGATTCTCCACCTGGGGAAGATGACACGTGGGACGGTAGTTGTTCTCTTCCTCTTCATATGGTCGAAATCAGTGGTGATTTTTTACCAAGAAATTTCAGATTTGAGCCTCCATTGATAAGTGCTTTCAAGCTATTATTATATATCATTTTAGGATAAAATTCATTTCAATTGTTTGAGCTTAAAACGTCTAATTAACTTGTTAATTAGAAGTCATTAAAAAGAAAAAGTTTTAAATTAACCTAAACCCTATTCCCCTTCATGACACTTCGGGGTTTCACATAAATCTTATGTAATCAATTAAAATATAAATAAATAAAAGGAATTATTAATTAGTAATATTTACATTGTTATTTATTATTAGTTTAATAAATGTAATCCATCATAAGATCCAGAGTTACTTATGATAACTTAAGATGAGCAAGTCTTTGAGATGGAGTTGCATAAGTGTAACTCAAATAGGGGGTACCATGAATAAAGGTTGGGTACCTTATTTCGGTAACACCCCTACCCACCCACTTATGGATTGGGCATTGCATCCTGGGACATGTGAGTGGGGGTGTTGCTTGCATAGAGATTGTAGTAGACTGGACTAAGATAAACTTATTTTTTCGAGAAAGTCGTTCACCAAAAGACACTTCGTTTATCAACATAGGTGATCATGTACAATTGATCTTAATCCCGAGTTGATTTATTACGAACTCCTGTCGAAAGAGACAAGTCTTTGATTTGCATAGGTGAGGAGTGCTCGAATAGTACGCTCAATATGCCTCCCACTTTGGGGATTGCATCTTGCTTATAGCCGGGAACGTAATTACACAAGAATTGAAATTCACTCTTTTCTATATAGGAAAATAGATAAGTAGATCCTTATGTAAGGATTTGGTCATTGGACGGGCCCTACCTATTCCTTCGATCAAGGAAAAGATTAAAGGCGCATAATGGAGATTATGTAAGGTTGTTCATTGGAGAATCAGTTGGGCTTAAGGAACAAGATGTATCATGGAGGTTAATACGGTGCAAATACCTAGCCATGGATACGAACAAACTTGTGAAGGATCAAAGTGTAGTTAATGATTATAGCCAATGGACATGACTATGCCTATAGTACTAAGAGTGCAACTCTAGATATTTAGTGGAGTTATCTAGGAGTTAATGAATTAGAATTAATTGATTAAAAGGAGTTTTAATCAAAGGTAATTCTGGATCATTGGAGCTTAGTCCTATAGGTCCATTAAGTCCTCCGAGCTAACACTTGTAATTGAGAACATAAATTAATATGATTAATTTCTTTGGAAAAATAGAATTAAATAGAGGAGTCTATTTGATTAATTAAAAGAAATCAAATAGAGGAGTCTATTTAATTATTAAATAGAAAAGTCTATTTAATTAATTATGAGAGATTAAATAAAAGAGTCTATTTAATTAAATTAATTTTGAGTTGTCCAAAATTAATGGGGATTTAAATAGATGAGTCTATTTAAATATTTAATTTGAGATTGTCAAATTAAAGAGGAAATAAATAAAAGGGGTTTTATTTATTGGAATAAATAAAAGGAGTTTTATTTATTTAATTATTTAACGGAATTGTTCCATTAAATAAATAGGAAAATAAAATGCCCAATATTGTCATGAGATGGTCACACGCCACTTTGGTCAAAAGTTGACAAAGGGTTTTGCATTTTATTTTATTTAAAATATATGAATATCTTATTTTAAATTAATGTGATTAATTTAAATGGAAGATATGGAATAATATATTTAAATTAATCTTGATTGATTTAAATGAAAGATATGAGATATTTTATTATGGAATAAAATATAATACCTTTATTATTCAAATATATTTTAGAATATGTTAATTAATTATTTAATAATTAAAAGATATTCAAAATATTTTTTGAGGACTTAGTTTTCCTATAAATAGGAACCTTGGGGTGACCTCAAAACACACAACTAAGAGAGTTAAAGTAAAAGGCTCAAGATATTCCTCTAGCTCCCCCCTCTCTCTTAGCCGCCGCCCATAGGGTGATTGGGAAGAAAATTTCTTCTTCCCATTTTTCTTTTTTTTTCCCCAAAGGAGATAGTGCCCACGCACCGATTCTATTTTGTGCTTAGTGAAGAAGTACTTTTTGGTGGTCTCAGAATCGTAACCAGCCAAGAACGAGGAAAAGCCAGACACTTCTCTACAAGGGTTAGTATTTCTTTTATGCATTTAGATTTTGATTATATTATACTGTAAGGAAAGATCCTTGGGATTTCCATTTGAGAACTCTTTTAGAGGCCTCAATCCCAACAGGATGATGACTGAAACAAATTATTTTTCTTTTAATTGCTGCATTTAAAACTTTGTCAAACAAATATATATATATATATATATATATATATATATATATATATATATATATATATATATACGACCATCTGGTCGGAAATAGCCACTGACAAATACGACCATATGGTCGCATTTGCATTAACAATTGTAAAGTTTTTTTACGTTCCCAATGTACAATTGCGACCATATGGTCGCAATTGTATTGACAGTTGTAATTTTTTTTTCCATTCCCAATGTAAAATTGCGACCATATGGTCGCATTTGTTCGCGGGACTTTTCAATTTTCATGAAAATTTTGGCGGTGACTAGAGCATTTGCGACCCTGAGGTCGCAAATTTTAATAATTACATATTTAAATTTGCAACCCTGGGTCGCAATTTCCCCCACGCGCGACTTCCCATATTCGGTCATAATTACATTTTTTCGACCATCTGGTCGCAAAAATCAAAATAAGAAGGCAGAAACGTAATTCCCTCCCCATTCCATTCTGCCTTCAATTTTTTCTTTTCCCTTTTCTTTTCTTTCCTCCCCGTTCCCTCAAGTTCTGTTCCCTCAACCCTCGTTCCCTCAACCCCCGTTCCCACAAAAACGGTTAGTTATCTTAATTTTTCATTTCCAATTAATTCGTAATTTTTGAATTCATTTAATTATGTTTCGTTTTAGTTAGATTTTAATTAATTATGTTAATTTAGGTAGTTATTAAATTAGTTTATTTTTTTTAATATAATTAGGTTACTTTTGGGGTTTAATTACATTAGTATAATTATAGTTTAGTTCTAGTAGTTTAGTTATAAATTATTATAGTTTAAGTTAGATTAATATTGTTAGATTTTAATTAGTATATATAGTTTAATTTTGTTTAATTTTAATTAGGATTAGTTTAAATTATTTAAGTTATAATTAATTAAAGTATTTTAGTTATTGTGTAATTAGATTAAATTTAAATTAATTAAGTTTAAATTATAATTTAATTAAAGTATTGTAGTTATTGTGTAATTAGATTAAGATTTAAATTAATTGAGTTTAAATTATAATTTAATTAAAGTATTGTAGTTATTGTGTAATTAGATTAAGATATAAATTAATTGAGTTTAAATTATAATTTAATTAAAGTATTGTAGTTATTGTGTAATTAGATTAAGATTTAAATTAATTGAGTTTAAATTATAATTTAATTAAAGTATTGTAGTTATTGTCTAATTAGATTAAAATTTAAATTAATTGAGTTTAAATTATAATTTAATTAAAGTATGTCGTTATTGTGTAATTAGATTAAATTTTAAATTAATTAAGTTTAAATTAGTTTTAGATTAGTGAAGGTAGAATTTAATTAGATTTAGTTTACTTATAGTTTTATTATGTTAAGTGACTTAATTAATTTAGAATATTTTTAGATTAGTGCAATTATAATTTAATTAGAATTATATTATTTATTAAATTATAATTAGATTAATTTAAATTAGTTTTAGATTATTTTCGTTAGAATTTAAATAGATTAGTTTTACGTATTTGTTTTACTAATTATAGTATTATTTTTACAATCGCAGATAAAAAAATGATGGGCGCATGACATCCTCAGCGATCACACGATGATAGCGATGATGCTGAGGAGTTTGCTGCCACACCCACAACAGAGGAATTGGACGAGTTGCTCGCACAGTACGAGAACCCCACCGTCCCATCTCCTTCTACATTAGTACTCGAGACACAGCTCGGTACTCCGCGTGCAGCTTCCAATTCAGCTTCGGGTTCTTGTTCCGGTTCAGTATTTCTACCTCCCGCCCGTCCTTATGATCCACCAAACTTCGGATCAAAGGAAATGAGTAAATAACGTGTATTCTCAAAGTTAAATTTGTTAATTATTTTTTATAACATATAATTATATTTCTCATTATTACTTTTTTAAAATGAATATCAAATTGTAGCCGGTTTCGAGAGGTGCTTGAGTAGTCCTCTTCCCAGCGAGTTTCGCTGGACAAAGATTCTGTGCACTGAGAAAAGGAGGTTGTTCGACAATTGAAAGGTCAAATATATTTCGTTGACTTACGTATTTTATATATCTATGCTTTTTTTTCACAACTTATTATTGTAAATTTTTTATTTATATGTTTTTGCAGGATAAATTTACTATCGGTTCCGATATCACGGACAACGGGTTGTTTGCCCTCTGGGATAAACACATGTTGAACTGATATAAAGACCTTCTCTACCAAGCACGAAAAAAGAACGCAGCGAACCGCCCCATCTGGATGAGTGAGGAGGAACACGCCCGGCTTCTCGTGAGCATGCTCACTGAGGATGCACTCAGGCTATCTAAGAGGAACCGAGTTAACCGTTTGGCCAATCCTTCTCTACACACGAGCGGGGGCCCGTCCTTACGATGAGCGCCATCGTCTTTTGGTAAGTTGTCTATCTACCATTTGTTTTCATATTGTAATAATTAATAAATTTAGTTTCAATCTTTTATAATAATACACATTTGTTTGTTTTATGTTTTTTAGGAACAAAAGCACGGACGTCCAGTCCCACCAGATGAGTTACATTTAGTCCTGCACACACAGAAGAGCGGGACTATAATGGACGACAAGGCGAGAGAGGTTCAGATAATGTTTTGTCTACCTTACATTGTAATTGTATATTTACTAAAATAAAATATTCTAATTACATTGTTTATATTACTTACATTTTGAACAGGAGCGTTTTAAGGAAACATTGTCCCAGCGCTTGCCATCTGAAGAGTCCCAGCGAATCAGGAGGATCGGTAGGAAGCTTTTTTGATAGCGGTAGGTAGCGTTCGGTCAGATGGATCTATACCTGGTCTTGGATCTTACGGGAGACGTCTATACGTAGACGTATCTCGACCTGAGAGCAGCTCGCAGCAGAAGAACACTACTATTTAGAGGCAGTTGCGTGAGGAGGTCCAACAACTCCAATCAGAGGTCTAGGAGCTGTGTACTTCCATCGATTCTCTGGCTGAGGCTCAAGTCGCTACATTTGTCCAGGAGCAGGTCCAGGCGTAGCTGCTTTGGCTGCATTCTTCAGTCCTTGTGGACTAAATGACCCCGACCCTTCATCTTCAGCGCCTCCTCCCCCACCCCTGCAGTAGTTTTTTTATTTATACATTTTGGGTTGTATACGAATAATTTTGGTATTTTATTATTTTATTCCAATTTTTTATATTAATAATAATTAATAAATTAAAATAATAAACTATCAATTATTATATTATTTTATTAAAATAATATTCGATTAAATTTTTTTTATTAATAATTAAAAAAATTGAAATATTTGCTACCCTAGGGTCGCAATTTTTTCTACTCAGGGGTCGCAAATATTTCAATATTAATTTAAAAATAAATAATACATAATGACATTTGCGACCCTATAGTAGCAAAGTTTGCTACCATGGAGTCGTATTTTAGGCCCAACAAAACGACCCCAGAGTAGCAACTTTGCTACCCTGGGGTCACAACTTTAGGCCCAATAAAACGACTCCAGAGGCCCAAATTTTGCTACTCTGGGGTCGCAATGCTTGGCCAAATAAAACGACCCCACCGTAGCATATTTTGCTACCCTGGGGTCGCAATATTTATGGTTGACTTTTTGCAACCAAAAAAACTTTAGTCGCATTCTGGTCGCATTTTTATGACACCATGGTTGCAATTTTTTCATGGCGACCCACTTTTTGGCTACGCGATTTCTGGTCGCATTTTGTCAAAAACCACCCCCCTGGTCGCAATTAGGCAGTTTTTTTTGTAGTGTGAGCATAGCTCAAATGGTGAGACACATGCTCCCTTCGTCGAAAGTTCGAGTCTCCCCTCCCAATTTAATGTAATATCTATAATAAAAAAAAAAGTCACACACTCACTTATAATTTTGGCTTCTTTGCCACTTATAAAAGACATTGATTTAGGACAAAATTCATGTTATGTTGTTTTACAAACTATCCTATATGTTTCCTTTTTAATGTTCTTTTTTCTCTATTTTTTTCTTCTCTTTTTTGGATGTATTATATGTTAGGAAAAAAGTACATTTCATTATGCCTTTTATCTTTTTTTTCCATATATATATATTTCACTTATAGACGAAATAAAAGTTATTAACTTTTTATGATGTTTTTAGCATGGGTTATCAAAAACGTAATCTCAGTAAATATTTTGTATTAGATATACAAATGCCCTATTATTATATAGTTTTTTTTAACTCAACCTTAATATTATATTGGGGTAAAATGCAAATGAGACTCACTTTGATCAAATGCATGAACTCGTTCTGTAGTTAAAAATGATAATTACATCAACGTACTTTAAAATTATGTCAATGAGACCCCTCTCTCTCAAACACCGATAACTTTATTTGAGCACAACTTTCTAGTTTGAACTTAAATTTAGATGATTTAATATGTTTTACAATCTTTGTTTTGAGATTTACTTTATGATCACTTTAAAGTTTGATATTCATCAATAAATAAAAAGGTTTTATGGCTTCAGTCAAACCGGATGTTTTGAGGATAATAAACCATTTTATTTATTTACTATTTCAAAGTTTTGAAGCGAACATAGAGTAGAGCTCATAACGAATGATTCCAAAACAACTTGAATTATCCCAATTAAACTTTAAATGAAAAAATTATAACAAAAAAAAGTTAACAGTGTTAAAGTGGAGGGGTCTCAACATATTTTTGATCTACGTAGATGTAACTAAAACGAAATTTATCGTAAAGTTCAGTGATAAAAAACGTAACTTTTCAAAGTTTTAAGACGAAAATAAATCTGAGTGAAAATTATGATATTTTACCTTTTTTTAGAGTGCTTACAATTTTTGCCATACAAGTTTTGATGGTTATATATGGAAAAAAAATCCAGGTATTTTGTGACACATAAACTTGAGAGAGGAATTTGGACCAAATTAGTCAAATACGAGGGCCCACCTCAAGGCGCACCTCAGTTAGGGGTAACATGGGGCGGGTGGGGCGGGTCGGGGACCCGTTACACCTCGACCCGATTAAGCCAAAAATGGCACCCGACCCGCCCCATTAATTTTTACCCCGACCCCACCCCATTTAATTGTCGGGTGGGGTTCCCGATTACACCCGATTATACCCCAATTAAAAAAAATTAAGTAAAAGAAAAAGGAAAAAGAAAAAGAAAAAAGAAAAGAAAAAAATATATAAAAAAACTAATATGGAGTATGGACTCGTCCAATGGGGGTGGGGTTTTGGGGGGGTGAGGTTTTGGGAGTGGGTGTGGGGATTTAAAAAAAAAAAAAAAAAAAAAAAAGCCTAATTAATGGGTACTCCCATACGAGGGGTTCAACCCCATACGGGGGGGGGGGGGGGGGGGGGGGGGGGGCTGACCTCACTGCGATAAGCATTTAAATGGGGGGGGGCAGTTCCAAGTCCGGGTGTTCACCTCCCTAGTTCAATAAGAAGTCCCACGTAGGGTTCAACTTTATTAAGATATGAGAAATTATTTAAAATGATAATTTATAACGTGGTTTCTCTGTTTCTAACTAATACATTTTAAATTTTTAACATAGATATATATATAATAATATATAATATATATATATAATATATATATATATATATATATATATATAATATATATATATATATATATATATAATGTGGTTTCTCTATTTCTAACTAATAAATTTTATATTTTTAACATGAATATATATATATATATATATTTACAACAATTTATAGTCCATTAAATTAAAAGTTGGAATCACCTATAATATGATGTATAAAAATCGGGACCACTAAAAATTTCACATCACACATAGCTTTCGTTCTATTTCCTTCCAAATATGGTATGCAAGATGCTATTTTACCAGACACAAAACCACAAGAAATCCTGCTTCAGTTATTGGAGATGCCATACCATCACAATTGCAACTATTACCATTTTGATGGCCATTAACTTAAAAGAGAAAAGAGGTTTCTTTTGAATTATGGGGATGAAGAATTGGAGAGTGGTGAGGGAGAGATATGAATTTGGAGGGAAAAAAAAAGAAAAAAAAAGAAAAAGAGAAAGCAGAGAAATTAAAAGAGGTTGGCAAAAATGAGTATTAGGTGGAAGTTGCGTTGCGCTTAGCGAATTAAACGTTCTTAATTACATTTGTTGTTTGCTTCTCATTGCATTGCACAAAGTTGATGTTTGATTGAAGAACTATTCCCCCACCGGCCAATTTAAACTGTTGAATCATACACAATTATATCTAAATCATGAGAAATTTTTTTATCGGATTATTTTGTTAAGTTCAAAAAATGAAAATAAAAATAAACCCCAAAACGAAATTTTTAAGAAAATCCAAACGCTTGTGTGTTTTTAAAACATTTATAACCTTATCTCTTTTAATGTCAATTTTAACCCTAAAATATATAAATAGTTGCTAGTTAATTTAATCTTCTATTACTCCGTTGTTAATGATTTTTTATATAAATTGTAAATAAGATTTTTTACATTAAGAGTATAAAAAAATTAACAAGTTGAGAAGAAATAGATAAAAATTGAAGCGAGATGTAATGTTAGATTTTACGAGCAATTAATAAGACAAAATATGAGATTTGTTATCTCATCTTGGTTTATTTTCTTGTAATAGATAGTTTTTTTCCTGGTTTTATATTCTGATCTTTTTATTTTTATATTGCAAAACAGAAACGAAGGAAAAAACAAGGGAAAGCACGAAAGAGGAACCTACTGCCCTACATGCAAGGAGAGAATCCATGGAGGAAAATCTCCAACCCAGACAGAAGAAATTCCACAGCTAAGAGCTCGAGAAGCAATTGAATGTGCCAAATTATTGGCCTTTCGTCGGACCTGAATGAAATCACTAATACCTCGCTGATTTGCCTCCTTCAGAATTGCAGAGATTGGAGCGGCTACCTCAGTAAGATCATAAGATTATTCCTTAAGGAGTTTAACCACTTCCAAACAATGAGATTCAACCAGAATTGGAGCTGACTAAAGATTACCCAAACTTTTCAAACCTTCCATAATCGCTAGCGCTTCAACAGCAACTTTATAGGCACTATTCACAGAAAACATACCTCTCTTGTCATAGCGCCATATGATTATGTCCTCATTTCTTCGATTATTTATAGGGATAGAGAGAATAAGATTTGCGTTAGAAGGGATAAAATTATTCCTGACAAGAGTTTCATCCCAAAACCCTTCTTCTGTCATTAGAGAAGCCACACAACGGTTTCTAAAATGTGTAGGAACTAAAAGCAATTTACCGTGGTCAGAAGAAGTGGTCCAGTAAGCCTGATCGATAGACACCGAAAGTCCATTGCCAATTCTCCATTTGATGCCTCTTCTTAAAAGATCTCTGCTCCAACAAACAATGCGTCAAATAAGAAGAGGCTTGTTCCCCACTTTAGCGTCCAACAAATCAAAAAGCCCTTTCAAAACTCTTGTAACCAGACTCTGAGGATTTCTGATTAATCTTCACCCTTGTTTAGCCAGCAAAGCTTGATTGAACATCTCGAAATCCCATCCCTCCATCCTCCTTGTGAATACACATCTTCTTCCAACTCTTCCAATCTATCTTTCTACTCTTGTCATTGTTTCCTCACCAAAACTTCACCACTAAAGCATGAAGCTCATCATAAAGGAAACCATGCAATCTAAAGCAACTCATTGTGTAAATGGGAATTGCTTGAACTATTGTTTTAATTAGTATCTCCCTTCCACCAACTGAAAAAAGTTTTTCTTTCCAACCTTGGAGTTTTCTCCACACTCTATCCTTGACTTCTTTGAAAATACAGGATATATCTTTTTCATTCTGAGAAGGTAATCCAAGATAGCGTCCCAAGGAGTCTGGCTGTTGCAAATGGAGGTGATTCACAATAAAATTGGTGACATCTAAGGTGGTGTTCTTACTTGTCATGAAAATGGATTTTCCTCTTTGATGGCTTTGAAGAAAATGAGGCTGTCATCAGCGAAGAAAAGTTGGGTTATTGAGAGGCAGTGGCAGTTAATTTTAAAGCTTGAAATGAGTCCATGTTGTTCAGCAGAGTTGAGTAGCCCAGAGACACCTTCTGCACATATCAAAAAGAGATATGGAGACAATGGATTACCTTGGCGAAGGCCACGTCCTCACATTATGCAACCTCTCAGAACCCGGTTTATGAGAACTGAGAAATATACTGATTCCACACATTTCATGACAAGAGAGACCCAATTGATTTGAAAGCCCGCTTTTTCATTTTCCTTTTTTTTTAATTTCAAATTGAATGCCACGTGTCGCGTTCCCATTAGTCCGGATCTTAATATTTAAAATTCAAATCGAATCCATGTGTCGCCTTCTGATTCGTCCAGTTGCGTGCGTCAGCGTCAATTTTTTTTGTAATTTTAATCAACGCCCTGTCATCTCTCTTGTCCACGTGTCATCATTGTTGGGGTTTCTACCCTAAATCTTATGTAATCCAATTAAACTATAAATAAATAAAGGAATTATTAATTAGTAATATTTACATTGTCATTTATTATTAGTTTAATAAATGTAATCCATCATAAGATCCAGAGTTACGTATGATAACTTAAAGTGAGCATATGATGCGGGAAGATTCACTTAAGTGTAACTCAACTAGTCTGTGGTACATGAATAAAGGTTGGGTGCCTTATTTCTGGTAACACCACTAACACGGTCCACTTGTGAATTGGCACAAGTGATCTCATCTGGATCGCTCATGTAGAGACATGTGAGTGGGGGTGTTGCTTTGCAATAGAGATTGTAGTAGACCGGGACTAAGATAAACTTACCTGTCTTCCGGGAAAGCCAGGTTACAGAAAAGACACTTCGTTTATCAACCGGTTGATCATGTACAATTGATCTTAATCCTGAGTGGATTACGAACTCCTGTTCGCAAGAGACAAGCCTTTGATTTGCATAGGTGAGAGTGACTCGTATAGTTCGCTCAATATGCCTCCCACTTTGGGGATTGCATCTTGCTTATAGCTGGGAACGTAATTACACAAGAATTGGAATTCACTCTTTTCCATATAGGAAAATAGATAAATAGTTCCCTTATGGACTGATTTGGTCTTGAACAGCGAGGCCCCATATTCCTCTGATCAAGGAAAAGGTTAAAGACGCATAATAGAGATTATGTAAGGTTGTTCATTGGAGAATCAGTTGGGCTTAAGGAACAAGATGTATCATGGAGGTTAATACGGTGTAAATACCTAGCCATGGATACGAACTAACTTGTGAAGGATCAAAGTGTAGTTAATGATTATAGCCAATGGACATAACTATGTCTATAGTACTAAGAGTGCAAGTGGAGTTATCTAGGAGTTAATGAATGAGAATTAATTGATTAAAAGGAGTTTTAATCAAAGGTAATTCTGGATCATTGGAGCTTAGTCCTATAGGTCCATTAAGTCCTCCGAGCTAACGCATGTAATCGAGAACATAAATTAATATGATTAATTTCTCTTTGGAAAATTGGAAATGAATAGAGGAGTCTATTCAATTAATTAAAGGAAATTAAATAGAGGAGTCTATTTAATTATTTAATTAATGGTGGAATTAAATAGAGGAGTCTATTTAATTATTAAATAGAAGAGTCTATTTAATTATAAGAGATTAAATAAAGGAGTTTATTTAATTAAATTAATTTTGTGTTGTCCAAAATTAATGGGGATTTAAATAGAAGAGTCTATTTAAATATTTAATTTGAAATTATCAAATTAAATGAGGAAATAAATAAAAGGAGTTTTATTTATTGGAAAATAAAAGGAGTTTTATTTATTTAATTATTTAACTAATTGTTCCATTAAATAAAGAGGAAAATAAAAATGCCCAATATTGTCATATAAGGATGACATGGGCGTGTGACCCGGGGTAGGGGTCACACGCCCCCCCTTGGTCAAAGGGTTGACCAAAAAGTTTGCATTTTTATTTATTTAAAATATATGAATATCTTATTTTAAATTAATATGATTAATTTAAAATGGAAGATATGGAATATCTTATTTAAATTAATATGATTAATTTAAATGGAAGATATGGAATATCTTATTTAAATTAATATGATTAATTTAAATGGAAGATATGGAATAATATATTTAAATTAATATTGATTAATTTAAATAAAAGATATGGAATGTTTTATTATGGAATAAAATATAATATCTTTATTATTCAAATATATTTTAGAATATCTCATTAAATGAAAAGATATTTAGAAGATTTGCTGAGGCCTTTACTCACCTATAAATAGGACCTTTGGGGTGACCCCAAAACACACAATCAAGAGAGTTAAAGTAAAGGCTCAGGAAATTCCTCTCCTCCCTCTCTCTTGCCCCGCCTATAGGGTGATTGGGAAGAAAATTCTTCTTCCCAATTTTTCCTTTTTCCAAAGGAGATAGTGCCCACGCACCGATTCTCTTTTGTGCTTAGTGAGGAAGATCTTTTTGGTGGTCCCTGGATCGTAACCATCGAAGAACGAGGAAGAGTCAGACACTTCTCGACAAGGGTTAGTTTTTCTTTTATGCATTTAGAATTTTGAATTTATTATACTGCAAGGAAAGATCCGTTGGGACTTCCGTTTGAGAAATCTTTTAGAGGCCTCAATCCCAACAATCATATGGTTCGTTCTCCATTGCCATGTCATCCTCCACATGTACTGCCACGTCATCAAAATGTTATCGTGTGAAGCGCCACATCATCAAACTTTGACCATTAACTTTGCTACGTCATCCTTTATGCCACGTGTCAATTTATGGTTCGCTCTTTTTGTCCATGTCACGTGATGATGTCATCCCGGATTGTTTATTTGCTTCCAAACTTCTTTTGTCCATAACTTCTTCGTTTGGACTCCGATTTAGTCGATTCAAAATGCTTTGGAATCCTTGTTTCGAGCTCTACAACATAGACACTTAAAAACTTTGAAACCATCAGTATGAATTTGATTTGTTATTATCAAAACATTAGGTATGATTGAAGCCCATAAAGCTAACAATCTCCCCCTTTTTGATGATTACAAACCACTCAAGAAAAAATAATCAAGTGGCTCATAATAACACAAATAATATCATGCATGGCTTTTTCTTGACAAATTCTCCCCCTTTGTAACATCAAAAAAAGTTATAATATCAAATTAGCTCCCCCTCAAAAAAAGTAATTTATGCAAAAAAATCAATGTAATAGTAAATGTTAATGAAAAAAAATATGTACAAGATTGCTCCCCCTAACAAATGCAATCACAGACGGATAATACCAAGTGCAAATCGGTTCTTACAAAATAAATTTTCATTTAATGGTTTAGTAAGTATATCCGCTACTTGGTTTTCAGTATTAACAAAGTCAACAACAATTTCCCATTTTGTACGTGCTCTCTAAGAAAGTGATGTCGAATATCTATATGCTTTGTCCTAGAGTGTTGAATGAGATTTTTATTCAAACAAATCGTGCTAGAATTATCACAATGAATGTGCACGTGTTCAAACTTTAAATTAAAATCACGCAAAGTTTGTTTCATCCATAAAACTTGAGCACAACAACTAGCAAGTGCAATATATTCCGCCTCAGTTGTAGATAATGCAACAAATTTTGCTTTTTACTATACCAAGATACTAACGAACTTCCAAGAAAATGACATGTTCCGCTAGTACATTTTCTATCAGTTAAACTACCAGCAAAATCCGCATCAGAATAAGCAATTAAATCTAATGAAGCATTCTTAGGATACCATAAACCTAAATCACCAGTTCCAAGTAGATATTTAAATATTCTCTTAACAGCATGTAAATGTGACTCTTTTGGACAAGACTGAAATCTAGCGCACATGCATACACTAAACATAATATCTGGCATACTCGCAGTTAAATAAAGTAGAGATTCGATCATACCTCGATATGATTTAATATCTACTTCTTTACCTTTTTCATCCTTATCAAGCTTTGTAGTTGTACTCATCGGAGTTTTCGCTACCTTTGCATTATCAAGCTTGAATCTTTTGAGTAGATCCTTAGTGTACTTTTCTTGGTTTATGAAAATTCCATCATCAAGTTGTTTGATTTGAAGCCCGAGAAAAAATTTGAGTTCTCCCATCATGCTCATTTCAAACTCTCTATGCATACACTTAGAGAATTCTTCACAAAGTGAAGGGTTAGTGGCACCAAAGATAATATCATCTACGTATATTTGAACTAAAAGCAAATCATTATCTTTAGTTTTAATAAATAAAGTGTTATCCACTATTCCCATTTTAAATCCATTATCATGCAAAAATTTTCTCAATCTATCATACCAATCTCTAGGAGCTTGTTTTAAACCATAAAGAGCTTTCTTTAATTTAAAAACATGATTTGGATTATCAAAGCTTTCAAAACCAGGCGGTTATTCAACATACACTTCCTCCATTATGAAGCCGTTTAAAAATGTACTTTTAACATCCATTTGATTTCAAACAAAGTTTTTATGAGATGCAAATGCAAGTAACATACGAATTGATTCAAGTCTAGCTACAGGTGCAAAGGTTTCTTCATAATCTATTCCTTCTTCTTGACTATAACCTTGTGCAACTAACCTAGCTTTATTTCTAACAATATTACCAGATTCATCCATTTTATTTCTAAAAACCCATTTTGTACCAATAACAAGATGATCAATAGGATGAGAGACTAATCCCCAAACTTCATTTATTTCAAACTGATTTAATTCTTCTTGCATTGCATTAATCCAAAACTCATCATTTTCAGCTTCTTTAAAAGATTTTTGTTCAATTTTAGACACAAAAGCAATATTATTCAATGCATTTAAAGAAGAACGAGTTCTAACACTCGAAGAAGGATCACCTATAATTAATTCCATAGGGTGGTTAAAAACATACCTCTACTCCTTAGGGAGTTCATTTTCACCTTCAAGTTGTGTCTCATTTGGTGTAGCATCCAAAACCTTATCCTTGAGACTTAAATCCTCCAAAGATTGATCTAACTCATCACTAGCAATAATCTTATTAGAAGTAACAGTAATAGACTCATAAAAAACAACATGCATTGATTCTTCAATAACAAGAGATCTTTTATTAAAACCCTATATGCTTTACTAGATGAAGAATATCCCAAAAAATGCCAATGTCAGATTTTGATTCAAGCTTCCCAAGATTTCCCTTATTTTTCAAGATAAAGCATTTACACCCAAAGACTTTAGAATAACCAATATTGGGAGTTTTATTATTAAATAATTCATAGGGGTTTTATTCAAAGTAGGTCTTATTAAAACACGGATCATTACATAACAAGCTGTATTAACTGCTTCAGCCCAAAAATATTTTGGTAAGTTATATTCATTTAACATAGAAGTAGCTAACTCTTGTAAAGACCTATTTTTCCGTTCAACAACTCCGTTTTGTTGTGGAGTTCTTGGAGCAGAATAAATGTGTGTATATCCATTTTCATCACAAAACTTTTCAAAAGCATCATTTTCAAACTCTCCCCCATGATCACTTCTAATTTTAGAAATCATAAAACCTTTTTCATTTTGAACCCTTTTTAAAAAACTCACAAATTTTTTTAAAGCCTCATCTTTATGTTTTAAAAATAAAACCCATGTATATCTTGAAAAATCATCAACAATAACAAATGCATAACTATTTCCATTTAAACTTGCAACTCTAGTGGGACCAAACAAATCTATATGTAGTAATTGTAAAGGTCTAGAAGTGGAAATCATTTTCTTTGATTTAAAAGAAGACTTAGTTTGTTTTCTCATTTGACATGCATCACAAATTTTATCTTTTTCAAAATTCAATTTAGGAAGACCTCTTACAAGTGATTTCTTAGAAATATCTGAAATTAAAAACATGCTAGCATGGCCTAATCTTCTATGCCACAACCAAGAGTCATCATGCAAAGCAGAAAAACATTTATCAGTCACAGCAGGATAATCATTTAAATCAATTGTGTAGACATTATGATTTCTAATTCCAACAAATAATATTTTCCTATCAGCAACTTTCTCAACAATGCAGTTTTTATCATTAAAGACCACTTGATATCCTTTATCACACAATTGACTAATGCTCAGCAGGTTATGTTTTAAACCATCAACAAAGTAAAGCATTTTTAATAAGAAAATTTGAATCGTTACCGATTTTACCCTTGCCGATGATCTTGCCTCTTTTGTTGTCACCAAATGTCACGTGACCTCCATCTTTCTTTTCCAGGTGTGAGAATTTATTTGGGTCCCCGATCATGTGCCTTGAACAGCCACTATCCAAGTACCACTTGTTCTTTATTGTCCTCAAGCACACCTAAATAAGAAATCTCAGAATAAAGTTTTTGGTACCCATACTTGCTTGGGTCCTTGAGAGTTAGTAAGCAAATATTTAGGAATCCATTTTATTTTACTTCCATTTAATGCACTCGATTTTCTAAACTTGCATGCATATATTTTATGACCAAGTTTTCCACATGCATTACAAACAATAGAAGATGTAGTGCTTTCTTTTACAAAGAAGTTTGAAAATTTCTTTTGCATTAAATGAGGTTTATATCCTATACCACTTTTGTCTAAAGCACCCTGTTGTTTACCCATCATGATATCTAGAAGCTTTTGACCATCTGTGAATTTTAAAAGAGTAGAATTCAAATTTTCATTTTTCTTTTCTAAGATCTCATACTCTTCTTTTAATGCATGCAACTTTGAATCAGATGTCATTAAATCATTCTTTAACTTCACACTCTTCCATCAATTTATCACGCTCATTTAATAGATCATTATTCTCAAGAGCAATTTTACCAGTTTTCTTTTTCAAGGTAACATATTTCATGCCTAATTTTTCGAATTCATATTTTATCTCATTATAGGCATCCATCAATTCATCAAAAGTAATGTTTTCGTTACATACCTCATAATCGTTGTCATCTTCATCCTCGAAAGCCATGAAACATAAGTTTGCTACTTCCTCCTTGCTTTCAGAGTCACTTTCATCCCATGTAGCTTTCATTGCTTTCTTCTTATTCTTCTTTGACGATGATTTCAACTGTGGACAATCATACTTCATATGTCCTGGTTTCTTGCACTCATAGCATATGATGTTGTCTCTGTTACTCTTTTCACCTTTAAATTCTTGATTGTTGTATTTCTTTGCAAAGTTTTTCTTTCTGAAATGATTCTTGAATTTCCTCGTGAGATACGCTATTTCTTGTTCATTCAAATTTATATCATCATCAGAGTCATCTTGGAAGGATGTTGACTTTAATGCTAAGCTTTTCTTATTTTTAGTGTCATCCTCCAAAGGCAGCTTAGTGAGATCTTTTGCTTCCTGTATCGCCGTTACTTTAGCTTCCCATGCTTTGGGTAGTGACCTCAGAATCTTTCTCACATTCTCTGAAGTAGTGTATTCCTTTCCCAAGCTTTTCAAAGAATTTATGATGCTTGTGAACCTGGTAAACATCTTAGTAATAGATTCATTAGGCTCGACTTTAAACAGTTCATAATTATGCACAAGCATGCTAATCTTAGATTCTTTACTTGATTTGTTCCTTCATGCATAACTTCAAGTTTGTCCCAAATTTCTTTTGCACTATTACATGCAGACACCCTATTAAATTTGTTAGGACATAAAGCACAATACAAACAATTTATGGCTTTAGCATTGAAAGACATCTTTTTCTTATCATCTTCATTAAACTCATTTTCACTCTTAGGCACAACTTCATTTTCTACTTTCTTAGTTGGAATTATAGGACCTTTTGAGACAATTTCCCATAGATTATAATCAACAGACATTAAATAAATCTTCATCTTAGTTTTCCAATAAGAGAAGTTATTTCCATCAAAATACGGTGGCCTAGTAGTAGACTGACCCTCAGAAAAACCGTTAGCTCTGGTGTTTGCCATTGCTCAAAATAATTAAATTCCAAAACTTAAAATTCAAATCAAAATATTTTTCACAACTTTTCTCAAAAAATAAAATAAAAAATCAAAACTAAAAATTGACCAAAAAAAAAATCGGAGAAGATTTTTCACTTAAAACGATGAAAAACAATATTTTTTATTAAAGTATTCCAAAAGTTTGAGCACTCGCTCTGATACAAATTGTAGGACCGAATGACAACACTAGAGGGGGGGTGAATAGGGTTGCTTTAAAAATTATAAATTTAAAAATCGAATTTTAGAACAATAAAGTTTTTCAAACCGATCAAGCAAATTAAAGATTATATCGAAAAAGTTGCAAATTTAAGAATTAATCGAACTGACAATTTTATTCTAGTCAAGATTAATGCAACAATTAATTGAAAACACAACCAACGATCACAATTAATAAAGTACAATAAAACGTGCGGAGTTAAAAAGTTTAAGGGAAAGAAGACAAGGAAGATTTTTATAGTGGTTCGGCAAGCCTACGTCCACTCCCCAAGGCTCCTCCTTGAGATGTTTTACTATCACCGATTCTCTTGCGGGTGAGAACCAAACCGGTACAATCTCCATCTTAAATTTCAACAGGAAAAAGAGAAAACCCCGATCCTTTTCACTGGTTCAGTTTAACCAATTTCTTTTTCACACCCCAAGGTGTTCCCACACCTTAATACAAATCCCAATAAAAATTAAAATAAAAAGACCTAACAAATCCTCTTAAAAGGGAGGTAAACAAGTTTAGAAAGTTTACAAATTCCTCACACAATTAAATCTCTCATAAAAAATAAGAAGCAAAATAAGGTTGAATGAGAGAATTGAAGGATAGGGCTCTTGGGAATTTTGGGCAACAGCTTAGGACAGATTAGATAGCAAAAAGTTGTTGTTTTTTATCTGAAAATAGGGTTTAAAGATAGCCAAAAACATGTTTATGCTTCAAGGATGATCTGGACCGTTGATGGACAAAAAAAATGATCCAATGGCTGAAAATAATTGAAGAAAAATGGGCTAAAAATAATCAAAAATGGAAAATGAAGCATCAGCAGCGTCAGACCGTTCCTTGACCAATCGCGAGAGTAGAGATAAGCAGTCGTACTCGCGTTCTAACGAATCAGGAAGCGCCTCTGTTGGTGCGTGTGTTGCACGCGCACATCCGGCTGTCTGCTGCCAGCTTTTTCATTTTCCATTTTTTTAAATTTCAAATTGAATGACACGTGTCACGTTTCCATTAGTCCAGATCTTAATATTTAAAATTCAAATGGAATCCACGTGTCGCCTTCTGATTCGTCCGGTTGCGTGCGTCAACGCGTTTTTTTTTTTGTAATTTCAATCAACGCCCTATCATCTCTCTTGTCCACGTGTCATCATGTGGTTCGTTCTCCATTTCCACATCATCCTCCACATGTACTTCCACGTCATCAAAATGTTACCGTTTGAAGCGCCACGTCATCAAAATTTGACCATTGACTTTGCCACGTCATCCTTTATGCCACGTGTCAATTTATGGTTCGCTCTTTTTGTCCATGTCATGTGATGATGTCATCTCGGATTGTGTATTTGCTTCCAAACTTTTTTTGTCCATAACTTCTTCGTTTGGACTCCAATTTAGTGGATTCAAAATGCGTTGGAATCCTTGTTTCCAGCTCTACAACATAGACACTTAAAAAATTTGAAACCATCAGTATGAATTTGGTTTTTTATCATCAAAACATTAGGTATGATTGAAGCCCATAAAGCTAACAACTCCTGTTTCTGCCATCTCTATTTCCTCCACTTTTCCCACTTAACTCCCAAGATTTACTAAAGCAAACAATTGGAGGGTCATGGAGATGTACCAAAAAAATGCCCATTTAAATTCCAAAGTCGAGAAACGAACATTTCCTCTTGGCTCTTCAAATAAAATGATAGCTTTGTCGAAAAACTAGGGCCCTCGTTGAATTATTCGTTTCTTGTCCTTCTCATTGGAAAAGGTATGTCGAAACAAATTCGGTCCCACAGCTTCAATTACAACCCTATCTTCCAAGTTCCAAATCTTTGGAATAACAGTGCGAAAAGCTTCAAAATTCATTATTCTACTTGTTAGTACTTTTTCAACTAATTTGTTTTCTAGTCTTCTGTCAGACGCATCAATTTCATCGCCACCGAGCGCAATAGTTATTTCCTCCTCCTCTGAGAGTTTTTGATTTCTCCATTTTAATAATAGATCTTTTGGGGTAGACATTGTAATTAGAAAAACCAGCAGAAAGACTTAAGTCTTCCGCCCTACCTCAGCACCTCGGCTGTCCTATTACTCTCATAGGATTCCTAGAGAGAAAACTTCCCTAATATTTTTAAACTTTAGAAAACTAATAAATTTTGATGCGAATAATTATAAATGTGTCAACAAAAAGCTTAAATTTGTAACTATTTATATAGTTTAAAATTAAAATTGATAACATTTCATTTAAAGTTCAATGCCAACATATAACTCATTCCCAGTTTAATCAGGCCCAAAGCCCACCAACATTAATACCACATGGCCCATTTAATCAAGAGCCAACTTATAATTAAAATCTAAAACCTATTTGAATTAAACACTTCCAAACTCTTTAGACTATCCATGGATGATATATGTCATTTAGTTATATTGGTATTTGTGAATATTGATGTGTCTAGTTACGTTAGTTATGACAACACTACAAGAAAAACTGCAATTAGCGTCCAAATATTAGAGACGAAAAATTTGGGACGCTATTTAGAGAGGTAATTCGTCTCTAAATCAGACCTTTGACTTTCAGCGATCACTTTCGTCTCTAAATTACATTTCTACTATTAGAGACGTAATTTGACTGTAAAATAGAGACGAACTTAGTCTCTAAAATGAAAAGCAAAACTATCTTCTTCTTTAGAGACACATTTCGTCGCTAAAAAATTGAGGGAATTTTTCCCTCTTTTCCCACCCGATTAGAGACGTATTTTGACTGTAAAATAGAGACGAACTTAGTCTCTAAAATGAAAAGTAAAACTATCTTCTTCTTTAGAGACACATTTCGTCGCTAAAAAATTGAGGGAATTTTTCCCTCTTTTCCCACTCGATTAGAGACGTATTTTGACTGTAAAATAGAGACGAACTTAGTCTCTAAAATGAAAAGTAAAACTATCTTCTTCTTTAGAGACACATTTCGTCGCTAAAAAATTGAGGGAATTTTTCCCTCTTTTCCCTTGATTAGAGACGTATTTTGACTGTAAAATAGAGACGAACTTGGCCTCTAAAATGAAAAGTAAAACTATCTTCTTCCTTAGAGACACATTTCGTCGCTAAAAAATTGAGGGAATTTTTTTCCCTTTTCCCGCCCGATTAGAGACGTATTTTGACTGTAAAATAGAGACGAACTTGGCCTCTAATATGAAAAGTAAAACTATCTTCCTAGAGACACATTTCGTCGCTAAAAATATTGCGGGAATTTTTCCCTCCATTTTAATGAGGCGGGAAATGTTCCCTGAATAGAGACTCATTTGGACTCTAAAATAGAGACGAAATGCGCCTCAAAATTGAAATTTTAGTCCACCTCCTTATTTAGAGACGTAGTCCGTTTCAGGGATGAAGCTTCTTTTGATTTAGAGACCAATTTTATCGCTAATAGTGGCGGGAAATTTTCCCTCCAATTTTTTGGCGGGAAGGGTTCCCGCCTAATTAGAGACGTATTTTGTCTCTAAAAATGACAGGAACAGCTGTTATAAATAGGTGTGTTGAGAATGGCTTTGAATATAAAGAAATTACGTTATAACACTCTCGAGTGAGAGAAAATGCGTGAGTGGATGTATGTCCGTTTACTTGAAGGGTTTCTCAACGACCAATTTGTAGCCGGGGTCGAAGAGTTTGTTGAGTTCTGTCAATCTACTGTGATTTTTCATAACAACGGACAGAAGATACGATGTCCATGTAAAAAGTGTAAGAATAAAAAGATATTACCTATAGATGATGTGAAGTTACACTTGTATAGTCGGGGTTTCATTGATAATTATTATCAATGGGTTTATCAAGGAGAATCTGAAGAAATGTTCAATGCAGCGAGGGGGGAATCATGCCGAAATGAAGGAAGCAGCTCGCAGTGCAATTTGAATGCGAATGAAAGTTCTGAAAATGTTGAACATCACTACGAACATCTAGAACAGATGGTTTATGATGGATGCGGTTATCAAGGTGATGGTTCTCAAAATTTATTAAATGAAGATTTAAATCAGGATGCGCAAAGAATGTTTAAGATGGTAGAATCAGCGAGCAGGCCGTTGTACGAAGGTTGTGACGTCACGCAACTTGCAGCTGCTACCGAGTTATTGAATATAAAGGCAGAATTTCACATTCCCGAAAGAGGATACAACTCAATTTCACAATGGTTTCATCGTTGTGCTCCAGCGAACAACACGTTGCCACAGAGTCTGTACGATACGAAGAAATTAGTGGAGGGGCTCGGTTTTACCTGTGGAGAAGATTGATTGTTGCCCAAACGGATGTATGATATATTGGGGTGCAGATGCAAATATTCATATGTGTAAAATGTGCAATCATACGAGATACAAACAAGGTAAAAAAACTCTTATTCCACATACTCGCATGTTTTATCTACCGATCACGCAACGATCGCAACGGTTATACGCGTCGCGAAGTCACTGCCTCTCACATGAGGTGGCATCATGAGCACTCGCAAGATGAAGGAGTAATGAGACACCCTTCCGATCCTGAGGCGTGGAAACATTTAAATCGTTGTCATCCAGAATTTGCACGGAAATTCGAACATTCAATTGGGGTTATGTCTGACGGGTTTAACCCTTTTGGGGCTTCGGGAGCTCAATATTCAGGTGGCGATTATGGTGACGCCGTATAACTTGCCTCCATCGATGTGCATGAAAGATCCTGTGATTTTCTTAACGGTCATTGTACCTGGGCCAAAAAGTCCAAAGCAGAAGTTGGATGTCTACCTTCAACCATTAATTGCTGAGCTTTGTGGTTTATGGAACGAAGGCGTTGTGACGTATGATGTTTCACAGAAACAAGACTTCGTGATGAGAGCAGCAGTTATCTAGACGATAAGTGACTTTCCTGCATATTCAATGTTATCAGGTACGTTTGTAAAATAATTTTATCATGGTTTAGATTAGATTAAAATTTATGTTTTTGCGCACAAAACGTAAGGAATATACTACCCTAACTAAATTCGTTAGGGTGGAGCACTTCGGGAAAGTTTGCATGCCCTCATTGCATGGACGATACCGGTGCATTCTCGTTAGTGCATGGTCGCAAAACGTGTTGGTTTGACTGCCATGGAAGGTTCTTACCGCTCAATCATTCATTTCGATCGAATAGAACTGATTGGTATAAAGGGAGGAGTGTACGGGCGAAGGCCCTCCTGAAATTATAAATGGATACCAAATTCGCAACCGGTTAGATGCGCTTGATATGCGAAGTGTTACAGAGATTGGTGGTGAGGCTTGGAATAAGACGGCGGGAAAAAATACAGGTTGGAAGAAAAGAAGTATTTTTTGGGAGCTACCATATTGGGGAGACTTAATGATCAGACATAACTTAGATGTTATGCATATCGAGAAAAACGTTTTCGATAATGTCTTCAACACGGTTCTAAATATTCCGAAAAAAACGAAAGACAATCTAAGATCACGCTACGACATTCGGGAAATCTGTCATCGACCAAAGTTAGAGCCGGATGAAAGTGGAAAAAAGTATGCGAAGGCAAAATACATGCTAACAGCGGACCAGAAGAAAATACTGTTCGAGTGGATGCGATCGATTAAATTTCCGGACGGATATGTATCAAATCTGAGCAGGTGCATTGACGTGCGCAACCATACGTGTTTGGAATGAAAAGTCATGATTGTCATGTATTCATGCAACGACTCATGCCTGTGCATTGGACCATTTCTTGAGCGAAACATTGGGAACCAGGTTGGCACAATTGAGTGTTTTCTTGAGAGTTAACATGTGCGAGTCGTCTCAATCCACTATCGAGTCATTGAGCGGTGAGATTGCTATCATCATTTGCAAATTAGAGAGAATGTTTCCACCATCTTTTTTGACTCTATGGAGCATCTACCAGGACATCTACCTTACGAGGCATATCTAGGAGGTCCAGTTCAATATCGATGGATGTACCCGTTTGAAAGGTACATATTTTGATTGTTGTATTCTAAATGTTTCTTAAAGGTCTTGTTTGTAATTGATATATTTTTATGTCGGATACTTGCGTAGGCTAAAAAGAACGGTAGGAAATAAGTCTAGAGTGGAAGGATCTATATGCAATGCATACCTAATACATGAGACGACGACGTTCGTTCATATTACTTTGATCAACGAATTGCAGAACAATACCGAACCGTGAAGCGGAATTTTGTGCAAAATTCACTACCAGGTTGGAGTCGATCCAAATGATTTGTCCATTTTTACGATGTTTGGGAGACCAATTGGAAAGCCCGTGCGGAGACCTTTAAACGAGGAAGAGTTTCACATCGCACGACGTACGTGTTGTGTAATTGTCCAGAGGTGGAGCCGTATATCGAGTAAGGATGAACTAACTTAATCAGTGAAATATTTATATTATTAATTTATTTCATAATATATTAAATTGAATAATAGGTTATTCGTTGAGTTATTTGTACGTCCGGCTAATCCTGGAATAAACGCAGTCGGGGAAGGGATCATAATTGACAGAGACTTCCGTTTATGGTTTTATGCTTTCGTGAGTATGATTACATTTTATTATTGTTCATATGATCTGCAATAATGTAATTTCTCAACCTAAGTTAACGATTGTGCAGGTTGATTCACCCACTGCATCAGTTACAAACAATCACATAGTAATGTTGGCAAAAGGCCCTGCTAGAATTGCCAAATCATACTCTGGTTATCTAGGGAAGGGCTACAAATTTCAAACAAAATCTCATTCACAGAGCAGAGCAACTGATAGCGCGGCGTTTGCATCAAGGGTCAAGTGTTCGAAACACCAAGAGGATTTCTTTGGAGTCATTGATGAAATTATTGAGCTTGAATATGCAAGGAGGGAGTGTAAAACGTCACCGTATTATTTAACCGTACGTGGTTTGAGACAATGCGGCGAGGTGGGATGCGGAAGATACCACATTTGCAGATTTTAGAGGTGAATAAGAGAAAGCACATGCGCACAAATGATCGATTTGTATTGGCACAACAAGCGATTCAATCGTATTTCCTGCCTTATCCATCTTGTAGACCATTGAATGATTGGTTAGTGGTTTGCAAAGTCGACCGTGTCACATTGAAGAAAGTCTCCCAGGATAAAGATAGCGAGGAATTTGTAGCTTTCCAAGAAGAAGAGGTTCGAGTCGTCACATAGATGAAGGAATAAACTCAAAACCGCTCGACCGTTGAATGACGAAACAAAACATTGTTTGATCCCGACGGCTTATATATTGAACTTCCTTTCATTGATGATTCATCCCCTATACCTTCAGGAGGAGGAAGAAGAAGATCCAAGACAACGGTTCTACATCAAACAATGATGATCGTGAAGATGGTGTATTGTTAAACAGAAGGAATCAGATTTAAAAAATCAACAACTTCTTAGTTGTTAATGCTCTGTATTTTTAATTAAATTAAATTAAAAGAGGTCAAACTCAAATCGTCAATGTAATGGGAAGTTGAACATTTATCTAATCATTGAACATTCGACAGATTTAAACCGTCGTTAAGAGAGGGTGGTCATTTTTATTTTTATTATATTATAAAAAATTAAGACATATAAGAAATAAAAGAGAAATTACACACTGATCCTTTTTTTAAACATTTCAATTTTTATTTTAATCATTCAAATATGAAAAAACTATTTACATTTTTAAAATGAAATATCTATTGAAAACAGAGACACAATTCGTCTCTATTTGAGATAGACAGAGACACAATTCGTCTCTAATGGAGATAGGATTCCAGAACATTCAATAAACTGAGACACAATGCGTCTCTAATTGACATATACAGAGACACAATTCGTCTCTAAAAGAAAGAGGATTGCTTTTAATACTAATTAATTACTTTTTTTAAAATGAAATATCTATTTGAAACAGAGACACAATGTGTCTCTAATTGAGATAGACAGAGACACAATTCGTCTCTAAAAGAAAGAGGATTGCTTTTAATACTAATCAATTAATTTTTTTTAAATGAAATATCTATTGGAATCAGAGACACAATTCGTCTCTAATTGACATATACAGAGACACAATTCGTCTCTAAAAGAAAGAGGATTGCTTTTAATACTAATCAATTACTTTTTTTAAAATGAAATATCTATTGGAAACAGAGACACAATTCGTCTCTAATTGACATATACAGAGACACAATGCGTCTCTAATTGTCATATACAGAGACACAATTCGTCTCTAAAAGAAAGGGGATTGCTTTTAATACTAATGAATTACTTTTTTTTAAAATGAAATATCTATTGGAAACAGAGACACAATTCGTCTCTAATTGACATATACAGAGACACAATGCGTCTCTAAAAGAAAGAGGATTGCTTTTAATACTAATTAATTACTTTTTTTTTAAAATGAAATATCTATTGGAAACAGAGACACAATTCGTCTCTAATTGACATATACAGAGACACAATGCGTCTCTAAAAGAAAGGGGATTGCTTTTAATACTAATGAATTACTTTTTTTTAAAATGAAATATCTATTGGAAACAGAGACACAATTCGTCTCTAATTGACATATACAGAGACACAATTCGTCTCTAAAAGAAAGAGGATTGCTTTTAATACTAATCAATTACTTTTTTTAAAATGAAATATCTATTGGAAACAGAGACACAATTCGTCTCTAATTGACATATACAGAGACACAATGCGTCTCTAATTGTCATATACAGAGACACAATTCGTCTCTAAAAGAAAGGGGATTGCTTTTAATACTAATGAATTACTTTTTTTTAAAATGAAATATCTATTGGAAACAGAGACACAATTCGTCTCTAATTGACATATACAGAGACACAATGCGTCTCTAAAAGAAAGAGGATTGCTTTTAATACTAATTAATTACTTTTTTTTTAAAATGAAATATCTATTGGAAACAGAGACACAATTCGTCTCTGTTTCCAATAGATATATATGTCAATGATTTAATATATATTTTAAGTTTGTAATACTATATTTAAATTTACATAAGTGTTATAAATAGTGTAACTATAGTTATTTAAGTTTATGTTGTGTTTAAGAAAAATGTTTTTTTTAAAACTAATTCATTAAATGATTAAATATTAATTTGAAATTGAGATTGAAAAAAAAAAATTAAAAATTAGTATTTTATTCTTTGAAAGGTTTTTAAATACCAAGTAAACCATATTAAATATATTGTGATAATCAAAATATACAATAATTTTAAAAAAAAAATTGAAACAAAAAATAGTTAACATATTAAATATATTGTTATAATTAAGATATACAATAAATATTTTTAAAAAAAAAAAGATTAGAAAAATAAATTTGAAACAAAAAATACTCCCCAAATCCTCACGTTTCATGTTGTGTTTAAGAAAAATGATTTTTTTTAAACTAATTCATTAAATGATTAAATATTAATTTGAAATTAAGATTGAAAAACAAATATTAAAAATTAGTATTTTATTCTTTGAAAGGTTTTTAAACCCCAAGTAAACCATATTAAATATATTGTGATAATCAAAATATACAATATTTTTTTTAAAAAAAAATTGAAACAAAAAATAGTCCCCAACTAAATCCCACATTTCATGTTATGTTTAGAAATATGATTTTTTTTAACTAATTCATTAAATGATTAAATATTAATTTGAAATTGAAAGACATAAATTAAAGTAAAGAGTAAACTTCCTCCCAGATTCAATTGATCACCTTTTAATCTTCCTCTTATTAGATTCAATAGATCCATTAGTGTATTGTTCTTATAGCCATAGAGATAGAGATTCACCATAAATTTCATTTTATTATACACGTCTTGATTTGAAAAACTTGTTCATATTTCTATCTAGATATTGAATACGAACATTATATTTGGCTTTTCAACTTTTTGGATTCTTTGCATCTATAAATTAATTGTTTCCATTTTATCATCTACTCATTTATACGTGATTTAAAATGTTATTGAGTTGAATTAAGGGGTTAAATTTGAACATTTCAAACATTAGGGACTAAATTAGGAACAATAACAAACGTTGGAACCAAATATAAAATTTAACCCATGAAAAAAAAAACTTTTAGTTAATAAAAATGATCTAAATTAAAAAAATAAATAAAAATTGATCAGTACACTATCAAAATTAACTTAACTGTAGATGTCCGATGGAAGAATACTAACTATAAACTTTTGGTTTTATTTACTGTTGACATTTGTCATGATCATAGTTGAGGTTAGATAGCGTTTTCTTGTGAGTTTAGCTTCCTCTTTTTTTCTAAACCTGCGAGATAATTTGAAGGTAGTCAAAAGAAAATTAAAAAAATTGAGTAAAAGACCGTTTTAATTTTATAGTGAAATTAAGAAGCAAATTTTTTAATTTTAATTTTTATGTCTATAAAAAAATAACACGTATATATATTTTTATTTTAATATTATATTATGATTATTTAAGTTTATTAAAAAATTATTAATGAACTAATTTTAAAATTAAATTATACAATAATAATAATAATTGTATTAATTTTCTATTTATATTTAAATCATTTAAACTCATGATTGATATTTGGGGAAAAATAGTTGAATTTTGGGTAATTAAATAAAAACGGTAACAGAGACACAATTCGTCTCTAATTGACATAGATAGAGACACAATTCGTCTCTAAAAGAAATATCTATTGGAAACAGAGACACAATTCGTCTCTAATTGACATAGACAGAGACACAATTCGTCTCTAAAAGAAAGAGGATTGCTTTTAATACTAATTAATTACTTTTTTTTAAAATGAAATATCTATTGAAAACAGAGACACAATTCGTCTCTAATTGTCATATACAGAGACACAATTCGTCTCTAAAAGAAAGAGGATTGCTTTTAATATTAATTAATAACTTTTTTAAAAAATAAATAGAGACGAATTCCGTCTCTAAACGAAATGAGAAGGCGCGTAAGACAAAATTTTAATTTGGCGGTTCATTAAAATATCCCACCGCATTTTGTTTCTCTTTAGCGATGGATTTGGTCTCTAAACTCAAATTAAATTGGATCAACAGACCCTTCCCCTCCCCCGACTCTTCTTCTTCCTTTCTCTCGTTTTTCCTTTTCTTCTTCCTTTCTCTCGTTTTTCCTTTTCTTCTTCCAGCCACCACCACCCCTCACAGCCACCACCACCCCTCACCTTGCCACCACCATAACCCCTCACCTTGAAAACGCTTTTCCCCCAATTTGGTTTTGCTTGAACAGGTTCATCGGGTGGTATTTTGAATATCGTCCACTCTACGGCAGCATTCGTTAGAAGCTTTTTGTTGTTGCTGTTTTCGATTTGTTATTACGAAAAACGAGGTGATTAGTTTATTGAAATTTTGTAGAATCGAGTGTTTTCTGTTTCGATGATTGTGAAAGTTTGATCTGATTTCGTTTCGGTTTCTGAAACTTCATCTACTTCGTTTATCAATGCAATTTTCTGTTTCAGTTTTTTTTTTTTTTTTTGATCAATTAGTTTAGTATTATTGCTTTGAATCTGATTACGAATCGGAATATTGTGTTCGGATTCATCTCTTCTTAATTGTTGCTGAGTTTTTGGAAGTGTTTCGTTTTTAATCATCGTGTTAATGTTTTTTCAACTTGTGATTCTAAGAATCGTATACTTTCGATGATTGAAGAAGCTTTTCCGCCTGCATTTTTTTTTTCAAATTTATATCCTGGTGGAAGTGTGGATTTCACTTCAAATTGAAACGTTTCGCAATTCAATTAGTTGTGTTAATGCCTATTTCGACTAAATTTGTGTTTAGAACTTAAGAAAAATGAAAATCCACAAGATTATCATCCTGGAAATTATTTGTATATGTAAATAATTTGGTAGATGTCAAAGTTTTGGCCTCTAAATGTATAGTCGTGCAAAAAATCGGTTCATCTTCATTGGTTCAACATCTCAAGACACGCTTCATATGCGGTAGGAGGACATCTCTGTAATTTCTCTCATCTGTGACGGTCTCGAGCTCAATTGACGCATGGTTTGCCAGGTATTGATCTGTTAATAGTCGTGTGGGCGTCGGATGGAACATGGATGAGCTAAGGTGCTCATTTTTCAACCTTCAAGGAATTTAACTCATCTATCTTCTACCTCTGGTGTAAGTTGGAAGAAATTGTTAATTGTTAATAGAATTCATTACTTAAGTAAAATTTAGTTTAATTAATAATTATATTAAATGTTAATTTATTTAATTCATTGTATGTTATCTATTTTGTAGATGTCTACGTCGCGGCGCCATCCACCTCGGTCACAGGAGTTTGATACTCCTGTGACACCTGATAGCGCAGGGGCGTTAGGGGATACACAGGTATCCAATACACATGTCCCCATCATCCCGACCACGTCATCAGCAGCATCAGACACCCAGGCCATTGAGCAAATACCGATCACTGGGGTTCTTTTGCGGCTGACCAGAAGAAAGTGAGTACAATTTACATTTTTTGTTTACATTTTTAATTTTTGAACTTATAAAAAATTCATTTTGTTCCTTTTTTATAGATTACATCCATCGGGTAAGGTTTCCCGAGTTTTCACAGACGTTTACAAGAAGAGTCCCGAGTTCGGGAAATGGAAAGAGATTTCTGATCCCGCCAAAATACGGTGGTTTCAAACTTGGAAGGTAAAACTTGTATTTTATAATTTGATTTTATAATTTTTTAAATTTCTAACAAATTTAAGACTTTCTTATTTTTCCAGGACACACTTTACGATCCCTCCAGAGCTCACCGATGAGATTATTTACAAACTCTGGAGCGAATGGCAGGAAACGTTATCGGGACACCATCTATAAAGCAAAGGGTAAACCGGCCAAAAAGCTTTTGTGGATGACAGAGGAGGCCCGTCTGAAGCTGCGGCGGATGCTCGAGCGAGGAGGCGTTGCGCATTTCTAAAATCAACTCGGCCAATCGACCGCCAACCCGCTTTGCACACAGGTGGGACTCGTAGTCACGACGAGCATTACGAGATCTTGGTAAGTCATTGTACTATTTCGTTAATATCTTTAATATTCTCAATTCATGTTTAACTAATCTCTTATTTTTCTTCTTTTCATCTTAACAGACTCGGGATGGACGTGAGGTACCCCCGATTGAGTTGTTCCTCCATCTCGCATACGAAGGGCCACGATGGGGTTACTTATGTAGATGATCGAGCTCGAGACATACATGTTAGTTTCGTCTTTTTCGTGCTTTTTAATTTATTTAAAATATTTCTTTTTTTAATTACTCATATGTTTATTGTTATTTTTTGTAGGGAAAAGTTAAAGATAAGCTCGAGTCGTTATTGCCCACTCCTGAGTCTCGGCCTACTCGGAAGAACCATCGTGATGCTTTCCTTCCTGGCCGTTGGTGGTGTGAAGCCTGATGGTTCATCCGGGTCTTGGCGCTTATGGGAGGGAGCTTTATGCGGACCGGCGCGTTCTTCGATTAGTGTACGTCTTGAGACGGAGGCTTTGAAGAAAGAGAACGAATCATTGCGTCTGCAGATTCAAGCTAACGAGATCCGCCGCGGGCCGTCTCAGGCGATCTTCATCGGCTCAATGTAATAATATTATGGCTCAAATGCAAGCATTTATGCTTCAACATAGGGCTCCGGCCTGGGTCTACTTCTCATCGTGCGATGACGATATGACGAGCGCTCCTTAGTTCTTTGTTTTTTGGGATAATTTAAATTGTTTTTGGATATTTTTTTTTGGATGGAAACATTTAATTTGTTTTGGATATTTTATTTTGGATGGAAATATTTATTTCATTTTGTTTTAATTTAAAAATAATAATATTTAAAAATTAATTTTAAATATTAAATATTTAAAATTAATTTTTAAATATTATTTTTTAAAATTAAAATGCGGAAATAGCGACACAATACGTCTCTAAATATTTCAAATACAGTTTTATGAATTTTGTTTAGCGATAAATTTCGTCTCTAAATCTACTTTATTAGAGACTCAATACGTCTCTAAATATTTTAAATACGGGTTTATCAACTTTATTTAGCGATACATTTCGTCTCTAAAGTCACATTTTTAGAGACTCAATACGTCTCTAAATATATCAAATACGCTTTTATCAACTATTTTTAGCGATCCCTTTCGTCTCTAAAGTCGATTTTTAGAGACGCAATACGTCTCTAAATATTTCAAATACGCTTTTATCAACTATTTTTTAGCGATCCCTTTCGTCTCTAAAGACACTTTATTAGAGACTCAATACGTCTCTATTTTAGAGATGTAATTTGTCTCTAATATTAGAGACAAACTCTCACTCTCAATATAGCGACACATTGCGTCTCTAATATTGAGACTATATTGTGTCCCTATTTTAGAGATGTATTTCGTCTCTAAATGGTCAACATTTATATTAGCGTCCCAATATTTATTTTGTCTCTAATAGCGATAAATTTCGTCTCTAATATGAAGAAGCGACGCCATTTTCAGAGATGGAATGTTTCGTCTCTAATTTCGTCGCTATTTTTGATTAGAGACGAATTACGTCTCTATACCCGGGTCTCAAAATGCAGTTTTTCTTGTAGTGCAAAGAACGTTTGAATCGAATATTGATATAGTTGTAGCCAAATTAAGGGTCCGTTTGACATAGCTTCTCCCAAAAATGTTTTGAGTTAAAGATTTTAAAAGAAATGCTAATTAAGTGTTTCATGTAAAAACACTTGAGTGAAGTAGTTTAAGTGAAATACTTGTTTATAAACATTTTTTGAAGAATCACAAATCAAGAATTTTCTCCAAAAACACATTTTAGTATACTCAAGTGTTTTTAGAACAAACACTTAATTAGTAAATCTTTTAAAATCTTTAATTCAAAACATTTTTAGTAGAAGCTATGCCAAACAGACCCTAAGTGATCTAGTAAAGTTAAAATATTGTCTTGATAGAGTAATCACATAATATCATTAAATTATACAATAATATATATCATTCGAAAATCTAATTTTATATGTGGTTAAATTAAAAATTGAGAAACTTTAATAACTGATCAAGTTAGTTGTTTTACCATTTTTTTTATAAGTTGGGATCAAGGGATTTGAGCTCATTCTTTTTTTAGAGTTGGATCTTAACTAATGGCTTTTATCACTAAGCTACTTAAAAGGTGGTAATGCAATTTTTATTGAGTAAAATTTTTGTAGCATTTTTTTTAACCATACATCGACATTCAATCTTCTAAGTAAGGAATAGAATGTCAACGGCAGTACGAATGTTGGTGACTCATATTTTCCAAAAAAAAGACAAATATTTCAGGGAAAAATTGCATAAACTTACTTTAATATTTGTTTTTGGTATTTATGACATGACAACTTAAAACTTTTATATTCAAGTTGAGTCAGTAATCTATAAATTATTCATATGTATTCCAATTTTATTCTGTAAAGTCTCTATAAAAAAAATACAAATCGGAGTTTTTATTTTAAACCTACTAAATATGAAGATAAATTTTATTTTAAAAAAAAAAAGCCAATAGAAGCAATCGAAAGAAATTAAAGGATAAAGAGGGAATACATAAACAATAACTAGAAATGTTAAAAATAGAATATATATTATATTATGATTGTCGTAAAACACATGCAAATGACTCTGGTTTGGAATATCATAAATTAATTAATACATTATAATAGTAAAAGAAGAAACTGTAAATTCCCTCTTCTCCTATCATTGGATCTTCACATCACGCATCGATCCTTTATTCTCATAATATTATTATTACTTTATACCAACATAACACTGGATCTCTCAAAGTACTTTGCACAACCAAAACAAAAATAAAATTAATAAATAAAGTAACAATAATATTATTAAAAATTGCTTCGGTTCGGTTCGGTTCACGCAGTTCATATAAGCTTTCAAACCACAAAAAACCGAAAAAATTCGATTTTTCATATAAATAAATCGACAAAACCAAAATAGCAACAAAACCAAACCAAACCGGTTTTTCGGTTTTCTAATTTTTTGCTCATCCCTACAGAAAAGGAAAGATTTGATAAATGCCTTTGGATACGATTATATATGGGAAAAAAAAGTCTAGTTATTTTGTGACACTTAAACTTGAGAGAGGAATTTGGATAGGCTGAATAATTTCGTGTGGCCCAATTCTAAAGGCCAAAATAGTCAAACACGAGGGCCCACCTCACTACTACAATAGTTCCAAGCGTACTTCTAGTTCAATAAGAAGGCCCACGTATGGCCTTCACCTTATTAAGATATGAGAAATTATTTAAAATGATAATTTATAATGTTGTTTCTCTATTTCTAACTAATAAATTTTATATTTTAATATGAGAATATATATATTTATACTACAATAATTTATTAAATTAAAAGTTTGAATCCCCTATAAAATAATGTATAAAAATGGGACCATTAAAAATTTGACATCACATATAGCTTTCGCTCCATTTCCTTCCAAATATGGTATGCAGGATGCTATTTTACCAGACACGACCACAAGTAATCTCTGTTTCAGCTATTGGAGATGCCACACCATCACAATTGCAATTATCACCATTTTGATGGCCATTAACTTAAAAGAGAAAAGAGGTTTTTTTTTAATTATGGGGTTTGTTTTTTAATATTGTGGATGAAGAATTGGAGAGTGGTGAGGGAGAGAGATGAAATTGGAGGAAAAAAAAAAGGAAAAGAAAAGGCAGAGAAATTAAAATAGGTTTGCAAAAATAAGTATTAGGTGGCAGATGCGTTGCGATCAGCGAATTAAACGCTTTAATTACATTTGTTGTTTACTTCTCATTGCATTGCACGAGGTTGATGTTTGATTGAAGGACTATTCCCCCACCGGCCATCTTAGAATGTTGAATTATATCTAAATCACGAGAGAAAAAAAATTGTCGGATTATTTTGTTTAAGTTCAAAAAATGAAAAGAAAAATAGACCAAGCGAGACGAATTTTTTAAGAAAATACAAATGCTTGTGTGTTTTTAAAATGTGAAATTATAATTAGTGGTGAGTAGTTGGAGAGAGCTATGAATGGAATAAAAAATGGAAAGAAAATAGGGATATCTTATCATTAGTATTGCAAATTTCACAACTTAAAACTTGAATACGTAGATTTAAAGTCTTCAAAATAATTTATGTATTTTACGCGTCCTGACGTGTACACTATCAGTTGTATACGTATTAAATTTTGATTTGTCAAATCAGACAATTTTGACGTGTTCACAATTTTTAGCGAAAAAAACATTTTTTTACCTTGGAATTTAAACGTTGTTTTAAATTTTAACCTAAACTTTTTTAATATTATCAATTTTAACCCAAAACTATATAAATAGTTGCCAGTTAATTTAATCTTCTATTAATCAGTTGTTAATGATTTCATGCAGGGGCGGATGCACATATAGACTATGAGGGCAGTTGCCCCCCCTCAATTTTTAAAATATGGTTTTTTAAATGCAAAAAATGAAAAAATATAGGTATAAGATAGAATTTTTTATGTATTTTATATATTTTGTCCCCCCTAAATTTATTAAAAATAGCCTTAAATAGTTTTTGCCCCCTCTAAAATAAATTCCTGGCTCTGCCCCTGATTTCATGTATAAAATGTAAATAAGATTTTTTACATGAAGGGTATCAAAAAATTTAACAAGTTGAAAAGAAATAGATAAAAATTGAAGCTAAATGTAATGTTAGATTTTACGAGTAGTTGTTGCAATTAATAAGACAATATATGAGATTTGTTATCTCATCTTGGTTTATTTTCTTGTAATAGAGAGTTGTTTTCTAGTTTTATAATCTAATCTTTTTAAAGGTGAGAAAACTAATAAATTTTTATGCGAATAATTACAGAGATGTTAACAAAAGCTTAAATTTGTAACTATTTATATAGTTTAAAATTAAAATTGATAAATTTCATTTAAACTTCAATGCCAACATGTAACTCATTCTCGGTTTATCGGGCCCAAAGCCCACCAACATTAATACCACACAGCCCATTTAATTAAGAGCCGGCTTATTATTAAAATCTAAAACCTATTTAAATAAAACACTTCTAAACCCTTTAGACTATCCATGATTGATCTATGTCATTTAATAATATTGGTATTTGTAACTATTGGTGTGTCTAGTACGTTAGTTATGACAAAGACCGTTTTAATCTAATATTGATATAGTTGTAGCTAAATTAAGTGATCTAGTAAAAGTTAAAATATTGTCTTGATAGAGTAATCATATAATATCATTAAATTATACAAGAATATATATATCATTCGAAAATCTAATTCTATATGTGGTTAAATTAAAAATGGAAGAAACTTTAATAACTGATCAAGTTAGTTATCTTACCATTTTTTTTATAAGTTGGGATCAAGGGATTTGAGCTCATTCTTTTTTAAGAGTTAGATCTTAACTAATGGCTTTTATCACTAAGCTACTTAAAAGGTGGTAATGCAATTTTTATTGAGTAAAATTTCTGTACCATTTTTTTTAACCATACATCGACATTCAATCTTCTAACTAAGGAATAGAATGTCGACGGCAGTAGGAATGTTGGTGACTCATATTTTCAAAAAAAAAAAAAAAAAAAAAGGATAAATATTTCAGGGAAAAATTGCATAAACTTACTTTAATATTTGTTTTTGGTATTTATGACATGACAACCTAAAACTTTTATATTCAAGTTGAGTCAGTAATCTATAAATTATTCATATGTATTCCATTTTTATTCTGTAAAGTCTCTATAAAAATAATACAAATCGGAGTTTTTATTTTATACCTACTAAATATGAAGATAAATTTTATTTAAAAAAAAAAAGCCAAAAGAAGCAATCGAAAGAAATTAAAGGATAAAGAGGGAATACATAAACAATAACTAGAAATGTTCAAAATAGATTATATATTATATTATGATTGTCGTAAAACACATGCAAATGACTCTGGTTTGGAATATCATAAATTAATTAATACATTATAATAGTAAAAGAAGAAACTGCAAATTCCCTCTTCTCCTATCATTGGATCTTCAAATCACGCATCGATCCTTTATTCTCATAATATTATTATTACTTTATACCAACATAACACTGGATCTCTCAAAGTACTCTGCACAACCAAAACAAAAATAAAATTAATAAATAAAGTAACAATAATATTATCTAACAAAATTTAATGTAATATTTATAAAAATATCAACTGCTATAAATATAATAAATTTTGAGCAGATAAATAAGCAATCAATATTGAATTACATATTTTTATCATTAGTGAATCACAGATTCACGTAATAATCATTAACTAACATATTAAAATTTATTATATCAAATAGTTTTAAAGAGTGATATATTTACACATATTTGATCAAAATATGTTTTCGAAATTTCTAATAAATTAAATAGAGAGAGAAATTAAAAAAGTGAAGAAACTCACTTGGTGCAATCAGTATTGGGGCTGATCTTGTAAGGAATAGAAACACCACAACTGGAAGGAAGAGAAGCAGCAAGATTAGGGTTGATTTTAGAACCAAGGGAACCAGCAGCATTTTTCAAGCATACACAAACAGCTTGACGATCCGGAGTCGTGGAAGCGGCATTGTTAAGTGTTTTAATACCATCACAACAAGGAGGAGGAGGAGCAGCACCTTTTCCTTCCAAATATGGTAAGCAAGATGTTATTTTACCAGACACAAAACCACAAGAAATCTCTGCTTCAGCTATTGGAGATGCCATTACAATGCAAACCATCACTATTGCAACTATCACCATTTTGATGGCCATTAAATCAAAAGAGAAAAGAGCTTTCTTTTTAATTATGGGGTTTGTTTTTCTTAATATTGTGGATGATGAAAATGGAGAGTGGTAATGGGTGTTTATATAGTGAAGGAGAGAGATCAATTAATTAAGAGGGGTTGGCAAAAATGAGTAGTAGGTGGCAGTTACGTTGTGATCAGCCAAATTCAACGCTTTAATTACCTTTTGTTGTTTGTTTGTTTGCTTCTCATTTGTCCACACGAATAGTATAGCCAACTAGTTTTGCAAATGTCTTCTCTCTATTTAATCCCTTTGTATTTCTTATTTGGTTTTTTATTTAAGATACTAATCCATATATTTACATTAGGTTAATCCGTTTGTTGAGAATCAATAAATAATTAAATTTGTTTTAGCTCAATAGTTTAAGTTTTCGGATCTTATTGGTGATTTAATATGGTATTGAAACAGAAGATTCTGAGTTCGAACTCTTGTGATGTCATTCGATCTTATGTAAATATTCACTTTACATGTAAGGGAAATATTGAAAATTTAAAAATGATTAAATTTATCTTTACTCAATAATTTAACTTTTTGGATCTATTGATGATTTAACACCGAAACATCACTTATATGAAGCCCATGTATATTACAATTAACATTTTTTTTCGTTTTATAACATTTTTTTTCTTTTAAAAGACAGCCGTTGCCTTCCCTTGCTTTTCAGCCACCCTAATTAAATGCTTTAATTACGTTTGATGTTTTCTCATGGTCCTTTACTTCAATTCTAGGTTGTTGTTTTCATTAAACCATATACGACACGTACCCTAGTGAGATTATTTCTTCCACTGTATCAACTATCTTGCTCTTTAAATAATATATTTTATGTATTTATTATTTATTTATAATTTCTAAGATTTACGTAAAGACTTAATTTCCCCCCAATTAACTATAGCAATAACTGTTAGGTATATAGAGCCAAATAAATTAATGAGCCATTTAACATATTTGGCCAATTAAAGTAAGTGAAGCCCATTACTAAGCCCAGTTTTTTTGTTAACCACTTTTGACCGAGACATTTGGATTGGACTAAAATTCCAATTTTTGTGAGATTGGCATTTAAGAGGTGGTAATACTTTGAAGTAATTTTGTCTCATAAATGTAGAGTTTTAGGGCGACAATTACTATGAGAGAATATCTCATCAAAGTGTGGTGGTTTTGCCTCCCATCAAGAGGGTATTATAGTTTGTTCTAGGCTTATTCCACTCTTTATTATTCATTTTATTGATGTAATTTTCATCTTTTTATAATAGAACTTACAGAGTCGACAGAAGACAAGACGTAAGAATTGGGAACATGTATAAATCTTTGGTCTCGTGTTAATTTTCTCTTACTTTTATTTGTTTTTTGTTGCTTTATTTTATCATTTTTAGGATTAAGGACTTTGGGGATTTAGCAAACCCTTCAAATTCCCAACAACTTCCCCCCGAATTAACCATAGTAATAACTTACCCAATCCAAACAAAACCCAACATTTCCCCTAAAAACTTTGGTATGCATCTTTTCCTTCGTCTTCTCTATTGCTTCAAATTGATTTCTTCGTCAAAATCGTTTCACCATTGCTTCACGAAAAACTTATTAGAGACTTCCTTCGCCATCGCTTCCTTCTATTACTTCGTGCGTTTTTGTAACTATCCCTCACAATTCCTTCGTCAAAATCGATTCATCGAGGTGTCTAAGGCATTAAGCCTAATATCCCACCACAAATGCGAGGAATTTATCGAGGCTAATGAGGACATTTAAACACGCAATCTTCCTGACATGGAAAAGACGAGTGGCTGAGAGTCAAGAAGTACAGAATTCTGTCTTGTCCAACCTCACATCCACTTGTCGCTTGTCACACTCAGCTTGTCCATACAGCCAACCTAGGATGTAAGTAGCGCTGGTGCTAGACGGCCCACTTGACACTGTCACTTGTCCATACAACCGACCTAGGACGTCAATAGCCCTGCTGCTATGCTTAGCTCTAATCATTACAAAGATTTTGGGCGAGAAACTAGTAAGCAAACTCTCTATAAATAGAGTGAGGAAAACTGATTCAGGTACGCTACAAAAACCTTACAAAACCTCTGCTAAAATTATGACCTAACTTGATCGTAGGAGTGCAGGTGACCGGCACCACACCGGTGTCTCTTCCTCTACAGATTCTCAGCTTAATTTCAGGTGACACGCACCTGGTTTATCTCCATTTACTACACACGTGGAGCTGACAAGTATGTTTAGTCAGCAAGAAGAAAAAAACACAGCAACATTATATATGAAAAATAAAATCAAGGTATTTTGTGACACATAAACTTGAGAGAGGAATTTGGACCGATAGAATAATTTCATGTGCGGCCCAATTCTAAAGGCCGAAATAGTCAAACACGAGGGCCCACCTCACTACTACGATAGTTCCAAGCGTGCTTCTAATTCTATAAGAAGTCCCATGTAGGTTCAACTTATAATAATTATTAATCACCTTTCCGAAAAATTTTAGTAATTAACGGGCTGTCGTTGGCATGGTGCAACTGGTGCGACCGAACAGGGCCCCCGAACTTTGGGGCCCCAAATATTGAATTAAAAATTTAATATTAATAATATATAAATGAAAATTTATTCTAAGCCGCGTTAGTTTACCTTCTCCCTACAATATCTTTATATGTTCTCCGCCATATGAGTTGAGTTCAATCCTAACATAAGTTCAAAGTTCAATTTTTATATTTTTTTATACTACTTTGATAATTTTATGCTATTCTTTTATTGATATTGCGTTTTAATAAAAATAATTTTTTTATATATATTTTTATGGTTTTTCTTATTAGGGATTATATGATCGAGGGCCCAAATTTATATATCGCATTGGCCCGTTATATATATATATATATATATATATATATATATATATATATATATATATAAAAATTTCTAGTACAATAATTTATAGTCCATTAAATTAAAAGTTGGAATCCCCTAAATATAATGTATAAAAATCGGGACCACTAAAACTTTCACATCACACATAGCTTTCGCTCCATTTCCTTCCAAATATGGTATGCAAGATGCTATTTTACAAACACAAAACCACAAGAAATCTCCGCTTCAGTTATTGGAGATGCCACACCATCACAATTGCAACTATCACCATTTTGATGGCCATTAACTTAAAAGAGAAACGAGGTTTCTTTTGAATTATGGTGTGACGACCCAACTCCATTTAAATTATTTAAAATCAAATTGCAGTTGTAACGTCCCGTTACTTTTAGAGGTAAATTTTTTTTTTATTTTAATTAAAGTTTTTAAGATTAGTTTAAATTCAGAAATTTCGATGTTAGTAATTATTTTTACTTAATTTTTCGAAAATCATTTAATGAACAAAACCCTAAATTACGGATACCCATTGTTGTTGCGAACCTCCAAAGTATCCAAAACCAACCCGAAACACCTCTAAAGTGCATAAAAGTCGGAAAACCAAACCCGAACCTTAATTTCCCTTGTATGGCCGAGAGCACCATAGGGAGGAAATCCGGGTTTTTCGTCGTTTTGTGCGCTTAGATGTTGTTTGAACGATTTCCGGTTAATTAATGTTATTTAGGTGTAATTCGTTTGTAGGATTGTGATTTGATCGTGGGTTTGCAACCTCGGATTGATCGGAGCTTTTCTACAAGCTAAGGTGAGTTTAAAATGGAAGTTAGTTGTTTTATGAATCAAGTTTCGTTATGTTATTGTTTATCGAGGTTAAGAGGGAACTAGTTTCTTAGAATTAATGTTTGGGTTGGAGACTTTAATTCGGAAGTGAGTGGAGAGAATTTGGAATTATAGTGAGTTCGGTGAAAAGGAAACATCGGAGTGGTTTGGAAGTATTGTAAAGTGAATTGGAGATGTTAAATGAAAGTGGAAATTTAAGTTACTTTGAGTGGTTTGGAAATTAAAGTAGCTTAGAAGTTACACTTGAGTGATGACTCGTGTAATCTGAGTGGTTAGGTTCTTTAATAACTTAGTAGAATTCTTCGAGATTACCTAACTTATTAGGGGACTTAACCTTTCGTGATACGACACATGATAGTATGTTGATTCGGATCCATACGGTATCATGGTGCGATGATTTGTGATACGGTACGTGGTATGTTGACTTCGGTCCATACGGTATTGTGGTATGGTACATGGTAGTATGTTGATTTGGATCCATACGATACCATGGTACTATGATTTGTAATACGGCACATGATAGTATGTTGATTCGGATCCATACGTATCATGGTGCGATGACTTGTGATATGGTACGACTGTACATGGTATGTTGATTCGGATCCATACGGTATCATGGTACGATGATTTGTGATATGGCATATGATCGTATGTTGACTTCGGTCCATATGGTATCATGATGCGATGACTTGTGATATGGTACGACCGTACGTGGTATGTTGATTTCGATCCATACAATAGCACATTACGATGAAACTTGTTTGGTAACAAAGATAGTTATTATTACAATTACATGTTCTTTAGAATTGTGTAGTAAGACTTAGTAATGGTTGTTAGTTTTACTTTAAGTCTTTATTTCTTTTACATGGTATTGAAAGACTATTACGGGTAGTATATTACTATCGAATGATTGTATGGAAATTGAAAGTGTGTATATGGGTAGTAATGAGCATTATAGGCCTTTGGACACAATTTTGGGAATGAAATTTGGTTCATAGGATTTTTTGCTTTCGTTTTACTCTCACTAGCATTCTTATGCTAATGTTGCTACACTTACAAATTTTCAGGTAAACCCCGTCTTAAGAAGCGTGGTAGAGGAGGTGGTGCCGCGTGACTTGCCGAGTTGGTGTACGGACAATGTTGAAACATATTTTGGTTTAGCATTCTTAGAAATGCTTGTAAATTACTTTCATTTTCCATACTTATGTCTTTTTGAGCCCGAAAGGGTATTTGTGTAAAATCTGCCTATGTTTTATGACTTAAATCTCTTTTGGGAAGTTTAAATTATATGTTGGAATGCGCATTCCCGATTTATCGCTTTTTCTGAAATGGGTTGATGTAAACAGGTTTTGGATATCCGAATTTTAAATGGACCCATGCCGTTTTCTTTATAAAAATTGAGTCTTCCGCTGTGCATTTGAATTTAAAGAATTTAACGGAATCCGGGTCGTTACAGTTGGTATCAGAGCCTCTTTGGTTCTGAAGACCACATGCATCGCATGTTTTTCATATTTTGATATTGTCCAATCATCGCTCGAGGTCAATGGCGCCAGATATCCTTAGAACGCTCTTTTGATTAGTTTGTTTGTACTTTAGCTTTTCCTTTCCTGGTATCTCATATGAGGCTTTTCTGATTTTGATGTTAGTATGCCTCCGAGGACAGTTGCACCTAGGAGAGGAAGGAACAGAGTACCGATTGCAGTACGAGGCAGAGGTCAGCCTAGAGCAGTTACACCACCACCTCCTCCACCTGAGTATCGGGAGGATGAGCCTCCAGTTGATCAGCCACCTAGTCATGGTCGCAGTGTTACCATTTCTGAGGAGTATTTTAGAGATTTATTACGAGGTGGTGGAGGACATGTTTATCAGGTTATACCACCTGTTAGAGCACCTGCTCCAGTGGTAGATCAGTCTGGTATTACTGATGCTGCGAAAACCCTAAAGGAGTATATCAGGTATAACACACCTGAGTTTGATGGTACATTTACCGATCCGGTTGATGCGGAGAGATGGATTACCAAGATTGAGAGGGTACTTGGGTTCATTAAGTGCCCAGATCAGCTGAAGGTCCACTGTGGGACCTATTCCTTGGTTGAGGATGCACTTTACTGGTGGAATGGTATATCCCATACTCTCAGTCCTGATTTGCAGGTTAGTTGGGAGATGTTCAGGGAGAAGTTTTTTGATAAATACTATCCCGAGGATACACGAGATCAGTTAGAGATTCAGCTTCTTACCCTCAAACAGGGTGATAGGTCTGTGGTGGAGTATGAGAGAGAGTTTGACAGGTTGTCAAAGTTTTCCACCAGACATGTTACTGATCTGAAGAGTAAGAGGAAAAGATTTATAGTGGGTTTGAGGGAAGAGTTACGGGGGCAGGTACGAGCCTTGCAACCTACTACCTATGCCGATGCTTTTAATGCCGCTTTGGCATTAGATATTGGGGATGCTGAGAAGAAGGCTTTTGAGATTACTGCACAGGCCTCTTCTCAGAAGAAGAAGGTTAGGGACGACCTTTCAGGTCGAGGGACATAGCCACTTAGACATGCTCCTGATAAGGGCAGAGGACAGACAGAACCTCAGTTTCATACAGGTCAGTCTAGTGCTCTAGCTCCTCCCTTACCCTATTGTTCAGATTGTACCGGGTACCACCTAGGTCAGTGTAAGGTGGTGAAATGCTATCAGTGTGGACAGACTGGACATATGAGACGTTTCTGCCCTAGTTTACAGACACCACGGTATAGTGGGGGTCAGAGTTCAGGTCAGGGTCAGGGCCGAGGATAGATCCAGGGGCGAGGTCAGACAGTTAGTAGAGGCCAGGTTAGGCCTATTCAGCAGCAGAGAGCACCACCGGCAGTTCAGGCACAACCTCAGACACGACAGCAGGCCCGTGTCTTTGCCACAACTCGAGAGGATGTCGAGGCATCTGGTACTATTGTTGAAGGGATGATTTACTAAATTAGCGGAATTTTGTTTAGTAAACTTATTAACATTTAATAACGGATCTATTAACATCATGCAATTTGTGATAAAACATGTAGATTCATGCTTATATATTCGAAAATTAAAACCGGAACTTACATTGACTGAATAATGGAGAATCGGTTGGAGGTTTCTTTACAGCTTCAAATCCTCTGCAACACCAGATCTTCTACGCTATATCCCGATCGATCAAACGAAATTCGATTGTGGGATCGAACTTTAGAAGAAATTGGGAAGAAGAAAAAATATTTTTCTTCCCAATGTTATGAGAAAATCGGCCAAGAGGGAGGGAGAGGAGGAAGAGAGAGTTCCAACATTCTATGGAATTGTATTGTATGATTTATGAATGACCCAACCCTCCTATTTATAGAAAAATAGGAATCCTAATCACATTAGGATTAATCTATAGAGATAAACACAAAAAGAAAAAGATAATCTCTTTCCTTTATCTAGCAATTTCGAAAATGCCATAGATAAATAGGAGATTATTTTATTTTCTTTATTTTTATTTATCTTGGGTAAATAAATCTATGTAATTATTTTAGGATATAATTCAAACAATTATCTCTTCCCAAAATACATCATATGGCCGAAAATTGCATATATTAATTAAAAAAAAATTCTAATTTATTTAATTAATTATTTTCAGCAATCCCAATTGGGTTCTTTAATCCAATTGGGCTAGAAACTCTCTCTTAAATTAATAAGTCCAACTCAATTAATTTATTTATTAATTACCATTTAAATAAATATTTTATTTAAATAATTAATATTTTCTCCCGTTTAAATATTATCAAATTATATTTAATTATTAATTTCCATTTAAATAATTTTCATTATTTAAATAATTAATAATAAATATTATAATTATTAATTTCCATTAAATAAACTCATTATTTAATTAATAATTTTATTGACAATATTTTATTATTTATTAATTAATTTTAATTATTAATTTCCGTTTAAATATAATTAATTATTTAAACAATTAATAATTGTTAATTAATTTCAGATTATTAATTACCATTTAAATATACTCAATATTTAAATAATTAATAATGTATAATTAATAATATTTCATTATTAATTTCATGTTTAAATAAACTCATTATTTAAACAATTAATAATGTTTATATTAATTACCGCTTAAATATACTCAATATTTAAACAATTAATATTGCCTATTTTAAGTAATTCACTTTACTTAAAATTTCCATTTCTTCTACTTGATTTCGCGACTACGATATTTGGGCTAGCATAGGGACCCGATGGACCTATAGATCATGGGCTTAATAATTAGTCAATTAAGTGATTAACACATAATCGATTAATTACTTATTATCTAACTATGAATAATTCCACTATAGATTCATAGCTGAACTCCCCTCACTATAGATGAGTTATGTCCATTTAGTTTATCATTATTTATATCTCGTGATATTATCCTTCACGTGGAACCCTCATAATTACAAAGGATAAATTTACCGTTTTGCCCCTGTAATTACCGCTTTATCCTTGTGTTCCCGCTGATTCTCCAATGAACTTTATCTTTAGTCGAACTAGAGATAAGATACTTCGTGATCAATAGAAGTCGTGACGTCACTTGTTCATGTCTCGAATCGGTACATCAAGGAGTTTCCTAAAGTTCCTAAAATGTATAGGTATCGTACCGATACCGGTTAATTTATAGGAAAGTTATGAATTCCATCTCGTGAAAATGAGTTCCCAGCTACTTGTCTAGTCATGTTCCCAAAAAGAGTGTATTGAGCGTTCTTATAGATCACTCTCAACCATGTGAATCAAAGAACATAACTCCACAAATAGGAGTCCGCATTTCACTCAGGGATTGAGATCTATCACGGTTGATAAACTTAGTTTGATATTCGATCAATTCTCGTAAACGGTACTAAGGAGAAATTTGATCGAACATCGTGGTCCTGTCTTATACAATCAACATTGCATATGATACTTCCATTTCATGTCTCCCACATGAATGATCAGGATTAGATCATTTGTCTATAAACAAAATGCGAAGCTATCAACAGTGTTACCAGGATAAGGTTCCCAAACGTTATCCATTTACTGTAGACACTTTTAAGTTACTCATCTCGACTTTAATCCTCTTGTATGACTCACATACTAAGTCGTGATTTCATAAGAGTAACTTAGGGTTTACTATTTGAATGTTTTGATATTTATATATTTCCATATATTCCTAATATCGTCAATTGAATCAATCTAGATTATATAAAGAACTCATGTTTATTTATTTAATTTATTCTTAATAAATTATTATTATTAAATAATTACAAGTTCTAGGACACCATTCCTAACAATCTCCCACTTGTCCTAGATCTTTGGAGATTTGACTTGTAATTCCAGTCCAACTGGATGACTATCAACTACTTAGCCATGGTAGTCATTTTAATACTTTATCAGTAACGTTTTCATCTGTTTAGTATGTATTTCTTTTGTCTGATGTTAGTTTCATTAAGTGTAATAGATTCCATATTTTATCGCCATAAAATAAACTCTATTAATTATTGGTTTGAAACTATCATGTTCAAATACCTTTTCATTTACTAACAACTTAGTAATCACGCGAATTTAGAGTTTAGTCAGTAAAAGCTCATTTTACTTATACTTAACTCATTTGATGTTTAATTCGCAAAGGTCTTTCATCAAATTCTTACATGGAAGTAAATTCATGTTCGAATTTGAGCCCGTGCAACTTATAAAATCTCCCATTTTATCTATGTGCACTAACATACTATTTGTAAATTTTATTTTAGTCACATTGGTTCTAGGATTCTCGAAATTCTTAAGCTCCCACTACAAAGTAATTCTCCATTACTTTCATTTGTTTAATGATTACAATTCTATACTTCTTATTATTTCCAAAATAATATATAAGTATAAGTGACCTTTTTCAACTCAACTATTGAAAATTCATGTCATTTTTATTTTACTTATTTTGAACTTTATTCATTGATTTTGAAGTCAATGAGTTTCTCTTGGACTTCAAAGTCCTTTGGTTCGTATTATGACGCTCCCACTCAAATAAAGTTCTACAAGTAGTTTAACAATTTAAACTTTTAAATAACTACTTGTTTTTATTGTGAAATAAAATCATTGTAATTCTTTTATATCTTAATTAAGGTTTAAAACTTTCAGGATCACCGATTTCTTGAACTTTTCCTTAATAATTTGTGAATTCAATAATTCACTAATTATTACTTTCAATTTCTATATTGTTTATTCCATATCAGTAAGTGCTCCTTTAAAACATCCTTTTAAATAACCAAATGTTTGGAATACTAGAAATTGATTCTTTGTTCATTTTTCACTTAAGTTTAACATCTAAGTGTTGAACTTTAGTGATTTTAAGTCCAGCTTATCTTTGATAAATCAAAGATGCTCAATTTCACTTATTTCTTTAAGTTTGTAGATCAACATGGTTATCATCTCAAATTCTTTGAGAACCATCTTTAAGAGGTTAATCCTTTAACTTATTTAAGTGATTTTAGACTTAAACATTTAAACATTTTTAAACCTTCATAACTTGTTTAGATATTTAGTAGTTTAGAATTTGGATTTGGAATTTATTTGTTTTATTCTAAGTATTTTGAAGAACCATCCAATCACACTTTGGAACGTTGTAATAAAATTGCAAAGGAATATTTAACTAAACGACTTTTATTAAAATATTCCTAATTTGATTCTTATAGGGTGAGAATCAATATTTATTACATAATTCAAAATTTAAAACAAAATTTAAAACTAAACTAAACTAGAAATATGAAAAATTAAAGACCTAAAAACAGTAAATCCAATCTACTTCTATCTTGAGTCATCTTCAAACCATCGGTGTTGAAGAATCAAGTCGCACTGTAAAGTTTTAAAAAAAACTTTGTGTTAGTGACTATTGAATCAACCATTCAAAATAAATTTCTCAAATTTTTCACTAAGTAAATCTAATTTACCTTCTTTCCCCTTTTTCTTTTCTTCGAGATATTTGGGGCAATTTCTCTTCCAATGTCCATCTATGTTGCAATGAAAACATTTCCCCTTAGGCTCTTTGGTCTCGGCCTTAAATGCTTTCTTCTTAGCATTGAGCTTGGTCTTTTTAGCGATGAGAGCTCTCTTCTTCTTAGAAGCATTGAAGACAACATTTGCTTCTCCTGACTTCTTGTTTTCCTTTTTCATTGCTTGAAGGTTTGAAGTTCGTTTAGCAATTGAGTAAGGGAGTAGCTCGGTTTGTTCATGACCAAATTGCTTTTAAAACTGAAAAAACTTCGGTGGGAGAGATTCCAATATAAAGCTTATCCTGGGACTCGTCATCAATCATGGCCCCGCTCGTTTAAACTACGTTAAAGTAGTTCATCATTGTCAAAACATGATCACGAACAGATGTGCCTTCTTTCATTTGAGTGTTATAAACTGACTTTATAGCATCATGACGTGCTTGTTTTGATGGTTGGCCAAACATGCCCTGCACGAAATCGGCTATTTCCAAAGCCGTTTCCATTGGTTCATGTTTCTTGGCTAAGACGTCACTCATCCCAGCCATCAAATAAACACGGGCCTTTTCATTGGCCCGGGACCCGGCTCATATGCATCCTTTACACTTTTAGGAGCATTGGTAGCAGGTGTATCAGGTTTGAGTTCACTAAGAACGAATTTCAAGTCTTCTACCACGAGAATGGTGTTCATTTCATTTTTCCAGGAGGTGTAGTTATCTCCATTTAGTTTGTTCTTTCCAAGGATTGTGACTAAAGCAGATGCCATTTCCTGAAAATTTAAATAAACCTTATCTTAGTAATCTAACATGCTTTCAACATTCAAATACTCAAAGTTTCGACATATAATTAAATATGATGCATGAATGCGAACATATTAATGAACAGAAAAAGCCCTAAAACATGTTACTATGTCACGATATTTTAATGATACCGGTGAAGTGCCGTCGAATGATAGGTCGGTTACCATCATTAAAACGAGAAGCCACTCGAACAATTGACAACTCCAGAATAACTCATATTCCTATGTCATTGTTTACCGGTGTATTTGGTCCAGAGTTTTGATAACACAATTTATCAAATTTCTTTTAAGTGTGACCCACTAATTTAGTCTTTTAAATAAAATTGAAGAGTGTCTACGAAGTGTAGATTCGATCTTCAATCAATCTCATTTAAAATTCTTTATCCCTTTCAGGAGACCCAACTTGATATTGATTTATACAATAAACCTTCCTATGGGAATGAACACCGCGGCGCAGTGTTACGGAGGCCATGTATAAATCTCACATTTCGAGCCCATTAGTGGAGACCATAGGATTCATTGACATGTTTCCTTCTCCCACTTAATATTTTGAGTTAGGGTTTCATAACTTAGACTAATTCAGGCTAACTCATTAATCCAAGTTTTAATTAACCTAATCAACTTTAACTCTTAAATTGGTTAGATTAATTTTATAAAGTGATTGTTCAAGTTTTCCTAATTAAAACTAATCACATTATGAGCCGTCTTAATAATTTTGATTTATTAATTTGAACTTTTCTCCCAGGATCGCTCCCAGTTAGAGGCGCTCCAGGTGTTAGGGGAACTTTATGAAACCTCATCGCTTGGCGAGCTTTCTGCCAGTGATCCGTTCAATTTAATTAATCTCAATTATTAATTTTTAATTAACCCTTAATTAAAAGTTTCTATTTGTTTATCTTATATGGATTTTGGCCCAATTGTTTAAACAATAATTCCATATTACAAATAATTCATTTAGTTTCTATTCAACTTTTAAACTAGATTTAACTTTTGAATTTTAACTAAATAAGCATGCTTTTAATTCTAAAACAATTAGAATATAATTTTCGATAATAACATTTATAAAATAAAATTATAGCATGCTTCACATACATTAGCATATAATAACACATATTATATCATGATGCATGTATGTACAATTAATTAAAATCATACAACCTATGGTGGGATTTTCTACATGACATACTCTTATGCATGAATATTATTTAAAAACAATTATATCATACATATAAACAATTTAAATAATAAATAGCTAAATTGACCAGGTATTCTTGGCACTATTTCTAAAACGGAAAATTAAATTACAACTTAATTAAATCTTCCATTGTAGATCTTGAGGCTTCATCTTTCTCTCTCCTCCATGGTGTAGGCGTGGGCATGGGTATTTATGGGGCAAATATTATCTCCTTAATATTTCCATAAATACTTGTTTTAAAATAATTATCTTTTAATTATATGGAAAAATAAAGAAAATATTTTCCATGTAATCTTATATCAATTTAATAATTTATAATTTAGGATAGGGAGATAATCTTAAAAGATTTTATCCTTATCTTAAATATTTAAATTTTTAAATTGAGATAACAAGATAATTATGATAAAATATCTTACCATATCTTTACCTTATCTCATCCTTGGGCGTGGGCATCATGAATGATGGGGAAAATTTTTCTTCTCTTCCTCCCTTGGTGTAGCCGATTTTGCCATCATTGGGTATGGGAAAATTATAAATTTTTCCTATACCCTAAAATTAGGGTTTACAAATTTTCTACTAAAATTTAAAACCTAAGTGCCTCAAGAATACCTAAACAGTCAATAAGCAAACCTCCACAATTTATATAACACAATTTATATAAACATACATAAAACGTTTTTTATGCAACCCACCAAAATTTTCGAAAAATCACAAATTTAGCATGATAATTAAAATTAGCTCTGATACCAATTGAAGGGATGAAATACTAAATTAGCGGAATTTTGTTTAGTAAACTTATTAACATTTAATAACGGATCTATTAACATCATGCAATTTGTGATAAAACATGTAGATTCATGCTTATATATTCGAAAATTAAAACCGGAACTTACATTGACTGAATAATGGAGAATCGGTTGGAGGTTTCTTTACAGCTTCAAATCCTCTGCAACACCAGATCTTCTACGCTATATCCCGATCGATCAAACGAAATTCGATTGTGGGATCGAACTTTAGAAGAAATTGGGAAGAAGAAAAAATATTTTTCTTCCCAATGTTATGAGAAAATCGGCCAAGAGGGAGGGAGAGGAGGAAGAGAGAGTTCCAACTTTCTATGGAATTGTATTGTATGATTTATGAATGACCCAACCCTCCTATTTATAGAAAAATAGGAATCCTAATCACATTAGGATTAATCTATAGAGATAAACACAAAAAGAAAAAGATAATCTCTTTCCTTTATCTAGCAATTTCGAAAATGCCATAGATAAATAGGAGATTATTTTATTTTCTTTATTTTTATTTATCTTGGGTAAATAAATCTATGTAATTATTTTAGGATATAATTCAAACAATTATCTCTTCCCAAAATACATCATATGGCCGAAAATTGCATATATTAATTAAAAAAAAAATTCTAATTTATTTAATTAATTATTTCGGGCCAATCCCAATTGGGTTCATTAATCCAATTGGGCTAGAAACTCTCTCTTAAATTAATAAGTCCAACTCAATTAATTTATTTATTAATTACCATTTAAATAAATATTTTATTTAAATAATTAATATTTTCTCCCGTTTAAATATTATCAAATTATATTTAATTATTAATTTCCATTTAAATAATTTTCATTATTTAAATAATTAATAATAAATATTATAATTATTAATTTCCATTAAATAAACTCATTATTTAATTAATAATTTTATTGACAATATTTTATTATTAATTAATTAATTTTAATTATTAATTTCCGTTTAAATATAATTAATTATTTAAACAATTAATAATTGTTAATTAATTTCAGATTATTAATTACCATTTAAATATACTCAATATTTAAATAATTAATAATGTATAATTAATAATATTTCATTATTAATTTCATGTTTAAATAAACTCATTATTTAAACAATTAATAATGTTTATATTAATTACCTGCTTAAATATACTCAATATTTAAACAATTAATATTGCCTATTTTAAGTAATTCACTTTACTTAAAATTTCCATTTCTTCTACTTGATTTCGTGACTACGATATTTGGGCTAGCATAGGGACCTGATGGACCTATAGATCATGGGCTTAATAATTAGTCAATTAAGTGATTAACACATAATCGGTTAATTACTTATTATCTAACTATGAATAATTCCACTATAGATTCATAGTGAACTCCCCTCACTATAGATGAGTTATGTCCATTTAGTTTATCATTATTTATATCCGTGATATTATCCTTCACGTGGAACCCTCATAATTACAAAGGATAAATTTACCGTTTTGCCCCTGTAATTACCGCTTTATCCTTGTGTTCCCGCTGATTCTCCAATGAACTTTATCTTTAGTCGAACTAGAGATAAGATACTTCGTGATCAATAGAAGTCGTGACGTCACTTGTTCATGTCTCGAATCGAGACATCAAGGAGTTTCCTAAAGTTCCTAAAATGTATAGGTATCGCATCGATACTGGTTAATTTATAGGAAAGTTATGAATTCCATCTCGTGAAAATGAGTTCCCAGCTACTTGTCTAGTCATGTTCCCAAAACAGAAGTGTATTGAGCGTTCTTATAGATCACTCTCAACCATGTGAATCAAAGAACATAACTCCACAAATAGGAGTCCGCATTTCACTCAGGATTGAGATCTATCACGGTTGATAAACTTAGTTTGATATTCGATCAATTCTCGTAAACGGTACTAAGGAGAAATTTGATCGAACATCGTGGTCCTGTCTTATACAATCAACATTGCATATGATACTTCCATTTCATGTCTCCCACATGAATGATTAGGATTAGATCATTTGTCTATAAACAAAATGCGAAGCTATCAACAGTGTTACCAGGATAAGGTTCCCAAACGTTATCCATTTACTGTAGACACTTTTAAGTTACTCATCTCGACTTTAATCCTCTTGTATGACTCACATACTAAGTCGTGATTTCATAAGAGTAACTTAGGGTTTACTATTTGAATGTTTTGATATTTATATATTTCCATATATTCCTAATATCGTCAATTGAATCAATCTAGATTATATAAAGAACTCATGTTTATTTATTTAATTTATTCTTAATAAATTATTATTATTAAATAATTACAAGTTCTAGGACACCATTCCTAACAATTGTGACAGGTACTTTGTCCGTTTTAGGGCACTCTGCCTTTGTATTATTCGATTCTGGGGCTAGTCACTCATTTATTTCTGCTGAGTTTGTCGAGTCTGCTGCCTTACAGTCTGAGCCGTTAGGGCATGAGTTGCATGTCACTACTCTGCTTGAAAAATTTGTTGTTGTGGATAGAGTCGTTTATACTGATGATTTATGTATTATGGGTTGCTTTCTGCATGCTATGTTGATTGTGATGCCAATGTTTGACTTTGATATTATTTTGGGTATGGATTGGCTGTCAGCCAACCACGCCATTATCTGTTGTAGTGAGAAAGTGGTAGACTTTATTGGTCCGCGTGGGACTAGTTTACGATTTCATGGGATCCGAGGTAGGGTGACACCTGCGGTTATCTCGGTGATCCAGGCTAGAGCACTTTTGAGTGATGGTGCTTGGGGTTACTTAGCTAGTGTAGTTGACACATCTGTTAGTGTGACCACCCTAGTTTATGTACCCGTTGTGAGGGATTTCATTGATGTTTTCCCTGATGAGTTACCTGGTTTGCCACCAGTGAGAGAGCTAGACTTCCAGATATAGGTGATACCTGGGACTGCTCCATTGTCCAAGGCACCTTATCGTATGGCACCAGCTGAGCTCAGAGAGCTAAAAAGGCAGTTGCAAGAACTTTTAGACTTGGGGTTTATACGCCCAAATGTATCACCGTGGGGAGCTCCGGTATTTGTTGACTATCAAAGCCAATTAATCTTATTTCTTGCTCCGTGGAAAGGGTCATTGTTCGGGTTTGATCTTGATCCCGCTAAAAGGATTGGGTTGCACTTGCTCCCACAAAAAGTGAATACAAATTCTCGGGGAGTGGACTAGGCCTCATTTTTGGCCGAACCACTATAAATTTTGGTGTCACTTTCTCTAACCCTTACTCTTTTAATTATTGCTTTACATATTTATTCTTATAATTTACAAAGCATACAAATTTTCTATTATCATATCATATTTGCTTACTTTGCTAAAAAGAATTCTAAGTATAAAATTCATTCATATTGGTTGAATTTAAAAAGTCCAATTATTTTGTTAATCTAAATTTTTGAATTGATTGAAAAAGTTTTATAATTTTTTAAAAACCCTATTCACCCCCCCCCCCTCTAGGGTTGCCTTAGATCAATTCGAATGTTACTTGCTTTTGCTTCTCATAAAAATTTCATTTTATATCAAATGGATGTAAAAAGTGCTTTTTTAAATGGTTATATTATGGAAGAAGTTTATGTTGATCAACCTCCCGGTTTTGAAAACTTTGAATTTCCAAATCATGTTTTTAAATTGAAAAAGGCACTTTATGGTTTGAAACAAGCTCCAAGAGCTTGGTATGAAAGATTAAGTAAATTCTTGATTAACAATGATTTTTAAATGGGTAAAAATTGATACTACTCTTTTTATTAAAATCAAAGGTAATGATTTGTTAGTAGTTCAAATCTAGGTTGATGATATTATTTTTGGTTCTACTAATCCTTCTTTGTGTGAAGAATTTTCCAAAGTTATGCATAGTGAGTTTGAAATGAGCATGATGGGAGAACTTAGTTTCTTTCTTGGACTTCAAATCAAACAACTCAAAGATGGAATTTTCATAAATCAAGAAAAATACACAAAGGAATTATTGAAAAGATTCAAGCTTAATGAGGGAAAGATTGCAAAAACTCCTATGAGTACAACAACCAAGCTTGACAAAGATGAAAAAGGTAAAAATGTTGATGTCAAATCCTATAGAGGTATGATTGGTTCTTTACTTTATTTAACGGCAAGTAGACCCGATATTATGTTTAGTGTATGTTTATGTGCTAGATTTCAATATTGTCCTAAAGAATCACACTTGCATGCCGTAAAAAGAATATTTAAATATTTGCTTGGAACATATAATTTAGGCTTATGGTATCCTAGAAATGTTGAATTTAATTTAGTTGGATATTCCGATGACGATTATGCGGGAAGTTTACTTGATAGAGAAAATACTAGTGGCACTTGTCAATTTTTAGGTAGTTTTTTAGTTTCATGGTTTAGTAAAAAGCAAAACTCTGTTGCTTTATCTACTACCAAAGCGGAATATATAGCCGTTGCTAGTTTTTGTGCACAAATTCTATGGATGAAACAAACTTTATGTGATTATGGTTTATCATTTGAAAAAGTTCCTGTTCTTTGCAACTCAAGTGCTATTAATTTAACTAAAAATCCAATACATCATTCTATAACAAAGCATATTGATATTAGACATCATTTTATAAGAGAACATGTGCAAAATGGATCTATTATTCTCGATTTTGTTAACTCTTGTGATCAATTTGCAGATATTTTCACCAAGCCTTTGAATGAAGAAAGCTTTTGCAAAAATAGGCTTGCTCTTGAAATATTAAGGTATGATACTTCTAAATAATTTGAATCTTATGCAATTATTTAGGGGGAGTTTAGAAATTCAAATTCAAATCTTATTTTGATGAAACTTTTGGAATTAAGTATACTTATTCTTTTTGATTGATTCCAAAAGGGGGAGAAAATTGATGAGGAAAATGACACTTATCTTGTCCTTAAATTAATAAATATTTTTAAGGGGAAGAACTTATTTAGGGGGAGTATTTCATATACTATATTGAACATCTCTTGAATATTTATACTCTTACTCTTTCATTTTCCCTAACGGTTTGTCATCATCAAAAAGGGGGAGATTGTTGACTTTCTAAGCCAATTAATCTTATTTCTTATTTTGGGGGAGTATTTCATATACTATATTGAACATCTCTTGAATATTTATACTCTTACTCTTTCATTTTCCCTTACGGTTTGTCATCATCAAAAAGGGGGAGATTGTTGACTTTCTAAGCCTATTAATCTTATTTCTTATTTTGATGATAACAAACGTGTTTTTTTTATTAATCAATTTTCTGTGCTTTGATAGTTCAATGTGTAGACAAAATTATAACGAGTCCAACGCAACTAGAATCGACTCAATCAGACTTCAAACGAGCAAGATATTGATTTTAGAAGATTGGAATTAAATTAATTATTTCATTCGGATCGTATATGGAAAGCTTCATTATATTTATTATGCGCTAAATTTTCTCAGCCGTCAAATCTGTTAGTAGTTGAGATGGAAGGCCCAGATTGATTCAACTTTATAAATTAAAGAAAAAGAATTATTCATTTTTAATTCCATCCGTTCGATCGTCCAAAGTCCTCATCCTACGGCGCACAAAAATTCAAAGTAGAAATTAAAGGAAAATAAAAAGAAAAATCAGATTTGATTTCAGTCGTTCGATTTCCACCAGGCTCGCATCTGATGCTCGAAAATTTGCCACGTCTGCGAGTGATCACAACTCCCTGACTCGCTGACGCAACTGCTGACGCCGTGGGTCCCACGCGGTCTGCTTCCTCCAGCCGGTGCTCGACCCGTGGCCTTCATGTTTCCAATAAAGCAGATTTGCTTTTTCTTTTGTGTGCGAAATGACGCTTCAGCCCCTAATCTTTTAGTCAATGTCGCCCATGTCCTGACCATCCTTCTTTCACTTGGCTGACCGATTTTTGAAGCTCTCTCACAACGGTCTATTGCCCGGATTGCCCCTGCTGCCCGAGAATTCATTAATATTATTATTATTATTTAATTCTAAATCAGATTGCTTCAGCCAATGGTTGTGCGACACGTAGCTGCTCTTTATTGAGGCATTTATTACACAATATGAGAAATTACAACAATGCCCTTCACTGATTTAAATTTCCTTGAAGACATAAAGGGTGTTAACGTCATTTCAAGACCTTCTCCCTCAACTTCATTTTTGGAAATTTTTTCAGCCGAAAATGGCTATTTTTCTTCTTCCTTTTTGTCAACAATGGAGCCTTTTCTTTCTTCCATTCACACCATTGAAGTCAAATTCATTTATGAAGGTGGATGAAATAGTAGAAAAACGGTAATATTTTTTTTACCTATAAATTGAGCTCGAAATTGACAGATTTACTACAAATCAGAAGCTAATTTCTCATTTCTAAGTTCAAAAGTTCTCCATTTTTTAATCATCCTCTTTAAGCCTTCTTGTGAGTTAAATTTGTGTATCTCTAGCCATTCTTAAGGGCTAATTTGTTGAGAGCATTGTCTCATATTGTGAGCCAAATTATTGTAATATCTATCCTTTGTGAGGATTTACAAATTGTAAAAGGTTAACTTTAAACCCTAGTAAAAAGAGTGATAGTGATCGGTTGTCCTTGCTCCGTGGAAAGGGTCATTGTTCGGGTTTGATCTTGATCCCGCTAAAAGGATTGGGTTGCACTTGCTCCCGCAAAAAGTGAATACAAATTCCCGAGAGGCGCTCGGGGAGTGGACTAGGCAGCATTTTTGGCCGAACCACTATAAATTTTGGTGTCACTTTCTCTAACCCTTACTCTTTTAATTATTGCTTTACATATTTATTCTTATAATTTACAAAGCATACAAATTTTCTATTATCATATCATATTTGCTTACTTTGCTAAAAAGAATTCTAAGTATAAAATTCATTCATATTGGTTGAACTTAAAAAGTCCAATTATTTTGTTAATCTAAATTTTTGAATTGATTGAAAAAGTTTTATAATTTTTTAAAAACCCTATTCACCCCCTCCCCTCTAGGGTTGCCTTAGATCCTAACAGTATTGTTTGTATGGAAGAAAGATGGCTCTATGAGATTATGCATTGATTATAGAGAGCTGAACCAGGTCATAGTGAAGAACAAGTATCCTTTGCCCAGAATAGATGACTTGTTTGATCTGCTGAAGGGGGCCACTGTCTTTTTGAAGATAGATCTTCGATCAGGATATCATCAGTTGAGGATTAGGGATGCTGATATTCCTAAGACTGTGTTCAGGACAGGATATGGACATTATGAGTTTTTTATCATGTCTTTTGGCTTGACTAACGCTCCTGCAGCCTTTATGGACCTGATGCATATGGTGTTCAAGAGGTTTATTGACACTTTTGTGGTAGTGTTTATTGATGATATTCTTGTTTATTCGAGGACTAAGGAGTTACATGCTATCCATTTAGAGAAGGTATTATCGACTTTGAGGGCTCAAAAGTTGTATGCAAAGTTCTCTAAATGTGAATTCTGGTTGAAGGAAGTGAATTTCTTGGGCATGTAGTATCTAGTAGAGGGTTTTCTGTGGATCCTTCTAAGGTGGAAGCTGTTAGTAGTTGGCCCCGACCGACTAATGTGACTGAGATACGAAGTTTTCTTGGACTTGCAGGGTATTGTAAACGATTTGTGCAAGATTTTTCCAAGATTGCATCATCTTTGACTCATTTAACGAAAAAGGGGGTTGATTTTGTGTGGAATGATGAGTCTGAAAATAGGTTTGAGGAGCTTAAGAGGCGACTTGTATCGGCCCCAGTTTTAGTATCACCTGATGAATCTGGTGGTTTGACAGTGTATACCGATGCATCCAAGAAGGGTCTGGTATGTGTTTTGATGCAACATGGGAAGGTAATAGCTTATGCTTCTAGGCAGTTAAAGGAGCATGAGAAAAAGTTCCCGACTCATGATTTGGAGTTAGCAGCGGTGGTACATGCGTTGAAAATTTGGAGACACTACTTGTATGGTGAGAAGATTCTGATTTTCACCGATCACAAGAGTCTTAAATACTTGTTCACACAGAAAGAGCTCAATATGAGACAGAGGAGATGGCTAGAACTTGTGAAGGATTATGATTGTGACATCCAATATCATCCGGGAAAGGTCAACGTAGTTGCTGATGCACTTAATCGAAAATCATCACACTTGTCTGCTATGAGTACTATTCCATTGAGACTTAGATGGGAGATGGAAAAAGCTGAGATAGCCATTCTTTCAATTGAGACTACTGTGAGCTTGGCGAGTTTGATAGTTGGCCCTACTTTGAGACAGAGGATGATAGAGGTACAGAGGGGTGAGAAACACTTGGCAGAAGGTTTTCGTGAGGCAAAATCCGATTTACCTAGCCATTTTACTTTTTCCACAGATAATGCACTGATATATCGTAGGAGGCTATGTGTAACGTCCCGTTATTTTGTGATAAAAAAAAATTTATTTATTTTATTTTAATTTAAGTAATTAAAGTTTATTTATTTATCGGTAAATTAGAATTTGTAGTTTATTTCGGTTTTAATCCTTTAATTGACCTTTTTTAGTTTATTTTCGTTTTAATGGTATTAATAATTATTAACGGGCCAATTAATAATTATTAATCACCATTGGGATAGTTTGAGAAGTTCGGGATTCGTTTTTAAGCCAAGAGTCATAAAAGGACGTAACCGTCATTTCCAAAATTCCTAAATATCGAAACACTATTCATTAATCTTCTTTAAATCAACTTTGACCCAAAATTTGACCAAAAAATCTTCATTTTTCTTTCCTCCCACCCGTGAGCTCAAAGAGAGAAAAAGAGAAATTCGATTTTTGTTCGTTTCTTGCCCGATCGACTTGATTCCGGGTCCATTGGAAAGGTATCGGTCCTACGATCCTTTTCCACCTAACCATCGCACTTGCCACTCGTATTATACGGAGTTCTTGGTAAGTTTCTTTTGAAACCCTAAGCTCCAAATAGTGTTTTAATGGAGTTTTCCTTGATTTCCTTCGTTTTCGTGTTGTAGAACTCGGTGTTTGTAAATACGGGAGTAGTTTTAAGTGTTTTTGGAAACTATCCCATAACCCTAAAACCGAGTTTCAGTCGAAACCCTTCCCCTTTGAAATTTACCCTTTTGGGTTTGTTTATGGGATAGAATTTAATGAAATATTGTTTATTTAAATTCAATTCGGGAAAGTGCTTAATGTTCAAAAACCCTAATTATTGATACCCATTGAAATCGGGATTATCGAATTTGCTTAAAACCAACTCAAAACGTATTTAATTTTCCAAAAAGCCGAAAAACCAAACCCGAGACCCTTTTTATTGGGAGGGCCTAGAGCCTCCAAGGGGGAGGTTTGATGGATTTTCGTCCTTTTGTTTGTTTAGTCGTTGTTTAATTGTTAGTTGGTGATTTATTAAATTTTGGGATATAATTCCTTTTGTAGGTGTTTTTGAACCGCTCGTTTGATCGCTCCTTCGGACTTAGGAGCAAAGTCATCTTTTATTTAAGGTGAGAATAGTTAGGATTTAAAGTACTTATAGAAAGCAAATGAGTGTGAAGGTTTGTAGAGTTTGAAACTAAGATTAGAGTCCGAACCTAAGATTAGAGGGTTGTGAGTTAGTGCCCTTAAAATTAAGAGTTAATCCTTTAAGTGAGAACTTAGGAGTTCTCAAGGAAAGTATCGAATCTTAGAAGATTCTAAGTTAGATTCGTTTCTAAGCTTAGGTTGGATCATTGGAGGTTAGAAGATCCAAGCTTGTTCTTAGAATGGTTAATAGATTAATCGTTCGTGTTATGATTCTACTTTTATTTTTGATGCCGGAGTACGATCGGCATATCATTCGTCCGAGATTACTATCTATTTTACTTATGTCCTTTACTTTATGTCTTTATTTTTGCTCCTTTACTTTATGTATGTTTCGGTTGCTTTATCATTTACATTCACTTTATTTACTTTTGCAAGCATATGTAAACATATGCATAACATCTCGCATCATTGAAAAGAAGTTGAATCGTAAGTTGCGAACGCACACATTACTTCCTTATGCGGAGTTGAATCGTAAGTTGCGGACGTACACATTACTTCTCATGCATAGAAGTTGAATCATAAGTTGCGAACGCACACATTACTTCCTTATGTGGAGTTGAATCGTAAGTTGCGGGCGTACACATTACTTCTCATACATAGGGAGTTGAATCGTAAGTTGCGGACGTACACATTACTCCTCATTTGGAGTTGAATGGTAAGTTACGGACGTACGCATTACTTCCTCATGCATAAAAGAAATTGTGGAATCATACGGGATGTCCTCATGAAATCATGATTATGATTGATGATATAGAGATTCGAGATGTTATATTTTATACAAAGTTTATTTACTTTACTTATTCTTTGTCATAACAAGTTAATGGTTGAGAATTGACTACAAGTGTAGTAATGTCATACTTTGGAGAAAATGGATTAGAATCACCTAGAGTTTGGAGAACTTTAGGAGTGAATTGTGTCAGATTAATTGGACACAAATCGAAATGCGAGTTTGAGGTCTATCTTTACTTTTTATGCTTATTATTCTCACTGGGCTTAGTTTGTTAGCTCATGATATTACAACCAATTTCAGGTAATGCCCTGGCTAGAGGCCGTGGAAGGGGAGATGGTGCTGCATGATCGAGGGATGCTGACCTCGAGATGGACTTGTTTTTGTAAAGTATATGTAAATATTTTGTGAATTTCAAGACTTTGATGTTGTATTTAGCTCATAAGAGCTTTTGTTGATGTTTTTATGATATGAAATATTTGAACTCCTGATTTGGGACTTAAAGTCCATGTGAATTTATTAGATTGAAAAATTAGGATGTAAACAGGTTTTCGGCATGCCAACTTTCAAACAAAACCACGCAAAATTTTCTAAAAATAAAAGACTTCTGCTGTTTTCTCTGAATTTAATTTATTTAAAAGTGACGGGTCGTCACACTATGTGTGCCTTTAGAATCGACTTACAGGAAAGAGCTGTTAGAGGAGGCTCACAGTTCTATCTTTTCTGTGCATCCAGGTAGTACGAAGATGTACATGGACCTGCGACAACATTATTGGTGGCCTGACATGAAACGTGAAGTTGCTGACTTTGTTAGTAAGTGTTTGGTTTGTCAGCAAGTAAAGGCCTTAAGGAAGAGTCCACCTGGTTATCTTAACCCTTTGAGCGTGCCTGAGTGGAAGTGGGAAGAAATATCGATGGACTTTATTAGTGGCTTGCCGAGGATAGTGAAGGGTTATGACACCATTTGGGTGATTGTTGACAGGTTAACTAAGAGTGCACATTTCATACCAGGGAAGATAACCTACCCTGTTGAGACATGGGCACAGTTGTATTTGAGAGAGATTGTCAGACTTCATGAAGTGCCAATCAGGATTGTTTCAGATCGAGACACCCGTTTTGTTTCGAAATTCTGGCAGAGTCTGCATACTGCCATGGGCACTGGCTTGGATTTCAATACTGCTTTTCATCCTCAGACAGATGGTCAGATCGAGAGGGTTAACCAGATTCTGGAGGATATGTTGAGAGCTTACGCTCTATATTTCGGTGGTAGTTGGGATACTCAGTTGTATCTTGTTGAGTTTGCTTATAACAACAGTTATCAGGCTACTATCAAAATGGCACCTTTTGAGGCACTTTATGGTAGAAAGTGCAGATCACCGGCTCATTGGGATGAAGTTTGTGAGAGGAAACTTCTGGGACCGGAATTAGTGCAGATGACTAGTGATTCCATTACTCTTATCAGAGAGAGGATGATAGTGGTTCAGAGTAGACAGAAGAGTTACGCTGATGAGAGGCGTAGTGCACTTGAGTTTGAAGTTGGTGACCACGTATTCCTGAAGGTGGCACCCATGAAAGGGGTGATGAGGTTTGGGAGGAAGGGCAAGTTGAGCTCTAGATTTATAGGCCCCTTCGAGATCCTGGATCAGGTTGGGTCAGTAGCTTATCGATTGGCTTTGCCACCGGCCTTGTCGGCAGTTCATGATGTGTTCCATGTGTCCATGCTCAGGAAGTATGTGGCTGACCCTTCACATATTATTGATTATGAGCCTGTTACTTTGGATGCTAGTCTATCCTATGAAGAAGTACCAGTTGAGATCCTAGCCAGAGAACAGAAGGTGCTAAGGAACAAAACGATAGACTTGGTTAAAGTTCTATGGAAGAACCAAGTATCAGAGGAGGCTATGTGGGAACGTGAGGATGAGATGCGAGCGAAGCATCCTCATCTTTTCACTTAGGAGCCTACTTTTCGGGGACGAAAAGCTCTTTTAGGAGGGTAGTCTGTAACGTCCCGTTACTTTTAGAGGTAATTTTTTTTATTTTAATTAAAGTTTTTAAGATTAGTTTAAATTCAGAAATTTCAATTTTAGTAATTATTTTCGTCTGAAATTCTTTTAAATCATCTTAATACTTTAAATTCGTTTCGGTGATGTTAATAATTATTAACGGGCCAATTAATAATTATTAATCACCTTTGGATTAATTTAAGAGCTTCGGGTTTCGTTTTTAAAGTAAAAACAAAATAGGGACGTAGGCGTCATTTTCCAAATTCTTAAATATCTAAAAATCACTATTCATCTTCTCTTAAATATCCAAATCTAAGACAAAGGCTTCATTCTTCTTCCTCTTTTTTTCCTTGGGGCCGTGGCTATCAAGAAGGGTTTTCAAATTTTTGGTTTTTCTTTATTTCTCAGTAGATCGTCTCGATTCTACTTCCGTTGGAAAGCCCTCGGCTAAGCATCATTTCTAACCTACCAATCGAGATTTTCGCTCGTTTTCTCGAGGCCTTAAGGTATGTCAAAGTTTCTAAAACTTGATGTGAATAGTGTTTTAATGGAGGTTTTGAGTTGAAATCTTCAAATTCATTCATTGAAGCTTGAAGATTTCAATCGGGAAAGTCGTTTTGGGCAATTTTAGAAACTTCCCCTAAACCTTAAAACCGAGTTTGAGCCGGAAACCCGTCCCGTATGATTTTCCCTCACTTGGCCTTGATTAGGATGTTTAGGTTATTATGTTTTTTCTATTTACTTAATTTTTCGGAAATCATTTAATGAACAAAACCCTAAATTACGGATACCCATTGTGCGAACCTCCAAAGTATCCAAAACCAACCCGAAACACCTCTAAAGTGCATAAAAGTCGGAAAACCAAACCCGAACCTTAATTTGTCTTGTATGGCCGAGAGCACCATAGGGAGGAAATCTGGGTTTTTCGTCGTTTTGTGCGCTTAGATGTTGTTTGAACGATTTTCGGTTAATTAATGTTATTTAGGTGTAATTCGTTTGTAGGATTGTGATTTGATCGTGGATTTGCAACCTCGGATTGATCGGAGCTTTTCTACAAGCTAAGGTGAGTTTAAAATGGAAGTTGGTTGTTTTATGAATCAAGTTTCGTTATGTTATTGTTTATCGAGGTTAAGAGGGAACTAGCTTCTTAGAATTAATTTTTGGGTTGGAGACTTTAATTCGGAAGTGAATGGAGAGAATTTGGAATTATAGTGAGTTCGGTGAAAAGGAAACATCAGAGTGGTTTGGAAGTATTGTAAAGTGAATTGGAGATGTTAGATGAAAGTGGAAGTTTAAGTTACTTTGAGTGGTTTGGAAATTAAAGTAGCTTAGAAGTTACACTTGAGTGATGACTCGTGTAATCTGAGTGGTTAGGTTCTTTAATAACTTAGTAGAATTCTTCGAGATTACCTAACTTATTAGGGGACTTAACCTTTCGTGATACGGCACATGATAGTATGTTGATTCGGATCCATACGGTATCATGGTGCGATGATTTGTGATACGGTACGTGGTATGTTGACTTCGGTCCATACAGTATTGTGGTATGATACATGGTAGTATGTTGATTTAAATCCATACGATACCATGATACTATGATTTGTGATACGGCACATGATAGTATGTTGATTCGGATCCATACGTATCATGGTGCGATGACTTGTGATATGGTACGACCGTACATGGTATATTGATTCTGATCCATACGAGCACGTTACGATGATTTGTGACACGGTACATGATAGTATGTTGATTCGGGTCCATACGGTATCATGGTACGATGATTTGTGATATGGCATATGATCGTATGTTGACTTTGGTCCATATGGTATCATGATGCGATGACTTGTGATATGGTTCGACCGTACATGGTATGTTGATTTCGATCCATACAATAGCACGTTACGATGAAACTTGTTTGGTAACAAAGATAGTTATTATTACAATTACATGTTCTTAAGAATTGTGTAGTAAGACTTAGTAATGATTGTTAGTTTTACTTTAAGTCTTTATTTCTTTTACATGGTATTGAAAGACTATTACGGGTAGTATATTACTATCGAATGATTGTATGAAAATTGAAAGTGTGTATATGGGTAGTAATGAGCATTATAGGCCTTTGGACACAATTTCTGGAATGAAATTTGGTTCATAGGATTTCTTGCTTTCATTTTACTCTCACTAGCATTCTTATGCTAATGTTGCTACACTTACAAATTTTCAGATAAACCCCGTATTAAGAAGCGTGGTAGAGGAGGTGGTGCCGCGTGACTTGCCGAGTTGGTGTACGGACAATGTTGAAACATATTTTGGTTTAGCATTCTTAGAAATGCTTGTAAATTACTTTCATTTTCCATACTTATGTCTTTTTGAGCCCGAAAGGGTATTTGTGTAAAATCTGCCTATGTTTTATGACTTAAACCTCTTTTGGGAAGTTTAAATTATATGTTGGAATGCGCATTCCCGATTTATCGCTTTTTTTGAAATGGGTTGATGTAAACAAGTTTTGGATATCCGAATTTTAAATGGACCCATGCCATTTTTCTTTAAAAAAAATTGAGTCTTCCGCTGTGCATTTGAATTTAAAGAATTTAACGGAATCTGGGTCGTTACAGCAGCGAAAGACTTAATATTAAAAAAAAATTGGCTTGGATATGTTTAAAACTTGAACTATCCACAACCTGTTTACACTTTTCACAATCAGAGAAATTAAACGACAGGAAATGCAATTCCTGTGTAATGATTAAAAGAGTTTATGACTGAAAAGGTTAAGACGAAAAGCTCTTATGAGCTTATATACAAATACACATCTCAAAAGACAAAATATAAGACAAAGTGAGTCCATGGACTTTAAATGTATCTCTAGTCCCTCTCGGCATCATCATCATCCAGATCAGACTGCACCAGCTCCTCTCCCACGACCCCGAACATTACCTGAAAATGTTTGTAATATCATGAGCTAACAACAAGCCCAGTGAAAATAAACGGAATAAAAAGTAACATTAGACTCCAAACCCGCATCCGGATTTGTGTCCAAGTAAAACTTACATTCTCTTACCAAAACTTCCAAAAACTCGAGAAACTAACTCCCAACATTTAGAAGAACGTTTCCATATCACATCTCTCTTTCTAATTCGTCCTTTTTAATACCTCATACTATATATAAGGTTTATATTCAAGTATTTAATCTCCAATTTCAAGATCTTCAAATTAATTGAGAATCTAGTTCTCTTATATATATAACATAATAATTATACAAGGTTCAATACACCCTTGTATTCTCTCATTATACAATTCAATCTCATTTCTCTTTCCTATAGCACTCAGCTATACATCATATTTTATTCGTTTTCTCTATGGAAATGTATAGTATACATAATGTTTCAATTCTTTTCTTTAATAAATAATGCTAAGCTCACTCGGTTTTAACATATTTAAACATTCATTAACTCGCAAAAAAAAGTGTAAAGGGCACACAACCTTTACAATAAAATAACCATCACATGTGAATAATGTCAGGTAATGAAGTTCCCGTAGGCTAAGTTCATTCACCTCATTATCTCGCTTTCCAAAATAAAATATACAAAGTCCTTTCAATAATATCTTTCCATCTCTAGTGAATAATGACAGGTAATGAAGCTCCCGTAGGCTAAGTTCATTCACCTCATTAAACTCACTTTCCAAAATAAAATATACAAAGTCTTTTCAATATTATCTTCCCACCTCTAGTGAATAATGACGGGTAATGAAGCTCCCGTAGGCTAAGTTCATTCACCTCATTATCTCACCCACCGAATACAGGTAATGAGCTCCTGTAGGCTAAGTCATACCCTGTATCTTCGTATATGTATCATAGTAATTATGGATAATACCAGATAATGTGAACTCGCATAGTTCCATCATTATCTTATTATCCATCTCCTCCGATCATGCAAAGTCCTGCAGTCATTTAGCATTCCTCATGTACAGATACGGAAACATAAAACGAATAATACCAGACAATGCAAGCACACTCAGTCTATGCATTGCCTCATTATTCCTCCCAATAATCGATAATGCAATATGATATGATATGATATGAATATGTTTTCAAGTGCAGTAAAAATAAATATAAACATTCAGAGTGTGCAAGTAAAATAAATATAAATATTCAAAGTGATCGAAAGGCATAAAGATAAAGAGATCGCGAATTAGCCTTTATACATAAAATAAGATATTAGGAACCTCTGATAAGAAAACGATAAATAAAACAAGTCAAACTGCCTTCAGTTACTTGAATTACTAACTATATCATAAAGTCTCCAATTCAAATGATTCTATTGTTTTCGATAAATATCCGAAGTTCCTTATCCAAATTCCTTATTCACCCTATTATACTTGGAACTTTCAACTTCTGATAAACATTAGTAAACGCTGAAGTGAATCTAAACTTAGAACTTCCGAGAGTTATTCGTTTCCTTTGAAACACCTATGAGTTCTCTCAACTCAAATTAGAACTAACTCCAAGCCTAAGCATGTTATCTCACTTTCTTTTATCCTTTCGATTTAAGCCTTAATCTCAACTTCCGATCCTAAAAATCGTTCAACTTATTCGTTTTCTAAGGCTACTTTAAATTCTATTTATTTTCACCTTAGCAATTCAAGTTCAATCCAATGGTTCAACGAGGCGTCAACGTGCAACCGACACCTACAATTCATCAATCGATCAACGAATTACAATTCAAATCTAATAAGAGAAAAAGTATGATTTTCAGTGAATAGTGTTTTTCAAAAATCCGGGCTCAAAATCGTCAAATTCCTTGATAGAAATACATGATTTCAACTTGAAAACTCATTTATAATAAAAAACGAACAAAACCATGTAAAAAGTTTTGAAAACTCACTTTTTAGGGCCTCCCTTAAGGAACGAGAAACGCCAAAAGGTTAGGTGGGATAGATAGCCCACGTCCCGAGCAATCCATCGCAACTGACATCATCGAAAACGGTCGAGAATTGACAAAAGCCCATGAGCTCCAAGAGGTTGCCATGGTCGGCCATGGAGGAGAGAACAGAAGGAAGAGAAAAATGAATTTTTGTCAAATGAGTCAAAGTTGAGATTTTTAAAGAGATGAATAGTGAATTTGGATATTTTTAAGAAATTAGAAATTACGGTTACATCCTTTTAATGATTTTAGCTTATAAAACAAAACCCGAAGTTCTTAAACTAGCCTAATGGTGATTAATAATTATTAATTGGCCCGTTAATAATTATTAATACGACCAAAACTAATTTAAGCTAATAAAGCGATTAAATGAATTTACAAATGAAATTAACTCGTAAATTCAAAGTTATAAATTCTAAATTAAATCTAAAATTTAAATTAATCAATTCTAAAATTAAATAAAGTGCTTTGAATCAAATAATAATAATTAAAAAAAATAATAAATAAAAAAAATTCCTTGTAAAAAAAACGGGACGTTACATATGGGGTTTGTTTTTTATATTGTGGATGAAGAATTGGAGAGTGGTGAGAGAGAGATATGAATTTGGAGAAGAAAAAAAAGAAAATGAAAAAGAGAAAGCAGAGAAATTAAAAGAGGTTGGCAAAAATGAGTATTAGGTGGAAGTTGCATTGTGATCAGCGAGTTAAGCGTTTTAATTACATTTGTTGTTTGCTTCTCATTGCATTGCACGAGGTTGATGTTTGATTGAAGAACTATTTCCCCACTGGCCATCTTAGAATGTTGAATCGAGAAATTTTTTTATCGGATTATTTTGTTAAGTTCAAAAAATGAAAATAAAAATAGATCCCATAACGAAATTGAATTAATTACACCAATAACCGGTTTAATTAACCCATTTACAATAATACTGGAGGTTATGATATAATTTCATTTTTACCCAAAAAACACCATTTATGGTTGCTATCCTGGTTTTTTCCGATATCCAGTTTACGACTTTACCCTTCATCTCACACGCTTTCCTTTTAATGTTTTCTCGTTTTTTTTTTATTTTTGCATTTATTTCATATTGCTTAAATTAAGGGATTGAACAATCAATTTAGATTTTGAGTTTAGGGTCTGTTAAGAACAATCAATTCTTCCCATCCTTCTCTTTATCGTCGTCAAACCAGAAAACAACTATTTATCCTCATTCTCTCCATCCTTCTCCTTATCGCCGTTTTCGCCGTAACCATAATCCATAAACAAAACTCTTCCTCCTCATTCTCTCCATCCTTCTCCTTATCGCCGTTTTCGCCGTAACCATAATCCATAAACAAAACTCTTCCTCCTCATCAGAATCCACTCTTATTCCTCCAAACGAACTAACTTCGGCGCTCTTGCAAGAAAGTAAGGGTTTTTTCCAATTCAAATTTCCAATACTTTTGGCTTTAAGATTGTTTGAAGCATAATGGACAGAGTGGTATTGTTCTTCAAGATAATACATAGATCATGCATTTGAGGATGAGAATCTTACCGAGTAATCCCAGATGAAATTCAAATTGATACAGTCAGAAATCAAGAAGGGTGTTTTCTATTGAAGGATTGGACGGTGGAGGAGATGGTGATAACGGTGGAGAGCAGAGAAGATGTAGATTGGAAGAAAGACGGAAGCTTTGAGATTGAGTAGAGAAACAACGTCGTCGCGAGATTCATGGCTGCTGCTACAAGTTTGTTGATCTATAATACATTGTTTATTAAATATAAACATTTTATTTACATGGTATCTGCTTTATAATTATTGACGTAATTATCAATACTCAGGAGAACTCCCTTTCTCTGTATTTTGTAGAACAAGTTACTTTGAATCAAATGTTTATATTTATTCAATATTTATTTTAAATTTCTATTTACATATCTTTCAAAATTGTTACCTGTTTTATCTTTAATTTGTGTCATGTATCAATTTCAATTTGTGTCATGTATCAATTTTAACCTCTTTTGACCGAGACATTAGGTAGGACTTGACTAAAATTTCAATTGTTATGAGATTGGCATTTAAGAGGTGGTGATACTTGGTGAGCAAGCTGAGGAATTAAGCAAGTAATTTACTCTCATAAATGTAGAATTTTAGGGCATCAATTACTATGAGAGAATATCTCATCAAAGTGTGGTGGCTTTGCCTCCCATCGAGAGGGTATTAGAGTTTGTTCTAGGCTTATTCCACTCTTATTATTCGTCTTATTGATATGATTTTCATTTCCTATAGTGGAACTTTCAGAGTCACCAGAAGATAGGACATAAAAATTGAGAATCTGTATAGATGTCTGGTCTCGTGTTAATTTTCTCTTACTTTTATTTGTTCTTTGTTGCTTTATTTTATCGTTTTTAGGACTAGGGACTTTGGGGATTTAGCAAACCTTTCAAATTCCCAACAACTTCCCCCGAATTAACCATAGTAATAACTTACCCCACTACAAAAAAAAGTCAATTTGCGACCAGAAAATTGCGACCAGAGGTCGTTTTTATAGTAAAATGCGACCAACATGGTGGTGGCAAAAAAGCTGGTTGTTGCGGAATTTTGTGCGGCCGGATAGTCACAAAAATACGACCAGGCATGTTTGGTTGCAAAAAAGTCAACATTTTGAAAAACAACAAGATGGTCACTCATTTTGAAAAAAGTGACCATCTGGTCGTAATTTAAGTTGAAGATAAGTGACCAGTTGGTCACATGCAACGGTGACAATGTGGTTGTTTTTATAAGCGACCAAATGGTCACCTTTTTAATAAGACAAAATGCGACCAGATGGTCATTTTGTTTAGGGTTTAGGGTATTTATAAGCGACCAAATGGTCACCTTCAAGATGCGACCAGATGGTCGTTTTCTTACACGGTAAAATACGACCATCTGGTCGTTTATCTTCTAGGGTAAATGCGACCATCTGGTCGTATTTAATAACTTTTTATTTATTTATTTATATAGATTACAATAATTAATTAATTAATTATTATTTATTTATTTAATTATTTATTAAAATTTAATAATAAAAAATTGGAAATAAAATAAAATATATATAAATCAAATATTCAAAAAATGTTCTATACAAAAGAAATCATCCTGGAACTACTGCGGAGGGGCGGGGGGTGGCAGAGGCGGCGTCGATGATGAATGGCCGCCGTCTCGAGATCTGAAGAACGCGGCCATAGCTGCTGCGACCTGGGCCTCTACCCGTTTCTGCATATCCACCTCAATTGCAGCGACTCGAGAAACGAAGTTGTTGCGCATATTGTCCATCTCGGTGTGAAGCTGCTGAACCTCCTTGCGCAGCTGCTGCTCAATCGGAGAAGGGCCGGAGCTAGTGCTCGCTCCGCTCCGCTGAGGCCGAGGCACATCAGCGTAAAGGCATATCCCGTACGATCCGAGCCTAGCAACGCATCCATCTGGACAAACGCCTTCAGCAACCTCCAAGAACGCTTTTCAACTGTCTTCCTGAGTCGGTTGCGAGTCGGGTGTGGTCAACCTCTGACTCAAAGACTCCTTGAAACGGTCATAAATATGTAAAATTCAGAAAATATGTAAAAGTTAGAAAATGATGAACAAATTCTAATTAATAATTGAAAAAACATATTAAATACTTGAGTTTATTGCGCATTTTCGTCGATGATCGTCCCGTCCTTCGTGTGAAGGACCAGGTGCAACTCATCAGGCGGAAAAGGACGACCGTACTTTTCTTCCTAAAAATATTCGAAAAAGAGAAAGAAATCAAATTAATAAATAATTGGAAAAAAAAAACAAAATAATGACGTGAAAGAAAAAGGACAATTACTTACCAATAGACGATGGTGCTCGTCGTTAGGCTTCGCGCCACCGGTGTGTTTCCTAGGGTTCTTGGCCTGGTTGGCCTTATTCTTCGTCGACACTTTTTTGCCTTCCTAAGACTGCAAGCTCGAGAGGAGTCAGACATGCTCCTCCTCGCTCATCCACACAGGCCGGTTTTCAGCTTGCTTCTGCCGCGCCCGGTACATAATGTCCTTGAATCGATCCTGCACGTGCCTGTCCCATAGGGGGAACATCAGACTGTCCGTGACATCATATGATCTTATTAGTGATTTAATATGGTATCGAATAAGGAGATTCTGAGTTCGAACTCTTGTGATATCATTCGATCTTATGTAAATATTCACTTTACATTTGAGGGGTGTTGAGAATTTATAAATCATTAAATTTATCTTTACCCAATAACTTAACTTTTTGAGTCTATTGAATGATTTAACACCAAAGCATCACTTATATGAAACCACGTATATTACATTTAACATAATTTTTGTTTTATAATTTATCTCTTTTCGAACAGTGCATTATCTGTTGGAACAATAGCAGAATTTGAACAGTAATCGAACTTACATTGAATCAAAACTAATTACAACAAAAAACAGATCAGAAATAACAAGGAAAATAATAACAGAAACGTAAGGACAACTGTTAATGGATAATGCTCCAAAGCACGGACAGGTCGTTGTCCTGAAGTCGATATTGCCCCGCTCAGGTTGTTTGTGGTTCAACGGCAATTCAGCTCAACATGATTCGATGGAGGGTTTCTTGAATACAACAACCAGTGTTTCAAGAACCTGGCAGAACTCCTTTAGAACAGCTCTCAAATTGTACAGAAAAGCAAAGCAGAAATGAAGAACGATAGAGAGAAAACTATGAACTCAGAAATTGTTGGTGTAAAGAATGGAGAGTGTCACAACGTCGTTGCGACGTGGAGCGGCCGACATCCTAATGTACTAGGTCTCTTATATGAAAATGAAGTGGAAGTCGCCATCAACCATATTAGGGTGTGATTGATCACCAAATTGATTTAAAATGAAAACGGTCTACTAAAACCAGATTAGGTTCGGGAGTCATTTGTGTGTAGGGAAGGTATTAGCACCCTACACACCCGTTTAAAAATGGTTACCATATTTTATTTTATACCATCCTAATTAGTAAATAGTCCTTATTTAAATAATTTAAAAATATTGATTTTAATTTGTGAAAACAAATGTCTCATTTAATCATTTCTCAACTTTAGGAATAAAGCAAGAATTGAGATTACAATGGGTGGGGTTATGACCATTAATTGAACAATATTAGAATTAGAAAATTCCTCACCTAAAGAAATTGAGAGTTTTTACGTCACAAAATCCCATCATAGGAATTGTATTTATATTTTAAAACGTTTTATCATTATTTTTTTATTTAAATTACTTCCTCTTTATTTTTTAAAAAAATAATATTTGTAATGTTTAGATATATTTTTTTTAAGGTTTTCTATTCTTTATTTTTAAGGTTTTTTTGTACACTCATATGAGAACCCCGATACACACATTACTCAGCCTTCACAAACGTGTCGATTTTCGTACGCTTATCGAAATTCCGACAAACCATATTACTTAATTCCCATTTAAATAATTTATTTTAGAAAAAGATTTAGACTTTCAAATATAATTCATATTTATTTTAAAGAAAAAAAAACAAATTTACTCATTTAAATAATTGTTAAAGAGAAAAATAAAATAAAAATCCAGAACCTTTAATTTACTTTTTAAATAGACTCTATTACTTAACCCAAATTAAATTAAAAATATTATGAACATAATGGAATTTCAATTAATCATGTAGATTCGTGTGAGTTGATTAGTTTTAGTAAAACTACAAAATTTCGTAAATATAAAAAAAAACAAGAAAAACAAAAATTCAATAAAAGAAAAGTTGTTGACCAACTATTTGAAACATTGACCTTGATGGGAAAAAGTTGAAAACCATGACCAGTGAGCAAAGTAAAAGTTTATGATGCAAAATTTAATATATTAAAAAAAAAACAAATCAAAACTTACCCCAAATAACTAAATGGCTTTCGTATGGAATCGGTGGTAGCAACGTGGATGGACCAAAAAAAATGGAGGACTAAACTGGACTGTGAACGTGGAGACTATTGGCGAGAAAGAAAAGCGATGTAGAAAGGTGTGATATTGGAGGATTTTTCTGTCCCCTTCAAGGTGAAAAATGAGTCTTATTTATAGATAAAAGTGGGAATTGATGATAAGGAAAATAATATTGATTGAAACAAAAAATAATTTTATTCCATAATTAAACACAGATCAAATCAAATTTTCAAATTATGTCAAATATTAATGACTATAATTATTTTTACAAATTTAGTTCCCCAATCAAATTCAAATCAAATAAAATTTCTCAAAGTTGTGTTCCTAATTGTTGGCCTAATTAATTCTTTCCAAAAACTATTCTAAAATCAAATTAAATTCAAATTTTTAAATATTGTAATTAAATTTATGCTAAACACTCTTTTTTGTAATTGAATTATTTATCGAAGGCAATTTATCAATTTAAATCAAAAGATCAAATTTTAAATCTAAATTTTTATAAATTGATTAATTTTTAAATAGTATAGGACAAAAATGGGTGTCTACAGAGAGAATTCGTTTCCTATTTATAGTGAAACGAATCTGTAACTCTAAAACCAAAATCAATTTTGGTTTAAATTCCAGAATTAATTCTGCCAATGTAACAATTCACCGAAAACGGTAACGTTGCCTGAAACGTCCACCGGCGATCGGTAACGGCTCATTGTTGCCGGTAACGGCAAAGGCCATTAAGATCTACTGTTACATTTTCTGAATTTCAAAAAGAAATTAAATAAATATTCTTTAAATAAAAATAATATTACTTAATCAAGATGACCGACCCGGACGTCACGACCCAACCCGGACCGTGTTCAGAGAACAGTACGGGCTTGTGTTCTCTGAACTGACCCAATTCTTCTCTCAAATAGATAACTATTGATTTTATATATTCTCAAAATATTCACGTATCAATATTATCTTAACATCCACAAATACACACACTTGTTAATGAAAATGGGTTTTGACGTTAAAAGTCATTGTGTGTTTACTATGAGTTATTCCGGTTTAGTTTGCCTATTAAACCTAGATCTTGGGATCTCCAGTCAACAAGGTTAGGTTTCCACTAGATAACTCATTTCTTAGGCTTTAATCTTGTTTCCCTCGATGTATACAATACTTGCTCTTTCGTTACTCCTTTGGTTAAAGGATCAACAATATTTTCCTTTGATTTCACATAATCTATTGAGATTATTGAATTAGTGAGCAACTGTCTAATTGAATTATGTCTATGCCGTATATGTCTAGACTTGCCATTGTAAACTGTATTTTTAGCTCTCATTGACGCAGCTAAATTATCACAATATATACATATTGCGTTTACAGGTTTTGGCAATAATGGAATGTTTTCTAGAAAACTCCTTTGTCATTCTCCTTCTTCACTAGCTTTATCTAAAGCTATGAATTCGGATTCCATCGTAGAGCGTGCAATACACGTCTGTTTAGATGACTTCCATGAAACACCTGCTCCACCTAAGGTAAAAACATACCCACTGGTTGATTTAGTTTCTAAGTTATCAGATATCCAATTAGCATCATTAAATCCTTCCAGTTTGGCAGTAATGACAGAGACAATGGAGTCAAATTATGCACCTAAACCTTGCAATATGAACATTATATGATCTTGCGTAGAGATCTTGTGACCAACAGATGATAAGAAATTTACCAAGGATTTCATCTTCCCAAGATAATCCTTTACTGACATTGAATCTTTCTTCAATGACTACATTCTTGATTTGTATTGTATCACGTTTGCCATATTTTTTGTAGCAAATAGAGATGTAATGCAATTTCAAATCTCAGCAGATGATGAACAATCTATAACCTCTGTTAGAATGCTTTCAGACATCGATCCCAGCAACCAGGATGAAAGAAGTTTATCTTGTAGTTTCCAATTTGTGAAATCTGGATTAATCGATGCTGCATTTTGACCAGTAGGAGTAACGTATTTCGATGGCGGATGAGAATCTTGATCAAGAAAGCTTTCCAACCTGTGACCTTCAATGGCTGTCTAAACCTGCAATCTCCATATCAGAAAGTTCTCATCGCTTAGCTTTACAGTCTTCATACGATTTCCAAGATTAACAAACGCATCTTTTTGAGAATTTCCATGAGCTGCTGAAATTTCTTCAGAGGTAGAAGATGAAGCCATGAATGATGCACGAGGGAGAATGATCCAGAATTGAAATTAGGCCGATACCATATGAAAAATGTAAAGAACTAACATTTTAGGGAAGATATGATTTCTTCATTAGCTTATTAATGAATTACAAATCTAAGATTTATAGAAGTCTAAGAAGAAGAGTAATGCTAACTAACTTCATAACAAGAAATGTAACTATTTAACAAATTAGAAACAAACTTTTCTTCTTCTTTCTTGACATCAGCTAGTCATTAAGTAGAATTAAGCATCTTTAAACTTGTCTTAATCCATTCTTAATGTGCTGTCTTAACAAAAAGGACATAAATGGAATTGAAATTTTAAATAGGGTTTTTTAGGGATGTAAAAGTTTCTCCATCTATAGCACCTTTTAAAGGGAACACTCCATCCTTTACATGTAGCTTTAGCTCTGATTTTATGAAGCAGGTTTTGAATAACAAAACAAATTTCATTCAGTGAAGGAAATTATAATTTGTGCAACTTTTTTTTATTTACTAACAAAAATTTATCCATATACGATATTAAAAACTCATAAACAGAATGATAAAAAAAAAAAAAAAGAGAAATGGAAGGCATATAGAAATGCATAAAATTAAACTACAGTTAAGACATTAGAGCAAGTAAACCACCTTGAATATCACTCTCTCAACCCATTAATCTTTCTGACGCTCATCTCCAGCTAGCTACTTGCGTGACTAGGCATATCTACTCATCTCCTATTTTTGTGTGGGCTCTGATGGTTTAAAGCATGGTGAGAGAGAGAAGGTTATAAATATATAGTGGGGAAGAATTAGAATGTAATGGGTTTTAATAAATTTTTCAAAATTTTATGGAGGAGTTAGCATTTTAGCATTTCAATGAGAATATTGAAACAACTACAACAAATTCGGCTTTTGATGATAGACACAAACTATCATCGTAATAATACGATGACACTTTTGTAAGTGTCATAACAGTGAGTGCCATCTTAACTTACGATGACGTATTTACAATGACATTTTTTAAACGTCATCTTATAGACCGACATTACATCGTGAATATTGATTTTTTTAACATTAGTCATCGTAAGTAACAATGACACTTTGTAATAATGTCAGTTAACAGCTGTCATCTTTAAAATTGTCATTGAACATATAGTGACAGACAATGATCGTCGTTGTTTATTGTTTTAGTACACACAATGACTGTCATTATATAGCATAGATGAGACATTGAAAGTCATTATTTACCATCTAAATATCCACTACCATTTATTTTTACAATTCCCCATTATTTTAGCACTAACCTGCAACAACTTTAAACAAAATGAAAAGAAAATAAATTGAACAATACATAACTCTCATTCATATAAAAGTCATCACATTCTCTTCTTTCAACAATAAAATAAAGCTTGGGTGTTTCTTTATTATAAAATAATAGAAATTTAACATTCACATCCTAAAAGTCATAAAAGCTATAAAAACATCTATAATCATAAAAACTTGATAGCTAAGCAATATTCACAAAATACATTTAAGCTTATTTTTTACCCTATTGTCTTAAGTGAAATTGGTAATAAATTCAGCTCATTAATTCTACTCAAAGCTCATCAAATTGTGCTTGGGTAGATACATTCTTCAAATTAAACTGCATAAAAATATTGTCACCATCAGTACACTTAGCTATATACTGTAAAACTTATCAACTATTTTCAAACAATATCTAACATAGAAACTTTCAATTAACATAAATATCCTAGCTAACACAAGGATTATAAAATTTTGACTCAGCAGAATCAATGATATGATCAAATTTCCTAGTCAATAATGACCATTAAGATCCGGCCCAAATATAAAAGTAGCTCATTTCGGTCCCCTCTTAGTCATAATCAACTAATAGAATGAAGTAAATTACATGGGTGGGTAAGAAAACCAAAGTAAATGAAAATTCCATGTATGATCAAATTTCCTAGTCAATAATGTAACATTGAAGGGCTAACCTTGTTTTTTTTTTCCAGAAAATTTCTATTTGAATTAAACTGCATAATAAATAGAAAGAGGACCTATCATATTTTTTACCAAGAAAGATGACAAATAATTCATTGCACATAGGGAAAAAAAGAATCAAAGAGGATTGAGACAAAAAAAACTATACATGCTCTGAACTTGGTAAGTTAAGAAGTTTGAAATGCATTGTTCAAGTATGATAAAATTGGTGTATACTGCACTCATATTCTACAAATAAAATACAATAAACAAATCATCTTAAAAATTGAATTCATGTTGTGGAAATAAAATGTTTAAAATTGTAAGCATGCCTAAATAAAGCCTACCACGTTTTTTGGTATCCAAAAACAAAAATACCTTTTTAATTTTTATCCCTGAAGTTCAAGCCTCGGAAAGATCTGTCACCATGGTTCCTGAAACTCCTTCAAAACCAACCACCACTATCATTAGCAAAATTGAACAAATAACCATAAAGGAATATTCATCATTGATTCCAAAAAGTGAGTTAATAATAATAAACAAGACATTTAAAGTAATAGAATGAGTTTCTTTGCACATCCTTTTCCAAAACATGACAAATGAACAAGAAGGATGAGGTAGTATTGCCTTCAAGAATTCAGAAATATTATTAAGCAATCTCGTCTCAAAACAATAACTAAATGACTATGACTCGAGTTTGGTCCAAATTTAATGAAAAGTAAAAACAAGTACGATAATATTGGATATATAAGTCGAAGGGAGGGCAAGAATTGATCGCTCTGGAAGTTAATATCTCTATCCCAGCTTTATCAACGATTCATTAAATAATAGGGGAAGAAATCTTAGAGCATCGCAATACAGTGCAGAACCGCCACATGCTCCCCAAAGTTTAAAAATTAGATGAACAAGATACTAATAAAGTCATTGAATTAAGAGAAGTCAACCAAATAGAAGATACCTCTTCTTTAAACTTCTCCTCTTTCTCCTCATAACTTTACAAAAAAGTGATTTCCACCTTCAAGCCAAAATATTTTATTCAGATAATGTATGTCATGCTTTGATAAAATTTTAAAAACTCAACTTGAGAAACTGAAATATGTTATCTTCTAGCACATGTGTCATCTTTTAAAAATACCTAGTGTTATCTTTTGTGAGATTTGTTGTAGTCAATTAAAAAAAGTGCATATTCCAAAGCAAACAAAATCCTCCTTTCAAAATGTTACTTCAGACTCTGAGGAAGACATAAAGTTGTACCGTGGAAAGCAAGTTGTGAGAGATGAGGGGAGTTGTTGCAACTTAGCTTGAACAAAAACAAAATCAATCCAAAAATTTAATCTAAACTCTCAGTAGCTTAATCAATTAGGAATAAACGAATCAAAACTAAGACAAATAAGGAAGAAGACACAAGGATTTTATCCTGGTTCAGCCATTAACGAGGCCTACGTCCAGTCGCTCAATGAGAGCCTTTCTTCTCCATTTAGAAATCTGGTATTACAATGATGAATTCACACTCAATACATTCTCTCATTTTGCTTTATATACAAGCTTACAATGGACCATGTAGCAGCTGAAGATTCCAGAAAGAATAATCACACAATTCGTGTGAATGAGAGAGAAAATACAAAATCTGTTAAATAAGATTTTCCCCAAGTTACATGGTCTATTCTCTTTCCTACAAACCAGCTCATCATCCCTGTCATCATTCCTTGACTTCAATAATGACCCAATGATTGCTGACTGTATTTGAATCATCTTTCTCACAAATCTCCTCCTTGATTGAAATACCATCAGTGAACAAAACCAGACATCATTTAATTTCAGAAGAAAGAACAGCTCCCATCAAACCTTTATCAGCAGCTTTCAAGGAGGAAACAACTTTGTTAACATCACCTTACCAATGAATTTCTCAAATTTACTTCCAGGTAGAGGTTTAGTTAACATGTCAACTGGATTCTCATCTGTGTGAATTTTCAGCACCTTCACATCACCTTTTGATACAATGTCTCTAACAAAGTGCCTCTTTATATCTATATGTTTAGACCTTTCATGAAACATTGGATTTTTCACAAGGTGAATTGCACTTTGGTTATCACAATGTAAGCTAACATTATTACATTCAATATACCAAATTCAGTGAGAATACCTTTTAGCTAGATTCCTTCCTTCATTGCCTCTGTCATGGCAATATATTCAGCTTCTGTTGATGATAAGGCAACAACAGGTTGTAACATTGCTTTCCATGTGATAGCTGTTCCAAACAATGTGAATATGTAACCTGTTAGAGATCTTCTCTTGTCAGCATCACCAGCAAAATCTGAGTCTACATATCCAACTAATGCATTCTCTTCATAATCTTGCCTTTTGAACATTAATCCATGACTAGTTGTGCCTCTTAGACACCTCATAACCCATTTCACAGCTTGCTAGTGAAGCTTTCCAGGATTAGACATGTACCTACTTATCAGGCTTGCAGCATATGCTATATCTAGCCTTGAACAAACCATTGCATACATGATGCTGCCAACTGCATTTGAATATGGAACTTTCATCATATCAGCAATCTCTTGATCTGTCTTGGGACAATTCTCATTTGATAGCTTGAAATGACTACCTATGGGTGTAGTAACAGGTTTAGCTAAATGCATACTGAATCTCTCAAGAATTTTGGACAAGTATCTTGACTGATTCAGGTGCAGTGTTCCAGCATTCTCATTTCTGCATATTTCCATCCCTAAGATCCTTTTAGCTTGACCCAGGTGCTTCATTTCGAATTCAGTGTCTAATCTTGCTTTGATATCTTCTATTTCATCAAAATCAGTTGATGCTATAAGCATGTCATCTACATAAAGCAGTAGATAAACTCTAGCCCTTTTGTCAGCAGCTTTGAAGTAAACACAACTATCATAGCTACTTCTAATGAAATCTTGTTTTAACATGAACTCATCAAACCTGATATACCATTGGCGAGGTGATTGTTTTAAGCCATACAATGATCTTTTGAGGAGACATACCTTAGATTCATTTTTCTTTTCAATAAATCCTTCAAGCTGAGCCATATAGATCTCTTCATTCAAATTTCCATGCAAGAAGGCAGTCTTGACATCAAGTTGCTCTAATTTCATATTGAATTGAGTTACTAAAGCTAGTAACATTCTGATTGAGGAATGCTTAACAACTGGTGAGTAGATTTCATTGAGGTCCACCCCTTCTCTTTGTGTAAATCCTCTAGCAACCAGCCTAGCTTTGTACTTTGGCTTCTCATTCTCCCCTGCAGCAGGCTTAATCTTGTAAATCCATTTGCACCCCACTAATCTCTGATTTTGTTTCTTTTCAACTAAAGTCCAGGTTTGATTCTTCAACAAAGAATCCATTTCATCTTTCATAGCATCCTCTCATGACTGTTTGTCTGGACTACTCATGGCCTGTTTATAGGAACTAGGTTCAAGTTCATCATAGTCTTCTGCTATTGCAAGAGCAAATGAATTTAAATCAGAGACTTGATATCTAATAGGTTGAGTGATTATTCTCCTTGTTCTATCTCTTGCAAGCTGATAGTCTTGCAAATTTTCCCCTGATTTATCTATATCAGAAGTTGTCATTTCAGGCAACTTCTCAATTATTTCATTTTCTCTGGCAGCATTCTCCACCTCAAATTGGACTGTGTCATTTGCATTTCTGTCATTTGATGCTTCTCCTCTATTGTCCATATACATGGTCAATTCTCTAAAGGTAACATCCCTGCTATTGAAACAGTGGGCTGACTTTCCATCTTCACACCATAATTTGTAGCCTTTGACTCCAGCTGGGTATCCAATGAACATACATTTCTTTGCTCTAGCTTCAAGCTTGCCCTCTTTAACATGTGCATAGGCAAGACACCAAACACTCTCAGTTTGCTCAAATCTGGAGGAGTTCCAGACCATGCTTCTTCTGGTGTTTTATTGTCTATTGCACTTGAAGGACTCTGTTAATCAAATACACTGCTGTGCTGGCTGCCTCTCCCGAGAATCTCTTTGGTAACTTGGCTTCAGACAACAGACATCTCACTTTATCAAGAATAGTCCTATTCATCCTTTCAGCCAATCCATTTTATTGTGGAGTGTAGGTAATAGTTCTATGCCTCACAATTCCTTGCTCAGAACATAAATTATTCATCTGCTCATTGATGAATTCCAAACCATTATCAGTTCTTAACTTCTTCACTTTCTTTCCAGATAGAGTTTCAACCATCTTGAGCCACTCCTTGAACTTGTAGAATACTTGGTCTTTGGATTTCAGTAAATATATCCAGACTTTTCTTGAATGGTCATCAATCAGACTTAGGAAATATCTACATCCACCATTTGTTTCAACTTTGGCTGGTCCCCATACATCTGAGTGAATATATGCTAATGTTTCCTTTGTTTTATGTTCTGATCTTTGGAACTTTGTCTTACAAGCCTTTCCCATGACACAATGCTCACCGAAATCAAGTTTCTTCAATGTATCATTGCCTAGGAGTTTCTGTTTGCTCAATTCTTGCAATCCTTTCTCAATTATGTGAGCCAATCTTCTTTGCCACAATTGAGCATGGTTGGCCATATCTCCTTTAGTTGCAGCAGCAGTGTTTATGACAGTACTTCCAACTAGATAGTAAAGTCCATTTTCCCTGATTCCCTTTAGAACTTCCTTTTCTCCTTTCATTACTAGGAGAGTTCCTGATTTAGCACTGAATTCACACCCTTTTTGGTCTAAGATTCCCAATGAGATGAGATTTCTTCTCAATTCAGGTACATATCTAACCTTTGACAGTACCCTCTCTTTTCCACAGTGATCTTTGATCCTCATTGTTCCAATTCCAGTCACCTTACAGGGTTGATTGTTTGCAAGCTTCACCTGTCCCAAATCAGCAGCTTCAAAACTTTCAAACCAATCCTTATTAGATGACATATGGTGAGAACATCCTAAATCTAATACCCAATCCTTGTCTGCTGTCTTATCTGAAGCAACCAGTCCATCTGCACTGTCTGATACAACAAGCACATCAGCACTATCATAGCCTTCATCTTCTGCTAAAGCCATTTTCTGATTTTCTGCTCCATTTTGATTCCCTCGTTTATTCTTCCTTTCTGGACATAGTCTTCTAATGTGTCCTTCTTTATGACAGAAGTAACACTTAAAGGATTTGTTTGACTTTACTTTGCTTTCTCCCTTCCTTTTTCCCTTCCAGTCCTTCTTCTCTGGTTTATCCTTTACTGAAAGCATCTCACCACTTGATTTCTGCTTTCTGTCAGATTAAATTGTTGACTTTCTAAGCCAATTAATCTTATTCTTATTTTGATGATAACAAACGTGTTTTTATTATTAATCAATTTTCTGTGTTTTAATAGTCCATTGTGTAGAGAAAATTACAACGAGTCCAACGCAATTGGAATCGACTGAATCGGACTTCAAACGAGCGAGATATTAATTTTAGAAGATTGGAATTAAATTAATTATTTCTTCCGGATCAGATATGGCGAGTTCACTACGGTTATTATGCGCTCACTTTTCCATCCGTCGATCGAAGAAATTCAAAATCAATGGCCCAGATTAATTCATGTTTTTGAATTAAAGAAAAAGGAAAATGTCGAATTATTATCACCGGTCGATCGCTTGAAGTCATCATCCAACGGATCACGTTTGTCATTTGAAATATATTATATATTCGAATTAAAAAAAAAAAAAAAAAAGAAGACGATCGATCGCGCCACCGCCTCACATCCAACGGCTTCCTTTCGTCCACGCCGCCCAAGCCGGCGACGCGCCTGCGACGCCGACGTCTGCGGCCCCACTGTTCCCCCACTTTCTTTTCTTGACCCGAGATGTCGCGCCACGTGTCCGTGTTGTCTCCTCCACCAGCTGGTTGCTTTTTCCAGATTTGGTGAAATGTCTTCTCTGCCCCTGTCTTATGGTTTAATGCCTCTTGTGTCCTGACCATCATTTCTTCATCCTCTGACCGAATTTTCAAATTTCTCTCACAACGGTCTTCTGCCCGGATTGCCCCTGCTGACCGAAGTTTTTATTAATAATTTTATTATTATTAATTTCAAATCAGATTTGATTCAGCCAATGACGCTTCGACACGTGGATCCCACTATTGACTTTGCTGAAGCATTTATTACAGAATATGGTTGATTACAATTATGCCCCTCCTGATTTAAATTCATATGAAGACTTCAAAGGATAGAAACGTCATTTCGTGATCTTCTTCTTCAGCTTCATTTCTGGAATTGCAGCACCGAAAATGGCAGTTTTTCTTCTCAAATTTGTCAACAATGGAGCTTCATTTTTCTTCCATTCACACAATTGAAGTCAAAAATTATTTATGAAGGTGGATGAAATAGTAACATCTCATTGGCTATAAATTGAGCTAGAAAATGACAGATTTTACACCAACGAAAATTACAAGCTTTCTTCTCATTGCTTAAGCTCTTCTTCAATCTCTTTGTGAGCATTTTTGTGAGCAAAATTTGAGTATTTCTAGCCATCCTTAAGGGCTATTTTATTAAGAGTATTATCTCTTATTGTGAGCAAATTCTTGTAATATTTATCCTTTGTGAGGATTTACTATTTGTAAAAGGTTTATTCTTAAACCTTAGTAAAAAGAGTGATAGATTTCGGTTGTCCTTGCTCCGTGGAAAGGGTCGTTGTTCGGGTTTGATCTTGATCCCGCTAAAAGGATTGGGTTGCACTTGCTCCCGCAAAAAGTGAATACAAATTCCCGAGAGGCGCTCGGGGAGTGGACTAGGCCGCATTTTTGGCCGAACCACTATAAATTTTGGTGTCAATTTCTCTAACCCTTACTCTTTAATTTTTGCTTTACATATTTACTTTCATAATTAACCAAAGCAAAATTAAATGGTTAGAAATTAATTGTGATACAATATTTTCTATTATCATATCATATTTGCTCACTTTGCTAAAAAGAATTTTAAGTGTAAATTTCTTGAACTTATAAAGTCTAATTATTTTGTTAATATAAATCCTTATATTGATTGAATTTAAAAAGTGTAATTGTTTTGTTATTCTTAAACTTTGAATTGATTGAAAAACTTTTATAAATTTTTAATAAACCCTATTCACCCCCCCTCTAGGGTTGCCTTAGATCCTAACATAAATTTCCAGATCTTTGGATCTCAGGGCATCCAATACTTCATCTAGATTTAGAGATGCTCTACCATACTTCAAGGCTGCTTTTACATCCTTGTATGATTTAGGCAAAGAGTTCAATAGGATGATAGCTTGATCTTGGTTACTAACCTTATCTCCACTGTTGGTTATCGATTGAATCAGCTTTTTAAATTCATGCAAATTTTCTGCCAAGCTCTTTGACATGTTCATCTTAAAATTGAACAGCTTCTCTTTCAAATAGATAGTATTAGGAAGGGATTTAGAAAGATACATACTATCAAGCTTGTTCCATAGTTCAATTGCAGAAACATCTTCATCAATTTGACGAAGGACATTGTCAGCCAAATGAAGAGTGATTATGCTTTGAGCAACCTCCTGCATTTCCTTCTTCACAATTTCTTTCACTCCCTTAGGTAATTCCCTTGGATCTTGCAAAGCTGTAGATACTTTCTGTTAAACTAGGACTGCTTTGATCTTCCTTTTCCATAAAGCAAAGTCACCTTTCCCGTCAAACTTCTCCACCTCAAACTTAGTATAACTCATACTCTGTTTTTCTGAAATTTCCAGATAGCACAGATATATATGAGCTTCTAGATTTGAATCCTAGCTCTGATACCAATTTGTTGCAACTTAGCTTGAACAAAAACAAAATCAATCCAAAAATTTAATCTAAACTCTCAGTAGCTTAATCAATTAGGAATAAACGAATCAAAACTAAGACAAATAAGGAAGAAGACACAAGGATTTTATCCTGGTTCAGCCATTAACGAGGCCTACGTCCAGTCGCTCAATAAGAGCCTTTCTTCTCCATTTAGAAATCTGGTATTACAATGATGAACTCACACTCAATACATTCTCTCATTTTGCTTTATATACAAGCTTACAATGGACCATGTAGCAGCTGAAGATTCCAGAAAGAATAATCACACAATTCGTGTGAATGAGAGAGAAAATACAAAATATGTTAAATCAGATTTTCCCCAAGTCACATGGTCTATTCTCTTTCCTACAAACCAGCTCATCATCCCTGTCATCATTCCTTGACTTCCCCAAGTCACATGGTCTATTCTCTTTCCTACAAACATCTTTCTCACAGGAGTAAAAAAGGTGGAGGGTGTCACAACCAGATTTTCGCGACGCGGAGAGACCACATCAGTTTACGAGGGTCTTTTAGAAATATGTTTGAGAGTCGCCACCAACCATGGTAAAGGTGTGATTGGTCACTTTAATTTAATAATTAAAATGGTTTGTGAAAATATATAATTTAGGTTCGGAGGTCGGTTGTGCGTAGTTAAGGTATTAGCACCCTACAACACCCATAAAAACGGTTGCCAAATTTACTTCATGTTATCTGTAGACACCCATTTTCGTCCGGTATTATTTAAAATTAACAATTTTTACATATTTAAAAAAAAAAAAGACTTTGGTTTGAAATGTGGTGTTTTCTTTGACATGATTTGTTTAATTTGGATTTGAAAATAAATTTTTTAATTTTAATTAGCATTTTTAAAATTGATTTAAATTGAAATTTAATATAAAAAAGATTTGGAAAATAATTTTTAAATGAGAATAAATTTAAACATGGAAAAGATGAGTAGGAAAATTATTTTTATGAGTTGTCAAATAAAATAAGATATTTTTTATAATTATGGGAAAGAATAAAACATTTTATTTTATTTTGGTTTTCATTAATTAAATTTTCCTTGTTTGTTTTTCCCCCTTGGCTATAAAAAGGACCCTCCTACAACCCTAAAACACACAATATTCACAAGAACAAAAACCTTGAAGTTTTCTCTACATCTCTCCTTTTCACGGTCATAACCTTTCTCCTCTTGCTTTCTAAAAACCCAAAACCATTCACAAGAGCCTCCCTCCCTTCATCATTTTTTCCCTCCACATCATCTTCTTGATTCGCTCATTGGAACTCGGGGCTACGTATTTGTAAGGTTCTATCGAACCAAGGTAAAATCCTTTTCCATTAAAAATGTAGTCATTCATATGTTGCTGTTTTGTTTTATTTGATTTCGTGATTTTTGTAAACTTATTTAGATTTTTTTGAAATTTTTATTCAAAAATATGCTTAAATACGAACCCATAGGAAAAAGAATCAATCGATTTGGATTTGTAGTTTAAAACTTATGATTTTTTTGAAGTTTGATGTTCATATAAATTCACTGTTACGAAAATTTCTGAGCACTTACTATTACTTAATTTTTCGATACTGATTCTTTGAAAGTAAATATTTATGGTTATTTTTTATGAAACTAGACTCGTAAATAAAGATTTAGAAATAAGAATCACCCTGTTTCGATAAGTATTAAAAAAGATATGATTTTTTAAACTTTGTGTAAATTCTGTAGAAATTTATATACAAAACCGTGGCTGAAAACATTTGACATGAAAATTTGATTTTTTTTCTTACAAAGTGTGTGTACTTTTCGATATTAGAAATCAATGTTGGATGAACCTAGAATATTTAGAAGAAAGAATCAAGTAAAAATATATTTTTGTTATAAAGTTATGAATTTCTAAAGTTAAGGTGTTATATTTGGGATGATTGTGTTGAATTTATTTGTTTGTCATACTTGTGAATTTGATTGCCATATTTTATGTTTTCTATTTATTGTCCCCAAATTAAGGTAATTCTTGAATTGATTTGTTAATATTATATTGATGTATATTGGATTTTCAAAAAAAGAAAGAAGTTTGAATTTATTAGGATACTAATTTTCCAACTTCCTAAAAAAAAAAACATAATTTGATTAAATTACCAAATTTCTGAATATAAAAATTGGAATTAATTAGGATACTTATTTTCCAAAGCATAAAACTTAACAATTTAAATATAGTAATTGGAATTAATTAGGATACTAATTTTCCAAAATATAAAAATTAACAATTTAAATATAGAAATTGGAATTAATTAGGATACTAATTTTCCAAATCATAAATATTAAAAATTGAAATTGTAAATATTAATTAGAATTTACTAGGTATAAACCTACCAACTTTCTAAAAATGCAAAGATTAATAATATAAGCCTTAAATAAAAATTAAAATTATTCGGATAATAATCGTCCATTTATACCATAAATAAAAAATTTGTCAAAATAAAACCTAGGGGCCAAAAGTGAAACTTACCTTAAACCTAATATTGAGTTAAATAATAATAAAGATAAAAAATTTATAATTGATTAAAATATTCATTTTTAAAACTTAAACATAAAAAAACAAACCAACAAATCGTTTTCGAAAACTCCGACGACGGAATATGGGGCGTTGGAATACCATGCTCCTAAACATTCTTGAGGTAAGGAATTTTTTCTCAGAATACCGAGTTGAAATTCCCGACAATATTTTTCTAATGGCTTTACGCCACTCATACTTATTTAATCATGCCTTATTACTAAAGTATTGATTAATAAAACATGAGACATTTAAAAATAACCAAAAAATAATTTTTGTTTTATAGATAAAGGCTTTCATTAATAATACACCAAAATAAATAAAAAAACAGCAATCGTTTTAAAACGAACATAATAGGGTGCTAATACCTTCCCTATGTGTGAATGAACTCCAGAACCCATTTTCAATAGTTAGTAGACCATCCTTAGTTAATGAATAGGTGACTAATCACACCTAATTTAGAAAATCAATGATTAGTGGCGGCTCCCTTTTTATTTTTCCACGTCGCGTTTACGTAGCGACAGCATGGCGACTCCACTGGGGACACTTTGAGAGTCTTGTTGTTTTTAAGCTTATTTTGGTGTAGTATTGTTTGAGACTTACTTGTTTTGTTTATAATTGATGTATTGCAGGATTGCACACACTTTAACAGCTCTCTACCCGGACTTCACCTTTTAGAAATAGTTTGGGATGGTAGTGTTGCCTTCGTGGAGTTTACTCCCGTGCAGGCCCACAAAACTTCCCGCCCAAGTCAACCTGACCAGAATACTGGAAGGGCTACTTTGTTATGATTGGTTTAATTTTATCAGAATGCTGATAAATAAATAAAAAACCTATCATGACAAAGAAATCTTGGGGGCCTTTCAATCTTTTTAGATAGAGCTTAATGCCACACATCATCCTCACATGCTATATGTTATTTTTACTTTGATGTTTGTTTGTGTGTGTTCATTTTTCGAGTTCATTTACTAGAAAGAAAAAAGCATCAACCATTTGATTAATAAAATAAAAAGGAAAAATCAACTTGTTCCTCACATTCATCCTTCTAAATATATGCAAAGAAAGATAAAAAAAAATTGTTCATTCTTCCATGCATTTTGAACATGAAATACACATCATTGTTTTCATTTATGCATCTTGCATTAGAGTATTTCCTTCTCATAATTTTTTCTTCAGAAATAAAACGATGACTCTGAAGAAGGATTTATTTCTCAGCATTTATACTGTAAATATTCATTATGCATTCACAAAAAAAATGCATAGGATTTTAATCATTTCATGCATAATAAATTTGTACATACTTATCAACTTTACTAATTCATACATATTAGATCCAAACACGTCACACATGTGCATTGCATTTAAGAAAAAATAAAATAAAGAATTTCACTTCTCATGCATTTTTTTTTAATAATAAAGAAAATCAATAAAAAAGGGTTTTTGCATTTCATCCAAATCATGCATTGTATTTCTTAGATGATGATCAATATTTGAAAAAGAATTGTCAAAATAGTCCAGTTGATTTAGCTTCATCTTCGTTAATGAGCTATCATGAAATTTGAAATCATAATGAAAGAAAGAGGACTCATTTATGTGGGAAGAAGTTAAAAAAAAAAGGTGAAGGAAAAAATGAAAAGAAAAAAAAAAAAAAGAAAGTGAATGTCACCATGGACCCTCAAATAACTTTGGGCTTATTATTTTCAGCTTTCGCTCATCATCAAGCCTCTGTATGCTTTGATAATAACCATCATTTCTCCTTAACCTTCGTTGCAATATTAATGTATCTTTATCCCACTGATTCATGACCCAACCATTTTTTTCAAGCCCAAAACCATTTTTCTAGCCATAAATGCCCGAGTTATAACATGAACATTCTGCCATCAATTCATCCTTGTCATTTTACTGGGCACTTAACCATTTCTCTCCTTACCCATATAGGTCAACTTCTTGCTACTGGCCATCCAAACTTGGGCTACAGTTGAACCAAACTTTTGCTTGACCCACCCCGCAACACTACACTGGGGGAAATTGGCCATGTTTGTTTTATCCATCTTAGTCAATTTCATTTTATAAGCCATACATACCCGAGTCATGATTCGAACCAATTTCATATCGACCCACCATTGTTAGCCCAACACTGGAGCAATTGACCTTTTTCCTCTTCTTCTCCTTACCCATACATGTCATGCAATGTGTTAAATCCTTTAGAGCCTAAACTCATATGTGAAGAGGAGTTTTTTTAGAAGTAATGAAATAGTGTTAAGACATTGAGTCAAATATTTTTACATCTCGAATTTGTGATAGCATGCATGTCTCTTGCATTTCATTGTTACTTCTTCAAAATTTCTATATGACCATGCTCATTGAAACTGTTTCTTTAACTCAGCCTTTTCTCCAACCTAAACTATAGTGGATCAATTCTCAAGACAATGAATGAAAGGATTAAATATACTGACAACCTATGAGTATACTTTTTCTGCATTGCAAGAAGCAGGTACCAAAAGTGTGTGAGAAGATAATGAGGAATATCAACTTTTGATTGTCTTGAAAGCAGAAAAATCAATACAAGGAGATTTATGAAGAGAAATATTAGCAAGTTTTATTAAAGGTCCAAGTTGGTTGTTTTGAAGTTGTCATCAAGGACTAAAGGATTTGACTTCCGAATACTTATTTTATCTGGCTGTATCACATGATTTGTAAAATGATTGATAAGTTTTGATAGGTCCTGGGAAGAAGAACATATCTACCTTGGGTTTTGTTACATATTTGTTGGATTCCTTAACAAAGTTAGCATTGTTCATATTGTGATTTTGACGTTGAGGTGTTAAATGTAGTCACTTGCAAAAAAAAAAAGGTGAAAAAGCAAAAACAAAAAACAAAAAACAAAAGAAAAAAAGAAGAAGAAAAAAGAGAAAGGAAAGAAAGAAAGAAAGAAAGAAAGTCATAGAACAAATGAAAAAAAGAGATTGAGAAAGCAAGGACCAAGTCATATACTTTATGTTTCTTTCGATACTGTCAGATATGACCAACACTCAAGCATTTTCAGGGCTTCAATTTGAAATAACTTGGACAATATGCTCAAAGGCTAAGAGAGCTCAGAATGATAAGCAACAACCCATATGAGAATGAGTATATATCATATCAGTCATTGATTGTTAGACCCGTGGAGTCGAGTGCAATGCAGGAAAAGAATAATCATGGGAAGTCATGTGTCTTCGATCCTTACAAGAGTTGTCTGAAGAATTGTCCACTTTGACCTTTTTTCATTAACACTTTTTGTATTACATTCTTCATACACACCTTGAGATCTTTGAGATCCATTTCCCATGATTAATCATGTTTCTATTTAATTGAACATGAAATTTCAAAGTATCATCCAAATCTCATACTCATATGACTTATCATCCTTCCTGAATCCTTCCATTTCAAAGTCATATTCCCATACCTTTAATGCATTGAGTCATCTACTCATTTGTTTTCATCATCATTATTATGCTTGTTTGTTGCAAATTTGAGATAAAAAAATGTTTGACTAAATGAAATAACACTTTGAGTTACTTTTACAAGCTATTTCTAAACATATGAGTTATTTTTAAATGACCCACCAGATTACCTTCATGACTTGTTTCAGTTTTGATCAATTTTTTAGGCATTAAAATAAATTGTTGAATAAGAGAGTTATCCGTCATTATAGTGACATTCACTAAAAAAAGATAGAGAAAAAAAAATTGAAAAAATGAATTTTTTTCCCTCGGACAATGAAGAAACTTTGTTTATTATGCTTTCATCTCACCTAACAGTTCGTTGGTGAATTTAAGGTTGAATCGAATGGGTTATTTTGATAAAAAAAAATGATGAAAAAAATCATGTATATTTTTTCTTAGTTAATGCATCGACATTACAATTGATAAAAATCTTATGTTTGAGCACATGCTTTCCATAGCCAAAAAGAATCGTACTTCATATTTAATATATGCAACATTTCACACGTTTGCATCATAAGCATAGAACCTTATTTCTAGGAATGGTTCATAGCATCTGCATTTCATTTATGAACATAGATGCTCACATTTCATATTTGATATAAGCAACATTTCACATGTTTGCATCATGCATCATAGGACTTTTCTCTAAGCAGTATCCATGCATCTACATTTCATTTATGACCATAGTTTAATCGTGTAAATTTTGCTTGAATAGTTTAAAAAAAAGACAGAAAATTGGTTGTAGGCATTTACATGAAGCTTAGATAATAATTGCATCGTCAATATGCATTTTACACATAAGTCATGATTTTTGTCCATTTATCGCATTCTCACATGCAAAGTGGTGCATTAGCATTCAACACATTCCTTTACAAGCATAAAAATATCCACGCATCGTATAAAAATTCATTCTCATCAAGCATATTTGGAAATATTCAAGCATTTTCACATGGTTAACACATGTTTATGAGACTTGTAAATCTCTAGATGCATTATTGCATACATCTAGCATCTACTTGAGGTTTTCTATGGTATTTCTTTGTATCAAATCACTTGTCTTCATTGAACATTTCGCATCATACACACTGAGGCAAAAGAAAATTTTTGTTTTTCTTTGAGGCGATTTTAAGCTCCCTTTGTTTTCAAAATTTACAATACTGGGGCAAATTTTGGGGCAAATTTTGTTTTGATTTTGGGCCATGAAGCATCATCACTTACGATTTTAAATGGTTACTGGGGCAAATTTCGGGTTCAAAATTTGTTTCATTTTGAGTGATGAGACACCCTCACTTGAGAAAGTTTAATGATATTTGACACTGGGATAATTTGAGAGAATCTGGACCATTTAAAGTGACACCTTGCTTGCTCATGGATTATCTATTAATTTCAATGATAAAGAAAATCATGTTGAGTTGGCTTAATATTATGCTCAGTTTTGTTATTAACTTTGTCAATATTTCATGAAAAGATATCCACATATCACGATTCAGTCGTCATGGTTTTATAAAGATGCATATATTCATCCTTAAATGAGTCACAGAAAATCAAAGTTTTGGTCGAGAATTGGACCATCCCGTTTTTTCATTTTGGTTGAGAACCGGACCATTCTATTTCCAGGTCATACCCAATGTGAAGTATTGATACACATCAAAGTTTTTGGTCGAGAACCGGACCACCTTGCTTTTATTTTGGTCGAGAACCGAACCACCCTGTCTTTATTTTAATCAAGAACCGGACCACCCTGCTTTTATTTTGGTCGAGAACCGGACCACCCTGTCTTTATTTTGGTCGAGAACCAGACCACCCTGTCTTTCTTTTGGTCGAGAACCGGACCACCCTGCTTTTATTTTGGTCGAGAACCGGACCACCCTGTCTTTATTTTGGTCGAGAACCGGACCACCCTGCATTTATTTTGGTCGAGAACCGGACCACCTTGCATTTTATTTTGGTCGAGAACCGGACCACTCTGTTTTTAATTTTCGTCGAGAACCGGACCACCCTGTCTTTTATTTTGGTCGAGAACCGGACCACTTTGTCTTTTAATTTGGTCGAGAATCGGACCACCCTGTATTTATTTTGGTCGAGAACCGGACCACTCTGTCGTTTAATTTGGTCGAGAATCAGACCACCTTGCTTTATTTTGGTCGAGAACCGGACCACTCTGTCGTTTAATTTGGTCGAGAATCAGACCACCTTGCTTTATTTTGGTCGAGAACCGGACCACTCTGTCTTTTATTTTGGTCGAGAACCGGACCACCCTACTTTTATTTTGGTCGAGAACTAGACCACCCTGTCTTTATTTTGGTCGAGAAACGGACCACCATGTCTCTTAATTTTGGTCGAGAACCGTACCACCCTGCTTTTAATTTGGTCGCGAACTGGACCATTTGTCGCTCATTTATTTAAAGTTAAATAATACCGAACGAAGTAAGGTCTACGCATTTGTCCACCTTATAATTCTACAAGATGAACAAACGGGGGCAAATAAAATAAGATATTTTTTATAATTATGGGAAAGAATAAAAGATTTTATTTTATTTTGATTTTCATTAATTAAATTTTCCTTGTTTGTTTTTCCCTCTTGGCTATAAAAAGGACCCTCCTACAACCCTAAAACACACAATATTCACAAGAGCAAAAACCTTGAAGTTTTCTCTACATCTCTCCTTTTCACGGTCATAACCTTTCTCCTTTTGCTTTCTAAAAACCCAAAACCATTCACAAGAGCCTCCCTCCCTTCATCATTTTTGCCCTCCTCATCATCTTCTTGATTCGCTCATTGGAACTCGGGGCTACGTATTTGTAAGGTTCTATCGAACCAAGGTAAAATCCTTTTCCATTAAAAATGTAGTCATTCATATGTTGCGGTTTTGTTTTATTTGATTTCGTGATTTTTGTAAACTTATTTAGATTTTTTTGAAATTTTTATTCGAAAATATGTTTAAATACGAACCCATAGAAAAAAGAATCAATCGATTTGGATTTGTAGTTTAAAACTTATGATTTTTTTGAAGTTTGATGTTCATATAAATTCACTGTTACGAAAATTTTTGAGCACTTACTATTACTTAATTTTTCGACACTGATTCTTTGAAAGTAAATATTTATGGTTATTTTTCTATGAAACTAGACTCGTAAATAAAGATTTAGAAATAAGAATCACCCCATTTCGATAAGTATTAAAAAAGATATGATTTTTTAAAGTTTGTGTAAATTCTATAGAAATTTATATACAAAACCGTGGCTGAAAACATTTGACATGAAAATCTGATTTTTTTTCTTACAAAGTGTGTGTACTTTTCGATATTAGAAATCAATGTTGGATGAACCTAGAATATTTAGAAGAAAGAATGAAGTAAAAATATATTTTTGTTATAAAGTTATGAATTTCTAAAGTTAAGGTGTTATATTTGGAATGATTGTGCTGAATTTATTTGTTTGCCATACTTGTGAATTTGATTGCCATATTTTATGTTTTCTATTTATTGTCCCCAAATTAAGGTAAATCTTGAATTGATTTGTTAATATTATATTGATATATATTGGATTTTCAAAAAAAGAAAGAAGTTTGAATTTATTAGTATACTAATTTTCCAACTTCCTAAAAAAAAACATAATTTGATTAAATTACCAAATTTCTGAATATAAAAATTGGAATTAATTAGGATACTAATTTTCCAAAGCATAAAACTTAACAATTTAAATATAGTAATTGGAATTAATTAGGATACTAATTTTCCAAAATATAAAAATTAACAATTTAAATATAGAAATTGGAATTAATTAGGATACTAATTTTCCAAATCTGTGACGACCCGTCACTTTTAAATAAATTTAATTAGAAAAACACAGCGGAAGTCTTTTATTTTAAGAAAATTTGCGTGGTTTTGTTTGAAAATTGGCTAGCCAAAAACCTGTTTACATCCTAATTTTTCAAATCTAATAAAATCACATGGACTTTAAGTCCCAATCAGGAGTTCAAAGATTTAATACCATAAAACATAACCATAAGCTCTTATGAGCTAAATACAACATACAAATCCTCAAAGTTTTAAAAATTCACAAAATTAATTACATAAACTTTACAACAAAATAGTCCATCTCGAGGTCAACATCCCTTGATCACGCAGCACCACCTCCTCTCCCTTGACCTCTTACAGGGCATTACCTGAAATTTTGTAATATCATGAGCTAACAAACTAAGCCCAGTGAGAATAATAAGCATAAAAAGTAAAGATAGACCTCAAACTTGTATACCGATTTGTGTCCAAATAATCTGACACAATTCACTCCTAAGTTCTCTAAATTGTAGGTAATTTCGTTTTATACTTTTTAAGGATGATATTACTAATAATCATAGTCAATACTCATCCATTAACTTATTACGACATAAATAAGAAAATAAATAAACTTTGTATAAAATAAAACATCTCAATCCTCTATCCAGGATATATATATATATTCATCGATCATATGCATGAAGATAACGAGAACATCCCGTAGGATACACATTCACCCTTTATGGATGATATGCATGAAGAAGAGGATGCGGACAACCCCCGAAGGGTCCAAACATTCTTCCCTTCTTTTCTTTTCTCTCTTTATTTCCTTTTTCTCTGAAGGCGATGCGGACAATCCCCGACAAACATTCTTACCTTCTATGATGCGAGATGTTATGGTGCAATATGATATGCATATGCTTGCATATCCTTGTAAAAGTAAATAAATAAAGTAATTAAAGTAGTTGATGCAAGCATAAAGTAAAAGGGCATAAAGTAAATGACATAAAATAAAATAGATAAGCATCTCGAACGAACGATTTGTAAATCGAACTCCGCTACAATAATAAAAGTAGAATCATAACGTAAACGATTAACCTAACCTTCAAGGATTCTAAACTTCCAACATAATCCGAGGTTCTATTAACCGTTCTAAAATACAAGTTGGATCTTTTAACTTCCAATGATCCAACCTAAGCTTCGAAACGAATCTAACTTAGAATCTTCTAAGATTCAATACTTTCCTCGAGAACTCCTAAGTTCTCACTTAAAGGATTAACTTCTAATCCTAAGGGCACTAACTCACAACCCTCTAATCTTATATTCGAATTCTAATCTTAGTTTCAACTCTACAAACCTTCACACTTATTCGATTTCTATAAATACTTTAAATTCTAATTATTCTCACCTTAGTCAAATAACTCCAAATCTCCACTTTCCACGAAACAACAACCGAGCAATCACACCTACAATTCACCAATTGCACAACATATTACAACTCATAACTAATATGCGAACAAGTGTGCATTTTCGGGTGAATAGTGTTTTCGGATGAATAGTGTTTTTCGAAAATCCGGGTTCAAAATCGTCAAATTTCATGATAGAAATTCATGATTTCAACTTCAAAACTCATTTGTAATAAAAAACGAACAAAACCATCTAAAAAGTTTTGAAAACTTACTTTTTGGGACTTCCCTTAGAGAACGGGAAACTCCGAAAAGGTAGGTTGGATAGGTAGCCCTCGTCCCTACCAATCCAACGCAACCGAAAACACGACGATCCATCGAGAAACGAATGAGAAACGAAGAAAAGAAAATCCACATCAATGGTGGATGAAGGCTACGGCCAAGGAAGAAGAAGAAGAAGAGAAAATGAAGTCAATTGTCAAATTGGTGATATTTAAAGAATAAATGAATAGTAATTTTAGATATTTTAAGAAATTGGAAATGACGATTGCGTCCTTTTATGACTTTTGACTTATAAAACGAAACCCGATGCTTTTAAATAAATCTAAAGGTGATTAATTAATAATTATTAATTGGCCTATTAATAATTATTAATTGGCCAATTAATAATTATTAATGTCACCGAAACGAATTTAAAATATTAAAAACGATTAAAAAGGATTTCGGGCGAAATTAACTACTAAAATCGAAATTACAAAAATAATAATTAATCTAAATACTTAAATTGAAATAAATAGATAAATAACATTAAATAAAATATAATAAAATAATAATAAATAAATAAATAATAAAAAAAAAAAAATTCACTTCAAAATAACGGGACGTTACAAAATCATAAATATTAAAAATTGAAATTGTAAATATTAATTAGAATTTACTAGGTATAAACCTACCAACTTTCTAAAAATGCAAAGATTAATAATATAAGCCTTAAATAAAAATTAAAATTATTCGGATAATAATCGTCCATTTATACCATAAATAAAAAATTTGTCAAAATAAAACCTAGGGGCCAAAAGTGAAACTTACCTTAAACTTAATATTGAGTTAAATAATAATAAAGATAAAAAATTTATAATTAATTAAAATATTCATTTTTAAAACTTAAACATAAAAAACAAACCAACAAATCGTTTTCGAAAACTCCTACGACGGAATATGGGGCGTTGGAATACCATGCTCCTAAACATTCTTGAGGTAAGGAATTTTTTCTCAGAATACTGAGTTGAAATTCCCGATAATATTTTTCTAATGGCTTTACGCCACTCATACTTATTTAATCATGCCTTATTACTAAAGTATTGATTAATAAAACATGAGACATTTAAAAATAACCAAAAAATAATTTTTGTTTTATAGATAAAGGCTTTCATTAATAATACACCAAAATAAATAAATAAAAAACAACAATCGTTTTAAAACGAACATAATAGGGTGCTAATACCTTCCCTATGTGTGAATGAACTCCCGAACCCATTTTCAATAGTTAGTAGACCATCCTTAGTTAATGAATAGGTGACTAATCACACCTAATTTAGAAAACCAATGATTAGTGACGGCTCCCTTTTTATTTTTCCACGTCGCGTTTACGTAGCGACATTATCTTAAATAATTTTAAAAATTGGTCCTTTAATTTATTTATTTTTAATATTGATCTAATTATTTTTAAATAAATGTCTCATTCAACCTTTTCTTGACTCTAAAAATAGAGCAAGTTTAAAGAGTAAAATGAGTGGAATTATTATCCATTAATTGAAGTACAATAATAGTAATAACGATAATAACAATAATAATGATAATGATAATGATAATAAAGATACTGGTAATAATAATAATAATAATAACAATAACAAAAATAATAATATAATAATGAAATGATGATGATGATGATAATAATAATAATAATAATAATAATACTATGTTTATTTATAAAAAAAATCTTATTCCTCAAGAAATTGAAAAGTTTGACGTTCTCAAATCCGTCATAGGATCGTTTTTGAAAAGTCAATTTTATTTTTATTTATTAATAAAATAATTATTTTGTATGTAAAAAAAGTGACTTTCATGTCTAATGAGGGAACTAAGTTCCACAAATAAATTATGTTTATTTCTTGAATATTTTATTTGATGTATAGCAAATTATCTTTTATTTTAAAACAATAGCTTTTTTATTTTATTAAAAAAAAGTGATTTATTTCAATTTATATAAAAGAAGAAAAAATGTTTATTATTTTAACTATTAGGAAATAATTAGTTCATATCGATATATAAAAAATGTGTTATTTGACCAACGATTTGTTATTTAATTTTTATAATTAATACAAATATACTTCTTTATTTAAAATGGAAATGGAAAATATTCAAATAAGGTTTGATCTCATAGATATTTAATTCACCAAAAATATATATATTAATTACGAATTCATAGGGCTCATGATATGTGTGGTTTCAAGATTTTACCACCTACCCAAATTTATTAATCATATGTGTTGTCTTTTTTTTAATAAGTTATTAAAAAAAATAATTATTACATTACTAATGAAATGAATTTACTAATAAAATAGTAGTAATAATCAAAATCATTACAACATTATCAATAATAATAATAGTTGCAATCAAAATATAAAGAATAATAATGATAATGATAATAAATAGTAAAAGATGAAAAATATAAGTAGTAACATTTTAATCTAAACTAATGTTATTATTTTGAGAAAAAATTGTGTGATTTATGAGGGAATTAGTAATTCCACAAAGACACACTTTTTATGTATAATCATTTTGTAATATCTAAAATTTAAGAAGAATAGTTATTTATGTTTTAATGTGAAATGAAAAATTATTATTATTTATTTGTAAATTTAACATAGAAATAATTACTCCATTATTATTAGGTGAAGTTAGTAATGAATAATAATGATAATAATTAAAATGATAAAAATGCTAAAAGTAATTGTGTAAAGACCCGACTTTTCAGAGTAATAAATAAACACATTTTTAAGCAGCGGAAGACTCAATAAATAGCATTTATTGAAAATACGAAAATTCACTTAAATCAAATGAACATTTAATTAAATAAGAACTCCGGAGTTACAAAATTGAAAACAAATATCAATGAGGCAATAACTTGTCCTCAAACAAATAAAACTTTAAAGACTAAACAAAATCTCAAAATCCCATAATTCGGTTAAAATGATAAAAAAGAAACTCAATAATTTATTCATCAACAAGAATGAATAAATAAATATGTAAAAGTGATATGTGGCCACCACGACATGAACTCTCATCTCTTCCACTTCATCAACCGCCACCTCTCGGTCCATTGTTACCTGAAAAGAAACCACAAATAGCACTGTGAGGCTAAAGCCAGTGAGAGAACGATCTAAACGAAGGTAAAGTTTTAAATAGTCTCTAACAATTCAAACCGAGTCCCAAGCACTCAAACACTCTCCAATATCTCTTTCACACATAACTTCTCTTAAACCTCACATTCAATCTCTTTACATGAATAGGTAATTATTAACCAAATTCCATATCCAAGACCCACATTCATAATCATCTTTTCAATACACATCCCAATCCGATACATAAGCCAATTCTAATTTAACAAGTACAATCAAACAATTATTCAAACCATCCACTAAGAAGGCGGTCTCTCGGGACTACAACCATTCTTAGGTACTTAGTTATAGTCGTAACCATAACTAATCCCCTAATGGATCGTTCATACGAGCAACGTCCATTAGCTGTTATGAGCTCACTCTCATAACTATATATTTTACTAAGTATGAGCTCGTAGCCTCATACTAGTTTAACACACCTGTCAAGCCATCATTCCACAATCTCTTTACATTATCCTCTTGATAATTTTCATTCAAAATCAGCAAAGACAATTAAAATACAGCAGCTCAAAGATTCTAATTAAAGCATGCAAAATACATTTTTACGATAAAACTGCCGAAAACCGTCAAAACTAACTATTCGCTCTTAATCATACTCAACTCAAATCTCATGACAAATCATCATAAAATACTCCATAATATTCCAGAATTAACTCCCAAATCAATCAGAAACAAAAAGAATCGAAAAACATCAAAAACTGCTGAAAAACGACTAAACTAGTTCTAACCGAAAAATTGTTTCACCAAATGATTTTTCGAAGTTTCCATTATGAATTCACTTCCTAAAGCTCCAGAAAATTATATTTGAATATATCGAAACATAAAAACTACGGTAAGAGCTTTAGATTTCTCTAAAACCCCACCAACGAATAAACCGTTAACTCACCTCGAAATCGCTTAAATCCAAAATCAACGATACTTCCCTTGACGAACCAGACCTGAAACGGAGGTCCTAAATAACTTAAAATACAAATTAAAATATCCTAAAATTATACAAAAGGTTTGGGGTTCGATGGATCAAAGAACGAAAAACAAACGACGAAGGAAATTGGCTATGGTTGGGGCATGGGGGTGTGTGGGCCGCGGCTGGCCATGGCCTTCGGGACATGGTTCGGTCGCGGTTTCGTAGCTAGGGTGATCGATCTTGATGGTTCTAGGTATCGGTAATCAAGATCGATTGGGTGTTTGGCCATAGTTTGGAAAATTGACAATTATGGAGATCGAAACAAGGGTTAGGGTTCTTGGTGTTCATAAGAATATTAATTAATTAAAAATACAGAATTTAAATGATTGAATAATCAATCACGAAAGCTTACCCGTCACTTGAATTTCAAGAAAAGGGCTTCCGATTTTCCTTCTTTGATTCCGTGCAAATTCCACCGATCTCCTAATTAACAAATTGACGAAAACTCATCAATCCTTACCCTATGCATTCACGGCAACAAGGAGGAAAAAGAGAAGGAGAGTTTTCGTTACCTTCGTGTCCAAAATCGATTTCCAAAAATACTTGAATTCAATCCCGATTCACGATCAAACGACAAACGAGACGAACGTCGGATTCCTCTTCTCTTTCTCTAAGGGGGGCGGCGGCAAAGGTGTGGGGAAGGAGGAGGAAATTGAATTCTAAAAATTTGATAATGAGAAGTCCTCCTTTAGGTTAAAATCCCGAGTTGCCATAATTACGAAATTGCCACTCACCTTAAAATGTCAATAACTTGATCACCGGGTCTCAGAATGACAAATCGTCAGTTGCGTTGGAATCGTGACATCGAGAAGATCAATTTTATGTCAAAATATTAATCAAATCATAAGTTTCAAATTTCGAGGTTTTTCGGGAAAAATTACCATAATACCCTTTTTGAAATAACACTGTATTTCTGCTCTTATTAATCGATCAAGCTGATTAATATTATTTAACAAAATAATATTGATTTTTAACTTTCTGGTGACAGGGCGTTACAGAACTACCCACCTCAAAAGGCTTTTCGTCCCCGAAAAGTTTCACTGCACGGTAAAAGGCTGAGGGTACTTAGTGCTCGTAACTTCTTCTCGCTCTCAACTAGATTATTTTGAGTTGTGATTCTCTCACAAAACTTTGACCAACTCTATGGTCTTATTTCTCAATACCCTTTGCTCCTATGCCAAAATCTCATATGGATTTTCTTCATATGACAGGTTCGCTTCTAACCCAACCGATTTATATTCTATTACATGTGTAGGATGACACAACGTACTTATGAAGCATCAATACATGAAACATGATCTTCAGCCAACGCATGTGGCAAATCCAACCTATAAACAAGTGACCCAATACTTTTTGAAGTCTCAAAAGGACCAATGAATCGAGGGCTAAACTTTCCATTCTTCCCGAATCTCATCACACCCTTTGTAGGTGCTATCTTCAAAACACATGGTCGCCCTCTGAGAACTCAAGATCACTGTACTGCTTGTCTGTCTAACCTTTATGCCTACTCCGAGCAATCTTCATCCACTCTCTAATCATAACAATTGACTGGCTCGTAAACTGGACCAACTCAAGCCCCAACAATTTTCTCTTCCCATCCAAAATTTTCAAAAGGTAAATTGATCAAACAATAAGCTTGCCGTTCTATCCACACCTCATAAATCATTATGTGAACCACTTATAAGATTTCATTTCCTTGCTATCACAACCCAACTTTAAATGTCAAGTTTTCACACCCTCCTCCGCTCACTCTGAGCATTTTCCACCCCTCATGGGATAAAGTGATTATTCTGAAAGTTCCAACACTAGAGTACCAACTCAAACTGTAAACTCAAATCTAATTAATCCGTTTTATTCGACAATCTATCAAAAGATAAGAACCACACTGAGATATTAGCTTCATACTCAAGGCATAACATGAATCATGTGATCGTCTCAAAACAGCTCGGACGCTCTAGTTCGACTAAAAAGTAGCAGTTACCTCATTCATCTCTTAAGGCTTCTTCCATTATATCTGAACTTTTATTCCCTCTCAAAAGTCCACTATTACACTCATCTGATAGAGGTTAAATCAACTTTGTAGATGCATCATCTACCACTATCTCAAACTCAACAATAACCTCTATCGTCCTCGATAACCACTAACAATATTCATCGGTCCTCTTAACCATTTCAGAATAATATGTAAAGTACGTGACAACATTATATCCTTCTCAACCTATATCACGAATCCTTAAGATTCTCATTCTACTCATTAACCGTCTAGTGTGTTTTGATAAGTCTCTAATTATAAGATGCGTCTCTTTTTTCCTCAACCGATTGTAATGTCAGCTTAAGAATTCTAGTCTCGTTCCAGGTCTCCAAACAGCTTATACCGAATATTGACCTAAATTGAAGGGTGAAATGACTTCCTACTAAAGTATTGTCCTCTTCTAAATTTATATCATGATGTTTCATTATACATCACCCGACCTTCCAATTCTACACTACAAAAATAGACAAATTTGGTATCCAACCTTTCTTCAAAATCCGAAGCATTCACACAAAGTGTTAGAAACACATTGTTGCAGTTTATCTCTAAATATCCTCCTTCAAACACTTGGTTGATCCAAGGACCAAGTTTTATCATATCGTAGACCCTTAAATTGAACAAACATTAGCCCATGCTAAAAGATATGTACTCTTCCTCGTAGTCCACTTCCTCCAACTCGTGGGTCAATCGTAACTCCTTAAATCTTTATTTCCTTATAAAGCAAAACAAGTGTCTCCCAAACACCTTATTCCCTTATCGTTCTATTTTTTTCCGAGATCAAACAGTGGATTCATCTCAAGGGTATATCCCAATGAATCATTAGGTCCAAGCCACGACTTTCAGGTTTTTTTTTCAAAACTCACAGTCCAAATTCGATGGTCGAACACCATGTGTTTTACATTTTACCGAACTATCGCATTACCTTATAAAAGTCACTTATACCATGATCCGACAATATTCCCTCCAGTCCTCGAGTAGAAACGAACACTCAACATTATTATTTAGTTAACCAATAGATTTTTCTAATGGGTGATTTTTGATATATTGATCTCAGATATTCCAACTCACATCAATACACTCATCGTGTAATAGCTACAAGATCAGGCCAATGATCAATAATACAGTCATTCAATGTCCTCATCGAGACTTTTCACGAAAAGTTCTAACTTTCTCTATTGAGTACCCACACTCTTTCAATTAAACACCACGCTAACACATAACGTTAATCACGTGTTCGAAGCAACTACTTAAGCAACCATGCGACAATCAAACCTTTATCATAAATTCATGATCAAAAGATCAATCTCTTAGAGTATATCTACTACTTCATAATATATACTTGTATCATGTCATCATGTCCCAAAATTTAGAGCTCATTATCCAGCTTGCAATAAGATTCTATGCAATAATAATTGTCAAAGAATTTCACCTTTAACTTTTCTCATCTCAATGAAACAAAAGGATCCAATTATCTCTAGTGATAAACTTTAATCATAAAATGCCGTAGTCAATTATTTAGTAGACCTCTCATTAGACTTTCATTCTATCTAGATAATGGATCTCATTTTCTTACTCAACTAGAGTCTCCCAATTCTTCTACCACAAGATTGGTAGAGTTACCATTAATCTCTTTAAGAGTAAGTTTATTTCACTCTTCAATTTTATTGCGTTAGCATACTCATAAGTTTATGGCTACTTGTCAACTTGATGTACAACTTAGCTCATAATACTTTGCTTGTGTCAATAAAACTAGTGGACTGAAACAAACAACTACCTCATAATTCGCTTAAAAAAAAATATCGAGCCTACTTTCACAATCTTATATTTAAACTCTGCACGATTCCTTAATTCATAAGAATCGTCGGCTCATACTCACTTGAAATCAAATTTCAAATCCTCAAACACCACTAGTGTGTAAAACCGTAAAAAGAAAAGGTTCCATAATTAACCTTCAATCTATTTAAGAAATTTATAACTCGCGAGTTCTCTAAACTCCGGTAATACATCTATAAATCTTCTCAACTCAATAAAACTTCCATTAAACTCCAACGAAGTGTATACATTATACACTTTAAGCATTCAAGTCTCCTTTGTCACTCCCCTAACTCTAATTAATGCTTTATGCATCTCAGTCTGGGGCACAAACTTTCCTTGAACAATTGGTGGTACTTGGGGGAGCTAATGGAACATTCCTCTGTTCCTCTAATCTAGCTGGATTTACAAATCCATCATCTCTCTCCACATTAGGAGTAGCATAAGAATTAACTTTATTCGACGACTCGACGTCACTCTGGTACTCGGGGTTGACACCACGGCCTCGACCGCATCCACCCCTACCTCGGCCTCTACCACAGCCTCTTCCTCTACCAACTATAACTACATGAGGCATCCTGGAATACACAAACACTATAATTATCGAGATTGAACAGTCAAACTATAACACTATCTATCAAGCTACTAAGACAAGGTATAAGTTTAGAGTCTATTTCTTAAGATACCTGGCGCCGATGAGTGTGAAGATGAGGTTCATGTCAAAGAAAATGTATGTTTAACATACGGTCTTCAGAACCAAAAGGCTCTGATACCAACTGTAAAGACCCGACTTTTCAGAGTAATAAATAAACACATTTTTAAGCAGCGGAAGACTCAATAAATAGCATTTATTGAAAATACGAAAATTCACTTAAATCAAATGAACATTTAATTAAATAAGAACTCCGGAGTTACAAAATTGAAAACAAATATCAATGAGGCAATAACTTGTCCTCAAACAAATAAAACTTTAAAGATTAAACAAAATCTCAAAATCCCATAATTCGGTTAAAATGATAAAAAAAAAACTCAATAATTTATTCATCAACAAGAATGAATAAATAAATATGTAAAAGTGATATGTGGCCACCACGACATGAACTCTCATCTCTTCCACTTCATCAACCGCCACCTCTCGGTCCATTGCTACCTGAAAAGAAACCACAAATAGCACTGTGAGGCTAAAGCCAGTGAGAGAACGATCTAAACGAAGGTAAAGTTTTAAATAGTCTCTAACAATTCAAACCGAGTCCCAAGCACTCAAACACTGTAACGTCCCGTTACTTTTAGAGGTAAATTTTTTTTTTTTATTTATTAAAGCTTTTAAAGTTTAGTTTTAATTCAGTAACTTCGATTTTAGTAGCTATTTTTCGTCCGAATTTGTTTTTAATCGTTTTAATACTTTAAATATGTTTCGGTGACATTAATAATTATTAACGGGCCAATTAATAATTATTAATCACCTTTAGATTTATTTACGAGCTTTGGGTTTCGTTTTTAAAGTAAAAGTAAAAGAGGGACGTAGGCGTCATTTCCCAAATTGTTAAATATCTAAACACTATTCCTCCTTCTCTTTAAATAAGCCAAAATTAGACAAAATATGAAATTTTCTTCTCATTTTTCATCCCAAACCCGTAGCTTAGAGAGAAAAAAAGAGGAGAGAAAGAAATCGTCGCCCCGGCTTCGTTTCTCATCCGTTTTACGTGATTTCGGATGCGTTGGAAAGCTCTCGCCGAGACCTTTCTACCCATCCTAACAATCGAGGTTTTCACTCATTTTCTCGAGGCTTAAAGGTATGTTAAAGTTTTTTAATTTTGATGTGACTAGTGTTTTAATGGTGGATTTGAGTTATAATCTTCGAATTCATTCACCGAAGCTTGAGGGTTTCATTCGGGGAAGTCTTTATAGTCAATTTTAGAAACTTTCCCTAAACCCTAAAACCGAGTTTGAGCCGGAAACCCGTTCCTTGTGGTTTTCCTTCTTTTGGCTTGATTTAGGATGTTTAGTTTATTATGTTTTTGCTATTTTCTAATTGTTTCGGAAATGGTTTAATGCTCAAAACTCTAATTTGTGAATACCCATTGAGGTTACCAATCTCCAAAGTACCCGAAACCAAACCAAAATGTCTTTAAAGTGCTTAAAACCCGGAAAACAAATTCCTTTTCTACCTTTCCCTTGGGCCGTGGGCCTCTTGGCTTAAGTTCCGGGTTGTTTTGTCTTTTATTTTAGTATCGTGATGATCGTTCTTCGATTCGGTTAATTAATATACTTTAGGTGTATTTAATTATAGGTTTCGTGCATCGATCGTGATTTTTGGTCAACCGGTGTTTCGGAGTTGACTTCGTTTACAAGGTGAGTTTAAAATGAAAGTTAGTTGTTTTATGAATTAAGTTTCGTTATGTTATTGTTTATCGAAGTTAAGCGGGATTTAGCTTCATAGAATTTAAGTTTGGTTAGAAACTTTAATTCGGAAGTTAGTGGAGGAATTTTGGAACTATAATTAGTACGATGAAAAGGAAACATCGGAGTGGTTTGAAAGTGTTACAAAGTGAATTGGAGATGATAGAGGAAAGTGGAATGAGAGTTACTTGAGTGGTTGAAAGTTAAAGTAGCTCAAGAGATACACTTGAGTGTTAACTCGTGTAATCTAGATAGTTAGGCTTCGTAATAGCTTAGTAGGATTCTTTGAGATTAACTAACTTTTAGGAAGCTTAACGGTTTGTGATATGGTAATACCGTGCGGGCTTAGTATGTGATATTTATCCATATGGTATACCCGATGCGATGGTTGTGATATGGTAATACCGTCCGGGCTTAGTATGTGATATTTATCCATCCTGGTATACCCGATGCGATGGTTGTGATATGGTAATACCGCACGGGCTTAGTATGTGATATTTATCCATATGGTATACCCGTTCACGATGGTTGTGATATGGTAATACCGTGCGGGCTTAGTATGTGATATTTATCCATATGGTATACCCGATGCGATGGTTGTGATATGGTAATACCGTGCGGGCTTAGTATGTGATATTTATCCATATGGTATACCCGATGCGATGGTTGTGATATGGTAATACCGCACGGGCTTAGTATGTGATATTTATCCATATGGTATACCCGTTCACGATGGTTGTGATATGGTAATACCGCACGGGCTTAGTATGTGATATTTATCCATATGGTATACCGACGATGGTTGTGATATGGTAATACCGTACGGGCTTAGTATGTGATATTTATCCATATGGTATACCCGATGCGATGGTTGTGATATGGTAATACCGCACGGGCTTAGTATGTGATATTTATCCATATGGTATACCCGATGCGATGGTTGTGATATGGTAATACCGTGCGGGCTTAGTATGTGATATTTATCCATATGGTATACCCGGTACGATGGTTGTGATATGGTAATACCGTACGGGCTTAGTATGTGATATTTATCCATATGGTATACCCAATACGATGAAACTGGTTTGGTAATAATGAATGCTAATGTTACAATTACATATACTCCGGTACTTTTACTTTAAGTCTTTATTTCTATCTCTTGGTTTTGAATGACGTGTACGGGTGGTATTCTACTATCGATTGATTGTATGGAAATTAGAAGTGTGGATGTGGGTGAGCATTATAGGCCTTTGGACACGATTTCGGTTATGAGATATTGTTCATAGGATTACTTGCTTTCGTTTTACTCTCACTAGCATGTTATGCTAATGGTGCTACACTTACAATTTTTAGGTAAACCTCGAGCTAAGAAGCGTGGTAGAGGAGGTGGAGCCGCGTGACTGATCGAGATGGTGTATGGACAATACTAAGAACTCATTTTGTTTAGCATTCATTGAAATGCTTGTAAATTATTCCATCTTTACATACTAGTGTCTTTTTGAGCCCGAAAGGGTATTTGTGTAAAATATGTCTATGTTTTATGGTCTAAATGTCTTTTGGAATGCGAAATTCCCGATTTATCGCTTTTTCTGAAAATTTGGGTTGTAAACAGGTTTTGATTATTCAATTTTTAAACGAACTCATGCCGTTTTTCTTTAAAAATTGAGTCTTCCGCTGTGCATTTGATTTTAAAGAATTTAACGGAAAGCGGGTTGTTATAGTTGGTATCAGAGCCTCTTTGGTTCTGAAGACCACATGCATCGCATGTTTTTCATATTTTAATATTGTCCAAACATCGCTCGAAGTCACCGGCGCCAGGTATCCTTTGATTGCTCTCTTTTGATTAGTTTGTGTATACTTTTGCTTTTACTTTCCTGGTAACTCATGTGAGGCTTTTCTGATTGTGATTTCAGTATGCCTCCGAGGACAGTTGCACCGAGGAGAGGTAGGAGTAGAGTCGATCGCCAGATTTGGCGGGGCCGTACTAGAGCGATTACACCACCACCACGAGTATCGGGAGGATGAGCCTTGATGATCGACCACCTAGTCATGGTCGCAGTGTTACCATTTCCGAGGAGTATTTTAGAGATCTATTACGAGGTGGTGGGGGCATGTTGATCAAGGTTATACCACCAGTTAGAGCACCTGCTCCAGGTGGTAGATCGGTCTGGTGTTATCGATGCTTGCGAAAACTCCGAGGAGTATGTCAGGTATAACACTCCTGAGTTTGATGGTACATCAACTGATCCGGCTGATGCGGAGAGATGGATTACCAGGATTGAGAGGGTACTTGGGTTTATTAAGTGCCCAGATCAGCTGAAGGTTCATTGTGGGACCTATTCATTGGTTGATGATGCACTTTATTGGTGGAATGGTATATCTCATACTCTCAGTCCTGATTTACCGGTTAGTTGGGAGATGTTCAGGGAGAAGTTTTTTTAGAAATACTATCCCGAGGATACACGTGACCAGTTAGAGATTCAGTTTACCCTTAGACAGGGTGATATGTCTGTGGTGGAGTATGAGAGAGAGTTTGACAGGTTGTCAAAGTTTGCCACCAGACATGTTATCGATCTTGAGAGTAAGAGGAGACGGTTTATAGTAGGTTTGAGGGCTAAGTTACGAGGCCAGGTACGAGCCTTGCAACCTGCTACCTTCGCTGATGCTTTGAATGCCGCTTTGGCATTAGATATTGGGGATGCTGAGAGGAAGGCTTTTGAGATTGCTGCACAGGCTTCTTCTCAGAAGAGGAAGGCTGGGGACTACCTCTCTGGTCGAGGGACACAGCCATCGAGACAGGCTCCTGGTAAGGGCGAGAGGACGACGGGACCTCGGTTTCACACAGGTCAGTCTAGTGCTCTTGCTCCTCCCTTACCCTACTGTCCTTTTTGCACCGAGTACCACCTGGGTCCGTGTAAGGTGGTGAGATGCTTTCAGTGTGGAAAGATTGGACATGTGAAACGTTTCTGCCCTAGTTTGCATACATTACGGTATAGTGGAGGTCAGGGTCAGAGTTCAGGCCAGGGCCAGAGTTCAGGTCAGGGTCAGGGCCGAGGACAGACTCAGGGCCGAGGACAGGCTCAGGGGCCAGGTCAGACTGTTGGTAGGGGCCAGGTTAGGCCTATTCAGCAGCAGAGAGCACCACCGCACCAGTGAGCATGACCTCGACACACGACAAAGAGCCCGTGTCTTTGCCACCACTCGAGAGGATGCCGAGGCATCCGGTACGATTGTGACAGTACTTTGTCGCTTTTAGGGCACTCTACCTTTGCACTATTCGATTCTGGGGCTAGTCACTCATTTATTTCTTACTGAGTTTGTTGAGTCTGTGCGCCTTACGATCTGAGCCATTAGGGCATGAGTTGCATGTCACTACTCCGCTCGGGAAATCATTGTTGTGGATAGAGTCATTTATACCGATGATTTATGTATTATGGGTCGCTTCGCATGCTATGTTGATTGTGATGCCAATGACTGACTTTGATATTATTTTGGGTATGGATTGGCTATCAGCCAACCACGCCATTATCGGTTGTAGTGAGAAAGTGGTAGACTTTATTGGTCTATGTGGGACTAGTTTACGGTTTTATGGGATCCGAGGTAGGGTGACACCTATGGTTATCTCGGTGATCCAGGCTAGAGCACTTTTGCTTGATGGTGCTTGGGGTTATTTAGCTAGTGTAGTCGACACATCTGTTAGTGTGACCACCCTAGTTTCTGTACCCGTTGTGTGGGATTTCATTGATGTCTTCCCTGATGAGTTACCTGGTTTGCCACCAGTGAGGGAGTTAGACTTCCAGATAGAGGTGATACCTGGGACTGCTCCATTGTCCAAACCACCTTATCGTATGGCACCAGCTGAACTCAGAGAGTTAAAAAGTCAGTTGCAGGAACTTTTAGATTTGGGGTTTATACGCCCAAGTGTGTCACCGTGGGGAGCTCCGTTATTGTTTGTAAGGAAGAAAGATGGCTCTATGAGATTATGCATTGACTATAGAGAGTTGAACCGGGTCACAGTGAAGAACAATTATCCTTTGCCCAGGATAGATGACTTGTTTGATCACTAAGGGGGCCACTGTCTTTTCGAAGATAGATCTTCGATCGGGTATCATCGATTGAGGATTAGGGATGCCGATATTCCTAAGACCGCGTTCAGGACACGATATGGTCATTATGAGTTTGTTGTCATGTCTTTCGGCTTGACTAACGCTCCTGCAGCCTTTATGGACCTGATGCATACAGTGTTCAAGAGATTTATTGACACTTTTGTGATAGTGTTTATTGATGATATTCTTGTGTATTCGAGGACTGAGGAGTTACATGCTATCCATTTAGAGAAAGTATTATCGACTTTGAGGGCTCAAAAGTTGTATGCAAAGTTCTCTAAATGTGAATTCTGGTTGAAGGAAGTGAATTTCCTTGGGCATGTAGTATCTAGTAGGGGGATTTCTGTGGATCCTTCTAAGGTGGAAACTGTTAGTAGTTGGCCACGACCGACTAATGTGACTGAAATACGGAGTTTTCTTGGACTTGCCGGGTATTATAGGCGATTTGTGCAAGATATTTCCAAGATTGCATCTTCTTTGACTCATTTGACGAAAAAAGGGGTTGAGTTTGTGTGGAATGATGAGTGTGAAGATAGCTTCAAGGAGCTTAAGAGCCGACTTGTATCGGCCCCAGTTTTAGTATCACCTGATGAGTCTGGTGGTTTGACAGTGTATACCGATGCATCCAAGAGGGGTCTGGGATGTGTATTGATGCAACATGGGAAGGTAATAGCTTATGCTTCTAGGCAGTTAAAGGAGCATGAGAAAAAGTACCCGACTCATGATTTGGAGCTAGCAGCGGTGGTACATGCATTGAAAATTTGGAGACATTACTTGTATGGTGAGAAGATTCTGATTTTCACCGATCACAAGAGTCTCAAGTACTTTTTCACACAGAAAGAGCTCAATATGAGACAAAGGAGATGGTTGGAACTTGTGAAGGATTATGATTGTGACATCCAATATCATTCGGGAAAGGCCAATGTAGTTGCCGATGCACTTAGTCGAAAGTCATCACATTTGTCTTCTTTGAGTACCATTCCATTGAGACTTAGATGGGAGATGGAAAGAGCTGAGATAGCCATTCTTTCAGCTGAGACTACAGTGAGCTTGGCAAGTTTGATGGTTGGCCCTACTTTGAGACAGAGGATGATAGAGGTACAGAGGGGTGAGAAACACTTGGCTGAAGGTTTTCGTGAGGTAGAATCCGATTTACCTAGCCATTTTACTTTTTCCACAGTTAATGCGCTGTTGTATCGTAGGAGGCTATGTGTGCCTTTAGAATCAACTTACAGGAAAGAGCTGTTAAAGGAGGCTCATAGTTCTATCTTTTCTGTACATCCAGGTAGTACTAAGATGTACATGGACCTGAGACAGCATTACTGGTGGCCTGGCATGAAGCGTGAAGTTGCTGACTTTGTTAGTAAGTGTTTAGTTTGTCAGCAAGTAAAGGCATTGAGGAAGAGTCCACCTGGTTATCTTAACCCTTTGAGCGTGCCTGAGTGGAAGTGGGAAGAAATATTGATGGACTTTATTAGTGGCTTACCGAGGACAAAGGGGGTTATGACACCATTTGGGTGATAGTGGACGAAGTTGACAAAGAGTGCACATTTCATACCAGGGAAGATAACCTACCCTGTTGAGACATGGGCACACGTTATACTTGAGAGAGATTGTCGGACTTCATGGAGTGCCAGTCCAGGATTGTTTTGCATCGAGACACTCGTTTTGTTTTAAATTCGCAGCGAGTCCGCATCTTGCTATGGACCTGGCTTGGATTTCGATCGCTTTTCATTCTCAGACAGATGGTCAGACCGAGAGAGTTAACCAGATTCTGGAGGATATGCTGAGAGCTTGTACTTTGGATTTCGGTGGTAGTTGGGATACTCAGTTATATCTTGTTGAGTTTGCTTATAACAACAGTTATCAGACTACTATCGAAATGGCACCTTTTGAGGCACTTTATGGTAGAAAGTGCAGATCACCGGCTCATTGGGATGAAGTTGGTGAGAGGAAACTTCTGGGACCGGAATTAGTACAGTTGACTAGTGATTCCATTGCTCTTATCAGAGAGAGGATGAGAGTGGCTCAGAGTAGACAAAAGAGTTACGCTGATGAGAGGCGTAGTGCACTTGAGTTTGAGGTTGGTGACCACGTATTCTTGAAGGTGGCACCCATGAAAGGGGTGATGAGGTTTGGGAGGAAGGGCAAGCTGAGTCCTAGATTTATAGGCCCCTTTGAGATCCTGGATAGGGTTGGGTCTGTAGCTTATCGTTTGGCTTTGCCACCAGCCTTGTCAGCAGTTCATGATGTGTTCCATGTGTCCATGCTCAGGAAGTATGTGGCTGACCCTTCGCATATTATCGATTATGAGCCTGTTACTTTGGATGCTAGTCTATCCTATGAAGAGGTACCAGTTGAGATCCTAGCCAGAGAACAGAAGGTGCTAAGGAACAAAACGATAGACTTGGTTAAAGTTCTGTGGAAGAACCAAGTATCATCAGAGGCTACGTGGGAACGTGAGGATGAGATGCGAGCGAAGCATCCTCATCTTTTCACTTAGGGGCCTACTTTTCGGGGACGAAAAGCTCTTTTAGGAGGGTATTTAGTAACGTCCCGTTACTTTTAGAGGTAAATTTTTTTTTATTTATTAAAGCTTTTAAAGTTTAGTTTTAATTCAGTAACTTCGATTTTAGTAGCTATTTTTCGTCCGAATTTGTTTTTAATCGTTTTAATACTTTAAATATGTTTCGGTGACATTAATAATTATTAACGGGCCAATTAATAATTATTAATCACCTTTAGATTTATTTACGAGCTTTGGGTTTCGTTTTTTAAAGTAAAAGTAAAAGGGGGACGTGGCGTCATTTCCCAAATTGTTAAATATCTAAACACTATTCCTCCTTCTCTTTAAATAAGCCAAAATTAGACAAAATATGAAATTTTCTTCTCATTTTTCATCCCAAACCCGTAGCTTAGAGAGAAAAAAAGAGGAGAGAAAGAAATCGTCGCCCGGCTTCGTTTCTCGTCCGTTTTACGTGATTTCGGATGCGTTGGAAAGCTCTCGCGAGACCTTTCTACCCATCCTAACAATCGAGGTTTTCGCTCGTTTTCTCGAGGCTTAAAGGTATGTTAAAGTTTCTTAATTTTGATGTGAATAGTGTTTTAATGGTGGATTTGAGTTGTAATCTTCGAATTCGTTCACCGAAGCTTGAGGGTTTCATTCAGGGAAGTCTTTATAGTCAATTTTAGAAACTTTCCCTAAACCCTAAAACCGAGTTTGAGCCGGAAACCCGTTCCTTGTGGTTTTCCTTCTTTTGGCTTGATTTAGGATGTTTAGTTTATTATGTTTTTGCTATTTTCTAATTGTTTCGGAAATGGTTTAATGCTCAAAACTCTAATTTGTGAATACCCATTGAGGTTACCAATCTCCAAAGTACCCGAAACCAAACCAAAATGTCTTTAAAGTGCTTAAAATCCGAAAAACAAATTCCTTTTCTACCTTTCCCTTGGGCCGTGGGCCTCTTGGCTTAAGTTCCGGGTTGTTTTGTCTTTTATTTTAGTATCGTGATGATCGTTCTTCGATTCGGTTAATTAATATACTTTAGGTGTATTTAATTATAGGTTTCGTGCATCGATCGTGATTTTTGGTCAACCGGTGTTTCGGAGTTGACTTCGTTTACAAGGTGAGTTTAAAATGAAAGTTAGTTGTTTTATGAATTAAGTTTCGTTATGTTATTGTTTATTGAAGTTAAGCGGTATTTAGCTTCATAGAATTTAAGTTTGGTTAGAAACTTTAATTCGGAAGTTAGTGGAGGAATTTTGGAACTATAATTAGTTCGATGAAAAGGAAACATCGGAGTGGTTTGAAAGTGTTACAAAGTGAATTGGAGATGATAGAGGAAAGTGGAATGAGAGTTACTTGAGTGGTTGAAAGTTAAAGTAGCTCAAGAGATACACTTGAGTGTTAACTCGTGTAATCTAGATAGTTAGGCTTCGTAATAGCTTAGTAGGATTCTTTGAGATTAACTAACTTTTAGGAAGCTTAACAGTTTGTGATATGGTAATACCGTACGGGCTTAGTATGTGATATTTATCCATATGGTATACCCGGTACGATGGTTGTGATATGGTAATACCGTACGGGCTTAGTATGTGATATTTATCCATATGGTATACCCGGTACGATGGTTGTGATATGGTAATACCGTACGGGCTTAGTATGTGATATTTATCCATATGGTGTACCCGGTACGATGGTTGTGATATGGTAATACCGTACGGGCTTAGTATGTGATATTTATCCATATGGTATACCCGGTACGATGGTTGTGATATGGTAATACCGTACGGGCTTAGTATGTGATATTTATCCATATGGTATACCCGGTACGATGGTTGTGATATGGTAATACCGTACGGTCTTAGTATGTGATATTTATCCATATGGTATACCCGGTACGATGGTTGTGATATGGTAATACCGTACGGGCTTAGTATGTGATATTTATCCATATGGTATACCCAATACGATGAAACTGGTTTGGTAATAATGAATGCTAATGTTACAATTACATATACTCCGGTACTTTTACTTTAAGTCTTTATTTCTATCTCTTGGTTTTGAATGACGTGTACGGGTGGTATTCTACTATCGATTGATTGTATGGAAATTAGAAGTGTGGATGTGGGTAGTACTGAGCATTATAGGCCTTTGGACACGATTTCGGTTATGAGATATTGTTCATAGGATTACTTGCTTTCGTTTTACTCTCACTAGCATGTTATGCTAATGGTGCTACACTTACAATTTTCAGGTAAACCTCGAGCTAAGAAGCGTGGTAGAGGAGGTGGAGCCGCGTGGACGATCGAGATGGTGTATGGACAATACTAAGAACTCATTTTGTTTAGCATTCATTGAAATGCTTGTAAATTATTCCATCTTTACATACTAGTGTCTTTTTGAGCCCGAAAGGGTATTTGTGTAAAATATGTCTATGTTTTATGGTCTAAATGTCTTTTGGAATGCGAAATTCCCGATTTATCGCTTTTTCTGAAAATTTGGGTTGTAAACAGGTTTTGATTATTCAATTTTTAAACGAACCCATGCCGTTTTTCTTTAAAAATTGAGTCTTCCGCTGTGCATTTGATTTTAAAGAATTTAACGGAAAGCGGGTTGTTACAAACACTCTCCAATATCTCTTTCACACATAACTTCTCTTAAACCTCACATTCAATCTCTTTACATGAATAGACAATTATTAACGAAATTCCATATCCAAGACCTACATTCATAATCATCTTTTCAATACACATCCCAATTCGATACATAAGCCAATTCTAATTTAACAAGTACAATCAAACAATTATTCAAACCATCCACTAAGAAGGTGGTCTCTCGGTACTACAACCATTCTTAGGTACTTAGTTATAGTCGTAACCATAACTAATCCCCTAATGGATCGTTCATACGAGCAACGTCCATTAGCTGTTATGAGCTCACTCTCATAACTATATATTTTACTAAGTATGAGCCCATAGCCTCATACTAGTTTAACACACCTGTCAAGCCATCATTCCACAATCTCTTTACATTATCCTCTTGATAATGTTCATTCAAAATCAGCAAAGACAATTAAAATACAGCAGCTCAAAGATTCTAATTAAAGCATGCAAAATACATTTTTACGATAAAACTGCCGAAAAACCGTCAAAACTAACTATTCGCTCTTAATCATACTCAACTCAAATCTCATGCCAAATCATCATAAAATACTCCATAATATTCCAGAATTAACTCCCAAATCAATCAGAAACAAAAAGAATCGAAAAACATCAAAAACTGCTGAAAAACGACTAAACTAGTTCTAACCGAAAAATTGTTTCACCAAATGATTTTTCAATGTTTCCATTATGAATTCACTTCCTAAAGATCCAGAACATTATATTTGAATATATCGAAACATAAAAACTATGGTAAGAGCTTTAGATTTCTCTAAAACCCCACCAACGAATAAACCGTTAACTCACCTCGAAATCGCTTAAATCCAAAATCAACGCTACTTCCCTTGACGAACCAGACCAGAAACGGAGGTCCTAAATAACTTAAAATACAAATTAAAATATCCTAAAATTATACAAAAGGTTTGGGTTTCCATGGATCAAAGAACGGAAAACAAACGACGAAGGAAATTGGCTATGGTTGGGGCATGGGGGTGTGTGGGCCGCGGCTGGCCATGGCCTTCGGGATGTGGTTCGGTCGCGGTTTCGTAGCTAGGGTGATCGATCTTGATGGTTCTAGGTATCGGTAATCAAGATCGATTGGGTGTTTGGCCATAGTTTGGAAAATTGACAATTATGGAGATCGAAACAAGGGTTAGGGTTCTTGGTGTTCATAAGAATATTAATTAATTAAAAATACATAATTTAAATGATTGAATAATCAATCACGAAAGCTTACCCGTCACTTGAATTTCAAGAAAAGGGCTTCCGATTTTCCTTCTTCGATTCCGTGCAAATTCCACCGATCTCCTAATTAACAAATTGACGAAAACTCATCAATCCTTACCCTATGCATTCACGACAACAAGGAGGAAAAAGAGAAGGAGAGTTTTTGTTACCTTCGTGTCCAAAATCGATTTCCAAAAATACTTGAATTCAATCCCGATTCACGATCAAACGACAAACGAGACGAACGTCGGATTCCTCTTCTCTTTCTCTAAGGGGGGCGGCGGCAAGGGTGTGGGGAAGCAGGAGGAAATTGAATTCTAAAAATTTGATAATGAGAAGTCCTCCTTTAGGTTAAAATCCCGAGTTGCCATAATTACGAAATTGCCACTCACCTTAAAATGTCTATAACTTGATCACCGGGTCTCAGAATGATAAACCGTCAGTTGCGTTGGAATCGTGACATCGAGAAGATCAATTTTATGTCAAAATATTAATCAAATCATAAGTTTCAAATTTCGAGGTTTTTCGGGAAAAATTACCATAATACCCTTTTTGAAATAACACTGTATTTCTGCTCTTATTAATCGATCAAGTTGATTAATATTATTTAACAAAATAATATTGATTTTTAACTTTCTGGTGACAGGGCGTTACAAATTGTAATAATATTGTGAAGACCCGACATTTTTAAATAATTTAAATTAGAATACACAGCGGAAGCCTTTTATTTTAAGAAAATTGGCGTGATTATGTTTGAAAATAGGCTAGCCAAAACCTGTTTACATCTTAAATTCAAACATCTAAAAACACAAGGAACATTAAGTTCCTATCAGGAGTTCAAAATGATTTATAAACAATAAAGTAAAGACAAAAGCTCTTAAGAGCTATACACAAATGTACAAATCTCAAAATTATATGAAAATCACGAAAACTATGTACATGGATTTTTACAACCACCTAGTCCATCTCAAAGTCTTCATCCCTCGATCATGCAACACCATCTCCTCTCCCTCGACCTCTAGCCAGGGCATTACCTGAAATTTTTGTAATATCATGAGCTAACAACTTAAGCCCAGTGAGAATAATAAGCATAAAAAGTAAAGATAGACCTCAAACTCGCATTTCGATTTGTGTCCAATTAAACTGACACAAACTTTCTTAGAATTCACCAAAATCTAGGTAATTCTATTCCATATTCTCCAAAGTACGATAATATTAACTCTTAAGGTCAAAACCTCATCCATTAACTTGTTATGACATAAATAAGAAAAATAAATAACTTTGCATATAATATAACATCTCGATTCTCTTTCTCATTAATCATAAACATGAATCCATGAGAGCATCCCGTACGATTCGCATACGCCCTTATGCATGAAGAAGGTAACGTGGTCTATCCCGTAGGATCCATCGTTCTCCCTCCTTTTCTTTCTCACTTTCTTTTCTTTTTCAATGAAGGTGATGCGGACACTACCCGTAGGCTCCAACATTCTTCCCCCTTCATTTTCTTTCTCACTTTCTTTTCTTTTTATGAAGGTGATGCGGACACTGCCCGTAGGCTCCAACATTCTTCCCCCTTCTTTTCTTTCTCACTTTCTTTCTTTTTCTATGAAGGTGATGCGGACACTACCCGTAGGCTCCAACATTCTTCCCCCTTCATATCTTTCTCACTTTCTTTTTCATGATGCGAGATGTTATGATGTAATATGATATGCATATGCTTACATATCTTGTAAAAGTAAATAAATAAAGTGCGGAATTAACATAGTCGATGCAAGCATAAAGTAAAAGCATAAAATAAAAGGTAATAAGTAAATGACAGAAAGTAAAATCAATGAGCCCCTCGGACGAACGATATGTCAATCGAACTCCGCTATCAATAATAAAAGTAAAGTCGTAACTTAAACGATTAACCTATACCTTCAAGGATTATAACTTCCAACATAATCCGAGGTTCTATTAAACGTTCTATTAAACAAGTTTGGATCTTTTAACTTCCAATGATCCAACCTAAGCTTAGAAACGAATCTAACTTAGAATCTTCTAAGATTCAATACTTTCCTTGAGAACTCCTAAGTTCTCACTTAATGATTAACTCCTAATTCTAAGGGCACTATCTCACATCCCTCTAATCTTAGATTCGGTTTCTAGTCTTAGTTTTCAAACTCTACAAACCATCACACTCATTTGCTTTCTATAGTTACTTTAAATCCTAACTATTCTCACCTTAGCCAAAATTAGTTTTGGTCCAAATCTCTGATTTCCCACAATTCAACAACTGAGCAATCGCACCTACAATTCATCAATTGCACAACATATTACAACTCATATCTAATATGAGAACAAGTTTTCATTTTCGAATGAATAGTGATTTCGGATGAATAGTAATTTCGGGTGAATAGTGTTTTTCGAAAATCCGGGCTCAAAATCGTCAAATTCTATGATAGAAATTCATGATTTCAACTTCAAAACTCATTTATAATGAAAAACGAACAAATCCATATAAAAAGTTTTGAAAACTTACTTTTTGGAACTTCCCTTAGGGAACGAGAAACTTCGAAAAGCTAGGTTGGATAGGTAGCCCTCGTCCCTACCAATCCAACGCAACCGAAAACACGACGATCTGTCTAGAAACGAAGAAAGGCCAAAGAAAAATCAAACCCTCCCATGGTGAAAAGAAAGCCACGGCAAGGAGAAGGAGAAGAATGAAGTTTTTTGGTCAACTTGGTCAACTTGTGATTTTTAAAGATGATGGAATAGTGATTTTGGATATTTTTAAGAAATTGGAAATGACGGTTGCGTCCTTTTAAGACTTTTGACTTCTAAATCGAAACCCGAAGCTCTTAAATAAATCTAAAGGTGATTAATAATTATTAATTGGCCTATTAATAATTATTAATGTCACCGAAGAGAAAATAAAACATTAAAACGATTAAAAAGAAATTCGGGCAAAATTAAGTACTAATATCGAAATTACAAAATAATAATTAAACTAAATACTTGAATTGCGATAAATAAATAAATAAACAATATTAAATAAAATAAATAAAATAGAAATAAAAAAAAATCACTCCAAAATAACGGGACGTTACAAATATAAAATAAATAGGAGTGGTAATAATATAAGAAAAGAATATTAGTTAGCAAAAGCATAATTTTTTATTTTAACAATTTTTCATAACATGTTTCTTTATTCAAATGATAATAATAATTATTTAAATTTTTACTTAAAATGAAAGAAGGAAAGAAAAAGATGATTATGATGAATGTTGGAACTCAAAACATGGAAGAGAATAAAGATCTAACCACAATGCTATTATTGTTGTTATTGCTTCTTCTCTTCATAAAAATTCTTTTCTTCCCCTCACTCTTTCTTTATCACTCAAGCTCTCACTTGGTGAATTTTCGGATGATATTGCATGAAGGGGAGAACCCCTTTTATAGTAAAAGTTGCTTGGTCATCAAGTTCAAATCAAGGGTCTAGATTTGAACTTGTTAACCAAGTGAAATCAATGGTGAATTTTAGATCCAAATGTAAGATGATGGAGAAGGTTGAGAAGAGTGGTGGAGATATAAACACACAAGCACCACTTAAAATTCTAGAGTGTTCTTAAGTATATTTACTTGGCTCTTTGAATTTTGAAGAATCAATTCTTTCATTTTTAATGTATATAATGACCCTTCATGAGAGGAGAAAGTATTATTGTTGTAATTTTAGAAATTTAGAAGAGAAGTAAAATTATGGTTCTTGTATTTTTATTGATTAATTATGAAATTATTGAGTTAATAAAGTATGAGTTTAGATTTTTTATTTATGTTATAATTATGTAAATCAAAATAACTATGATAAAAAAAACCTTTATTTTAGTTAAAAATTATGGAAGTTGAGAAATATTGAATTTTTTAGAATTGAATTATAAATTACTCTTTATTTTTCTTTAAATTGAAAGATAAAATATTGTAATTTTTTTTATGTGTATAAGAAAAACCATGATTATCATTTTTATTGTTAACATTTTAAAACATTAATAGATTAAAAATAAGGTATAAAAGTGGGTTATAATTTCAAATTTTTATCCCAACACAAATCCTATGGGCTATAATTTGGATATTGTCATGGGTTTTTAACATTTAAGCCTTTATTAATTAAAATTGATAATTATTATAAAGTGAAGTAAAATGTCAAATTTATTTTTAGAGTAAAAATACCCTATTGTTATTAAAAGTTTCAAAATAATTAAAATGCTCTCTTATTGTTAATTATTATGAACTAGAGCAAAATATCAAATTAATTAGAGTGGTTTTGAAAACCACAATTAAATTAGGGGTGACTTTTTATACACCACAATTCTATGGTTTAAATTTAAGTATATTGTAATAATTCTTCAACTTAGTTTTTTAAATAAAATTAAACAATTTGTTAAAATAAATAATTTATTTAAATAGGCCGGACCAAATACGGTGTCTATAGAGGGTAATGAGTATAAAACAAAAAAATGAGGGTAAAATTAGGATGTAAAGTTTCTCCATTTATAGCACCTTTTAAAAGGATTATAGATTAAAGATATATCTGATTTGTGAAATGACCTATTGCCCCCAATTTTGACCTTAGTAACAAAACTAACTCATTCAAAATCATTGCCCCTCTCTCATGAAAGGAAGATATGCCCTGCTCCTGATTCTTTTTTTTCTATTTTTGGTGAATATTTACAATTATTTTTAAAAATTGGTCAGACTCTTCAAAAAAAGATCTAATGGGATTCACTAAATTGCAATATTTACAAGAAAGCTTTGGCATGATAGAAAAAATGGTCTGACTTGGCTTGTATTTGAAGGAGATAAATCGAGAGATAATTACAACAACTAATTATAGCACCAGAAATCATCAGGATCATTTAATAAGCAATTTTTTTTGACAAAACAGACTTACCAAAACGCATATACGTTTTTCATAAAGTGTTTTCAATGACAATTTTTCTTGAAGTTTCTTCAATGGCGACTGACGAACAAAGATACATGTCTTCAATGGTGACTGGCGAATGAGAAGATACAGATCTTCAATGGTGATTAACGAACGAGAAGAGAGGGAGACAACCCTAATTTTTTTTCCTTCTTGAGAGAGAGGGAGAGGGATTTTGAATGAGTTAGTTTTGTCACTAAGATCAAAATTGGGGGAAATTTTCATTTCACAAATTAGATAAATTATAAAAAAAGGAAAAAAAATTGATGGCTGTTAGAATTAACCTTCCAATTGGATAGATGTTGGATTATTTAAAGTGTAGGGGTGAAAAAAAACCAAATTAATAGTATAGAGGTGTAAATTAAGTTTTTTTTGAAAGTGCAGGGGTCATTGGTGTATTTTACCCAATATAAGTAATAGAGTATAATGTAGATGTAGTCATTGATATAAACTCTTCCTTTTACTAATTTTATAGTTTACATTTTTGGGTTAAATGCAAGAATGACCCCTGCACTTTGAGGCTTTTTCAATTTACACCCCTGCACTTTTAATTTGAAAATTTTCACCCCTACACTTTCATAAGCTATCAAAAGTTACCTTTTCCATCCCAAACTAACAGCAAACTCATTTTTTAATATTTCTATTCATATTTTTTGAACCAAGGGTTAGATTTAACCCAATGAAACTTCTTTGATTTTAACTCTACCTTTACATAGAAAAGGAAAAAAATAATAGTCCATCCTTTTTCAATTTTCACGAGCAAAGAGAGGCAACTTGTAATGTCCCGTTATTTTGAGGTGAAATTTTTTTTTATTATTATTTATTATTTATTTATTTATTTATTTATTTATTGAATTAAAGTATTAAAGTTAATTTTAGAATTAGTTATTTAGATTTAAATAGTTAATTTCATTCGAAATCCTTTTTAATCGTTTATTTAGCCTAAATTAGTTTCGGTGGTATTAATAATTATTAATCACCATTAGGCTAGTTTAAATACTTAGAGTTTCGTTTTAAAGGCTAAAAGCAAATAAAGGACGTAGGCGTCATTTCCAATTTCTTAAATATCAAAAACACTATTCATTTATCTCTTTAAATAAGCAAAATTAGACCAAATTCATCATTTTTTCTTCTCCTTTGCCGTTAACATCATTTGGGATTTTCCCATTTTTGGGTTTTCTTCAATTCTTGACGGATCGCTATAATTTCGGTTGCGTTGGATAGCCACGGGCCCGAGCATCATTTCCAACCTATCAATCGATCTTTTCCTCCAATTTCTAAAAGCCTTAAGGTATGACAAAGTTTCTAATTTAAGCTTCAAATAGTGTTTTAATGGAGTTTTTGGTTTAAATCTTCTATTTCGTGCCGAAAAACTGGAAGATTTCAATCGAGGGAGTTGTTTTATGTATTTTTAGAAACTTACCCTAACCATAAAATTGAGTTTGACCCGGAAACCCTTTCCGGTTGATTTTCTCTTATTTGATGGTGATTAGGGTATTTTAAATGATATGTTCTTATGTTTTACTTAATCTTTCGGGATTGAACTTTTGTCCAAAACCCTAATTCATGATTACCCATTGATGGTACCAATCTCCAAAGTACCCGAAACCAACCCGAAAAGCCTCTAGAGTGCTTAAAATCAGGAAAACTATCTCCAATCCCTCTTCTCCCTTTGGCCGTGGGCTTCATGAGGGGAATTCTCGGGTTGTTTTGTCCTTTATTCTAGTAATGTGACGGTCGTTGTTCAATTTGGTTAATTAATATACTTTAGGTGTATTTGAATTATAGGTTTTGTGCATCGATCGTGAAATTGGTCAACCGATGCTTTGGAGTTGACTTCTTTTATAAGGTGAGTTTAAAATGGTTGTGTAACGTCCCGTTACTTTTGGGGGTAAATTTTTTTTTAATTTTTTTTTATTTTATTTATTTTCTTTAATTAAAGTATTTAAGGTTAATTTAAAAAATAGTGATTTCGATCTTAGTAGCTATTTTCGTCCGAAAAACCTTTTAATCCTTTTAATACTTTAAATTCGTTTCGGTGACATTAATAATTATTAATGGGCCAATTAATAATTATTAATCACCTTTAGATTAATTAAAGAGCATCGGGTTTCGTTTTTAAAGTAAAAACAAAAGAGGGACGTAGGCGTCATTTCCGATTTCTTAAATATCTAAACACTATTCATCCTTCTCCTTTATTAAGCCAAAATTAGACAAAAATCATAAATTTCTTCTCATTTTTTCATCCCAAACCCGTAGCTTAGAGAGAAAAAAAGAGGAGAGAAAGAATTTGTCACCCCGGCTTCGTTTCTCAACCGTTTTCATCGTGCCTTAGCTCGTTGGAAAGCTCCCGAGACATACTTTCTACCCATCCTAACAATCGAGGTTTTCTCTCGTTTTCTCGAGGCCTTAAGGTATGACAAAGTTTCTAAAATTTGATGTGAATAGTATTTTAATGGTGGTTTTGGATTGAAATCTTCAAATTCGTTCACCGAAGCTTGAAGATTTCCATCGGGAAAGTCGTTTTGATCGATTTTAGAAACTTCTCCTAAACACTAAAACCGAGTTTGAGCCGGAAACCCGTCCCATGTGATTTTCCCTCACTTGGCCATGTTTAGGATGTTAGGGTTATTGTGTTTTTGCTATTTACTTAATTTTTCGAAAATCGATTAATGAACAAAACCTTAATTTACTGATACCCATTGTAGTTGTGAACCTCCAAAGTATCCGAAACCAAACCAAAACACCTCTAAAATGCATAAAAGCCGGAAAATCAAACCCGAACCCCTTTTTCTCTTGTATGGCCGAGAGCACCATAGGGAGGAAATCCGAGTTTTTCGTCGTTTTATGGGTTTAGATGTTCTTTGTTCGATTTCTGGTTAAATAATGTTATTTAGGTGTAATTCATTTGTAGGATTGTGAATTGTTCGGGTGTTGACAACCTCGGATTAATCGGAGCTTTTCTACAAGCTAAGGTGAGTTTAAAAGGGAAGTTAGTAATTTTATGAATTACGTTTTGTTATGATATTGTTTATCGATGTTAAGAGGGAATTAGCTTCTTAGAATTATTGTTTGGTTGGAGACTTTAATTCGGAAGTGAGTGGAGAGGATTTGAAATTATGGTTAGTTCGATGAAAAGGAAACATCGGAGTGGTTTGGAAGTATTGTAAAGTGACTTGGAGATGTTAGTTAAAAGTGGAAGTTAAGTTACTTTGAGTGATATGGAAATTAAAGTAGCTTAGATGTTACACTTGAGTGATGACTCGTGTAATCTAAATAGTTAGGTTCTTTAATAACTTAGAAGAATTCCTTGGAGATTATCTAACTTATTGGAGACCTTGAGCACATTGATTCGGCACATGATAGTATGTTGATTCGGATCCATACGTATCATAGTGCGATGATTTGTGGAGACCTTGAGCACATTGATTCGGCACATGATAGTATGTTGATTCGGATCCATACGTATCATAGTGCGATGATTTGTGGAGACCTTGAGCACATTGATTCGGCACATGATAGTATGTTTATTCGGATCCATACCTATCATAGTGCGATGATTTGTGGTATGGTACATGGTAGTATGTTGATTCGGATCCATACGTACCATGGTACTGTGATTTGTGACACGGCACATGATAGTATGTTGATTCGGATCCATACGTATCGTGGTGAGATGGTTTGTGATATGGTACATGGTAGTATGTTAATTCAGATCCATACGTACCATGGTACTATGATTTGTGATATGGCACATGATAGTATGTTGATTCGGATCCATACGTATCATGGTGCGATGATTGAGATATGGTACGACCGTACGTGGTATGTTGATTCGGATCCATACGAGTGAAGGGATGATTTACTAAACTAGCGGAATTTGATTTAGTAAACTAATTAACATTTAATTATGGATCTATTAATATCATGCAATTTGTGAAAAAACATGTAGATTCATGCTTTAAATTTCGAAAATTAAAATCAAAACTTACATTGAGTAATAAATGGAGAATCGGTTGGAGGTTTCTTTACAGCATCAAATCCTCAGCAACACCGGATCTTCTACGCTATATCCCGATCGATCAAACGAAACCCGATTGTGGGATCGAACTTTAGAAGAAATTGGGAAGAAGAAAAAAAATATTTTCTTCCCAATGGACTAGGAAAAATCAGCTAAGGGGGGAGAAGGAGGAAGAGAGAATTCCGAATTTCAAAGGAATTTAATTGTATGATTTATGAATGACCCAAGCCTCCTATTTATAGGAAAATATGAATCCTAATCACATTAGGATTAATCTATAGAGATAAATACAAAAAGAAAAAAGATTATCTCTTTCCTTTATCTTGCAATTTCGAAAATGCCATAGATAAATACGAGATTATTTTCTTTTATTTATTTTATTTATCTTGGGTAAATAAATCTATATAATTATTATAGGATATAATTCAAATAATTATCTCCTACAAATTATCTATGAAGGCCAAAATTAATAATAAATAATTAATAAATCAAATTTATTTAATTAATTATTTTGGGCCAATTTCAATTGGGTTCATTAATCCAATTGGGCTTGAAACTCTCTCTTAAATTAATAAGTCCAACTTAATTAATTTATTTATTAATTACCATTTAAATAAAATATTTTATTTAAACAATTAATAATATTAATATTTTCTCCTGACTAAATATTATCCAATTTATATTTAATTATTAATTTCCATTTAAATAATTTTCATTATTTAAATAATTAATAATAAATATTATAATTATTAATTTCCATAAATTAATAATTTTATTGACAATATTTTATTATTAATTTAATTAATTTCTATTATTAATTTCGTTTAAATATAATTAATTATTTAAACAATTAATAATTGTTAATTAATTTCAAATTATTAATTACCATTTAAATATACTCAATATTTAAATAATTAATAATGTATAATTAATAATATTTCATTATTAATTTCATGTTTAAATAAACTCATTATTTAAACAATTAATAATGTTTATATTAATTACCGTTTAAATATACTCAATATTTAAACAATTAATATTGCCTATTTTAAGTAATTCACTTTACTTAAAATTTCCATTTCTTCTACTTGATTTCGCGACTACGATATTTGGGCTAGCATAGGGACCTGATGGACCTATAGATCATGGGCTTAATAATTAGTTAATTAAGTGATTAACACATAATCAGCTTAATTACTTATTATCTAACTATGAATAATTCCACTATAGATTCATAGCTGAACTCCCCTCACTATAGATGAGTTATGTCCATTTAGTTTATCTTTATTTATATCCGTGATATATCCTTCACATGGAACCCTCATAATTACAGCGGATAAATTTACCGTTTTGCCCCTGTAATTACCGCTTTATCCTTGTGTTCCCGCTGATTCTCCAATGAACTTTATCTTTAGTCGAACTAGAGATAATATACTTCGTGATCAATAGAAGTCGTGGCGCCACTTGTTCATGTCTCGAATCGGTACATCAAGGAGTTTCCTAAAGTTCCTAAAATATTTAGGTATCGCACCGATACCGGTTAATTTATAGGAAAGTTATGAATTCCATCTTGTGAAAATGAGTTCCCAGCTACTTATCTAGTCATGTTCCCAAAACAGGAGTGTATTGAGCGTTCTTACAGATCGCTCTCAACTATGTGAATCAAAGAACATAACTCCACAAATAGGAGTCCGCATTTCACTCAGGATTGAGATCTATCACGGTTGATAAACTTAGTTTGATATTCGATCATTTCTGTAAACGGTGTTAGGAATGGTGTCCTAGAACTTGTAATTATTTAAATATAATAATTTATTTCGAATAAATTAAATAAATAAACATAAGTTCTTTCTATAATCTAGATTGATTCAATAGACGATATTAGGAATATATGGAAATATATAAATATCAAAACATTCAAATAGTAAACCCTAAGTTACTCTTATGAAATCACGACTTAGTATGTGAGTCATACAAGAGGATTAAAGTCGAGATGAGTAACTTAAAAGTGTCTACAGTAAACGGATAACATTTGGAAACCTTATCCTGGTAACACTGTTGATAACTTCGCATTTTGTTTATAGACAAATGATCTAATCCTGATCATTCATGTGGGAGACATGAAATGGAAGTATCATATGCAATGTTGATTGTATAAGACAGGACCACGATATTCGATCAAATTTCTCATTAGTACCGTTTACGAGATATGATCGAATATCAAACTAAGTTTATCAACCGTGATAGATCTCAATCCTGAGTGAAATGCGGACTCCTATTTGTGGAGTTATGTTCTTTGATTCACATAGTTGAGAGCGATCCGTAAGAACGCTCAATACACTCTGTTTTGGGAACATGACTAGATAAATAGCTGGGAACTCATTCTCACGAGATGGAATTCATAACTTTCCTATAAATTAACGGTATCAGTGCGATACCTAAACATTTTAGGAACTTTAGGAAACTCCCTTGATGTACTGATTCGAGACATGAACAAGTGACGTCACGACTTCTATTGATCACAGAAGTATCTTATCTCTAGTTCGACTAAAGATAAAGTTCATTGGAGAATCAGCGGAACACAAGGATAAAGCGGTAATTACAGGGGCAAAACGGTAAATTTATCCACCTGTAATTATGAGGGTTCCACGTGAAGGATAATATCACAGATATAAATAAATGATAAACTGAATGGACATAACTCATCTATAGTGAGGGGAGTTCAGCTATGAATCTATAGTGGAATTATTCATAGTTAGATAATAAGTAATTAACGATTATGTGTTAATCACTTAATTGACTAATTATTAAGCCCATGATCTATAGGTCCATCGGGTCCCTATGCTAGCCCAAATATCGTAGTCGCGAAATCAAGTAGAAGAAATGGAAATTTTAAGTAAAGTGAATTACTTAAAATAGGCAATATTAATTGTTTAAATATTGAGTATATTTAAGCGGTAATTAATATAAACATTATTAATTGTTTAAATAATGAGTTTATTTAAACATGAAATTAATAATGAAATATTATTAATTAGATATTATTAATTATTTAAATATTGAGTATATTTAAATGGTAATTAATAATTTGAAATTAATTGACAATTATTAATTGTTTAAATAATTAATTTTATTTGAACGGAAATTAATAATTAAAATTAATTAATTAATAATAAAATATTGTCAATAAAATTATTAATTAAATAATGAGTTTATTTAATGGAAATTAATAATTAAATATAATTTGATAATATTTAGACCAGGAGAAAATATTAATATTATTAATTGTTTAAATAAAATATTTATTTAAATGGTAATTAATAAATAAATTAATTGAGTTGGACTTATTAATTTAAGAGAGAGTTTCTAGCCCAATTGGATTAATGAACCCAATTGAGATTGGCCCAAAATAATTAATTAAATAATTTGGAATTATTTATTAAATTAATATGCTATTTTAGGCCACCATGTATTTTTGGGAAGAGATAATTGCTTGAATTATATCCTAAAATAATTACATAGATTTATTTACCCAAGATAAATAAAAATAAAGAAAATAAAATAATCTCCTATTTATCTATGGCATTTTCGAAATTGCTAGATAAAGGAAAGAGATTATCTTTTTCTTTTTGTGTTTATCTCTATAGATTAATCCTAATGTGATTAGGATTCCTATTTTTCTATAAATAGGAGGGTTGGGTCATTCATAAATCATACAATACAATTCCATAGAAAGTTGGAACTCTCTCTTCCTCCTCTCCCTCCCTCATTGCCGATTTTCTCATAAGTATTGGGAAGAAAAATATTTTTTTTTTCTTCCCAATTTCTTCTAAAGTTCGATCCCACAATCGAATTTCGTTTGATCGATCGGGATATAGCGTAGAAGATCCAGGTGTTCTTGAGGAATTGAAGTCGTAAAGAAACCTCCAACCGATTCTCCATTATTCGATCAATGTAAGTTCGGTTTTAATTTTCGAAAATATAAGCATGAATCTACATGTTTTATCACAAATTGCATGATGTTAATAGATCCGTTATTAAATGTTAATAAGTTTACTAAATAAAATTCCGCTAATTTAGTAAATCATCCCTTCAATTGGTATCAGAGCTAATTTTAATTATCATGCAAATTTGTGTTTTTCGAAAATTTGGTGGGTTGCATAAAAAGTTGTTTTATGTATGTTTATATAAATTGTGGAGGTTTGCTTATTGATTGTTTAGGTATTCTTGAGGCACTTAGGATTTTAAATTTTAGTAGAAAATTTGTAAACCCTAAATTTTAGGGTATAGGAAAAATTTGTAATTTTCCCATACCCATTGATGGTAAAATCGGCTACACCAAGGGAGGAAGAGAAGAAAATTTTTCCCCATCATTCATGATGCCCACGCCTAAGGATGAGATAAGGTAAAGATATGGTAAGATATTTTAACATAATTATCTTGTTATCTCAATTTAAAAATTTAAATATTTAAGATAAGGATAAAATCTTTTTAAAGATTATATCTCTATCTTAAATTATAAATTTAGAAATTGAGATAAGATTACATGGAAAATATTTTCTTTATTTTTCCATATAATTAAAAGATAATTATTTTAAAACAAGTATTTATGGAAATATTAAGGAGATAATATTTGCCCCATAAATACCCATGCCCACGCCTACACCATGGAGGAGAGAGAAAGATGAAGCCTCAAAATTCTACAATGGAAGATTTAAATTAAGTTGTAATTTAATTTTCCGTTTTAGAAATAGTGCCAAGAATACCGGTCAATTTAGCTATTTATTATTTAAATTGTTTATATTTATGATATAATTGTTTTTAAATAATATTCATGCATAAGAGTATGTCATGTAGAAAATCCCACCATAGGTTGTATGATTTTAATTAATTGTACATACATGCATCATGATATAATATGTGTTATTATATGCTAATGTATGTGAAGCATGCTATAATTTTATTTTATAAATGTTATTATCGAAAATTATATTCTAATTGTTTTAGAATTAAAAGCATGCTTATTTAGTTAAAATTCAAAAGTTAAATCTAGTTTAAAAGTTGAATAGAAACTAAATGAATTATTTGTAATATGGAATTATTGTTTAAACAATTGGGCCAAATCCATATAAGATAAACAAATAGAAACTTTTAATTAAGGGTTAATTAAAAATTAATAATTGAGATTAATTAAATTGAACGGATCTCTGGCGAGAAAGCTCTGCCCAAGCGATGAGGTTTCATAAAGTTCCCCTAACACGGAGCGCCTCTAATTGGGAGCGATCTGGGAGAAAAGTTCAAATTAATAAATCAAAATTATTAAGACGGCGCATAATGTGATTAGTTTAAATTAGGAAAACTTGAACAATCACTTTATAAAATTAATCTAACCAATTTAAGAGTTAAAGTTGATTAGGTTAATTAAAACTTGGATTAATGAGTTAGCCTGAATTAGTCTAAGTTATGAAACCCTAACTCAAAATATTAAGTGGGAGAAGGAAACATGTCAATGAATCCTATGGTCTCCACTAATGGGCTCGAAACGTGAGATTTACACATGGCCTCTGTAACACCTGCTGCAGTGTTCATTCCCATAGGAAGGTTTATTGTATAAATCAATATCAAGTTGGGTCTCCCGAAAGGGATAAAGAATTTTAAATGAGATTGATTGAAGACTGAATCTACACTTCGTAGACACTCTTCAATTTTATTTAAAAGACTAAATTAGTGGGTCACACTTAAAAGAAATTTGATAAATTGTGTTATCAAAATTCTGGACCAAATACACGGTAAACAATGACATAGGAATATGAGTTATTCTGGAGTTGTAAATTGTTCGAGTGGCATCTCGTTTTAATGATGGTAACTGACCTATCATTCGACGACACTTCACCGGTATCATTAAAATATCGTGACATAGTAACATGTTTTAGGGCTTTTCTGTTCATTAATATGTTCGCATTCATGCATCATATTTAATTATATGTCGAAACTTTGAGTATTTGAATGTTGAATGCATGTTAGATTACTAAGATAAAGTTTATTTAAATTTCAGTAATATAGCATCTGCTTTAGTCACTATATTTGGAAATTACAAACTAAACGATGAGAACTATGTTTCCTAGAAAAGGAAATGAATAATTTAAGTAAAATAGTTTACTTAAATAAACTGACAATATTAATCATTTAAATAATGAGTTTATTTAAATGGAAATTAATATCATTGTTATTAATTATTTAAATAATGTGTTTATTTAAATGGTAATTAATAATAAAAATATTATTGATAAACAATTATTAATTATTTAGATAATGTGTTTACCTAAATGGAAATTAATAATTAAATATTTATTATTAATTTTAAATAATAGCGATTATTTAAAAGGATAATAGTAAATAACATATTTATTATTGTTTTAAATAATGTCGATTATTTAAATAGAAAATAATAAAAATTTATTAATGATAAAGTATAAAATCGGAATATGATATTTGAATAATTGATTTATTGAAATAAATATCAAGAGTTAATAAATAAGATTTATTAATAAGGAAGAATCTAGAATTGAATTAATGAATTCAATGGATTTTGGTTCAAATTATTAAATACCAAAATCGAGTCATATATAATATTTTAGGAAATAATTGTGGAATTATTTTGTCTAAAATAAATATATAAAAGAATGTTCAACCAAAGACAAATTAAACAAAGAAAAATTAGTTTTTCTTAATGATTTTATTCACATAAAATCGGCACATAAGATAAATAAGGAATAAAATTTGATTTTATTCTTGGCATTTATCTTGTATTTATTTTGATAGTATTTCCTAATTCGATTGGAAAACTGTTTTGCGTATAAATACAAACGTCTTGGTTGTTCATTCAAAAGCTTCTAATTTCAATTTTCGAAATTGAAAACTCTTTTTCTTCCTATTCTCCTCGTAACCGATTTTACAATAGTCTAAAAGGGAAGAAAATATTTCTTTTCCCAAACCATAGTTTTCGAGTTTAGTTTAGTTATCAATTTGTTTTTTATTTTGAATTATGTAATAACTATTGGTTCTCATTTCGTATGAACCAAGTTTGGGAATATTTTAAATAAGAGTTATTTAGGTAGATATTCCTTCACAATTATATTACAAAGTTCCAAAGTGTGATTGGATGGTTATTCAAAATACTTAGTATAAAACAAATAAATTCCAAATCCAAATTCCAAACTCCGGTATATCTAAATAAGTTATAAGGTTTAAAAATGTTTAAATACTTAAGTCTAAAATTACTTAAATAAGTTAGAGGGATTAATCTCTTAAAGATGGTTCTCAAGGAGTTTGAGATGATAACCATATTAATCCACGAACTTATGGGATAAGTAAAATCAAATATCTTTGATTTATCAAAGATAACTAGACTTAAACATCACTAAAGTTGGACATTTAGATGTTAGAACTTAAGTGATAAGTAAACATTAAATCGATTTCTTATATTCCAAACATTCAGTTATTTAAAAGGATGTTTTAAAGGTAATAGCTGATATGGAATAAACAAAACAGAAATCAAAGAGTAATAATTAGTGAATAATTGAATTAACAAATTATCAAAGAAAAATTCAGTAAATCAGTGATACTGAAAAAGTTTAAACCATACTTAAGATAGAAAATAATTACAATGATTTTATTTCACAATAAAAACAAGTAGTTATTTAAAAGTTTAAATTGTTAAACTACTTGTAGAACTTTATTTGAGTGGGAGCGTCATAATACGAACCAAAGGACTTTCGAAGTCCAAGTGAAACTCATTGACTTCAAAATCAATGAATAAAGTTCAAAATAAGTGAAATAAAAATGACATGAATTTTCAATAGTTGAGTTGAAAAGGGTCACTTATACTTATACATTATTTTGAAATAATAAGAAGTATAGAATTGTAATCATTGAACAAATGAAAGTAATGGAGAATTACTTTGTAGTGGGAGCTTAAGAATTTCGAGAATCCTAGAACCAATGTGACTAAAATAAAATTTACAAATAGTATGTTAGTGCACATAGATAAAATGGGAGATTTTATGAGTTGCACGGGCTCAAATTCGAACATGAATTTAATTCCATGTAAGAATTTGACAAAATACTTTTGCGAATTAAATATCAGATGAGTTAAGTATAAGTAAAATGAGTTTTTACTAACTAAACTCTAGATTCGCGTAATTACTAAGTCGTTAGTAAATGAAAAGTGGTTGAAGATGATAGTTTCAAATCAATAGTTAATAGAGTTTATTTTATGGCGATAAAATATGGAATCTATTAAACTTAATGAAACTAACATCGACAAAAAGAAATACATACTAAAACAGGATGAAAACGTTCTCGATAAAGCATTAAAATGACTACCATGGCTAAGTAGTTGATAGTCATCCAGTGTGACTGGAATTACAAGTCAAATCTCCAAAGATCTAGGACAAGTGGGAGATTGTTAGGAATGGTGTCCTAGAACTTGTAATTATTTAAATATAATAATTTATTTCGAATAAATTAAATAAATAAACATAAGTTCTTTCTATAATCTAGATTGATTCAATAGACGATATTAGGAATATATGGAAATATATAAATATCAAAACATTCAAATAGTAAACCCTAAGTTACTCTTATGAAATCACGACTTAGTATGTGAGTCATACAAGAGGATTAAAGTCGAGATGAGTAACTTAAAAGTGTCTACATGGAACGGATAACATTTGGAAACCTTATCCTAGTAACACTCGTTGATAACTTCGCATTTTGTTTATAGACAAATGATCTAATCCTGATCATTCATGTGGGAGACATGAAATGGAAGTATCATATGCAATGTTGATTGTATAAGACAGGACCACGATATTCGATCAAATTTCTCATTAGTACCTGGTTTACGAGATATGATCGAATATCAAACTAAGTTTATCAACCGTGATAGATCTCAATCCTGAGTGAAATGCGGACTCCTATTTGTGGAGTTATGTTCTTTGATTCACATAGTTGAGAGCGATCCGTAAGAACGCTCAATACACTCTGCTTTGGGAACATGACTAGATAAATAGCTGGGAACTCATTCTCACGAGATGGAATTCATAACTTTCCTATAAATTAACGGTATCAGTGCGATACCTAAACATTTTAGGAACTTTAGGAAACTCCCTTGATGTATTGATTCGAGACATGAACAAGTGACGTCACGACTTCTATTGATCACAGAAGTATCTTATCTCTAGTTCGACTAAAGATAAAGTTCATTGGAGAATCAATGGGAACACAAGGATAAAGCGGTAATTACAGGGGCAAAACGGTAAATTTATCCACCTGTAATTATGAGGGTTCCACGTGAAGGATAATATCACAGATATAAATAAATGATAAACTGAATGGACATAACTCATCTATAGTGAGGGGAGTTCAGCTATGAATCTATAGTGGAATTATTCATAGTTAGATAATAAGTAATTAACTGATTATGTGTTAATCACTTAATTGACTAATTATTAAGCCCATGATCTATAGGTCCATCGGGTCCCTATGCTAGCCCAAATATCGTAGTCGCGAAATCAAGTAGAAGAAATGGAAATTTTAAGTAAAGTGAATTACTTAAAATAGGCAATATTAATTGTTTAAATATTGAGTATATTTAAGCGGTAATTAATATAAACATTATTAATTGTTTAAATAATGAGTTTATTTAAACATGAAATTAATAATGAAATATTATTAATTAGATATTATTAATTATTTAAATATTGAGTATATTTAAATGGTAATTAATAATTTGAAATTAATTGACAATTATTAATTGTTTAAATAATTAATTTTATTTGAACGGAAATTAATAATTAAAATTAATTAATTAATAATAAAATATTGTCAATAAAATTATTAATTAAATAATGAGTTTATTTAATGGAAATTAATAATTAAATATAATTTGATAATATTTAGACGGGAGAAAATATTAATATTATTAATTGTTTAAATAAAATATTTATTTAAATGGTAATTAATAAATAAATTAATTGAGTTGGACTTATTAATTTAAGAGAGAGTTTCTAGCCCAATTGGATTAATGAACCCAATTGAGATTGGCCCAAAATAATTAATTAAATAATTTGGAATTATTTATTAAATTAATATGCTATTTTCGGCCACCATGTATTTTTGGGAAGAGATAATTGCTTGAATTATATCCTAAAATAATTACATAGATTTATTTACCCAAGATAAATAAAAATAAAGAAAATAAAATAATCTCCTATTTATCTATGGCATTTTCGAAATTGCTAGATAAAGGAAAGAGATTATCTTTTTCTTTTTGTGTTTATCTCTATAGATTAATCCTAATGTGATTAGGATTCCTATTTTTCTATAAATAGGAGGGTTGGGTCATTCATAAATCATACAATACAATTCCATAGAAAGTTGGAACTCTCTCTTCCTCCTCTCCCTCCCTCATTGCCGATTTTCTCATAAGTATTGGGAAGAAAAATATTTTTTTCTTCTTCCCAATTTCTTCTAAAGTTCGATCCCACAATCGAATTTCGTTTGATCGATCGGGATATAGCGTAGAAGATCTGGTGTTGCTGAGGAATTGAAGCTGTAAAGAAACCTCCAACCGATTCTCCATTATTCAGTCAATGTAAGTTCCGGTTTTAATTTTCGAAAATATAAGCATGAATCTACATGTTTTATCACAAATTGCATGATGTTAATAGATCCGTTATTAAATGTTAATAAGTTTACTAAATAAAATTCCGCTAATTTAGTAAATCATCCCTTCAAACGGTACTAAGGAGAAATTTGATCGAACATCGTGGTCCTGTCTTATACAATCAACATTGTATATGATACTTCCATTTCATGTCTCCCACATGAATGATCAGGATTAGATCATTTGTCTACAAACAAAATGCGAAGCTATCAACAGTGTTACCAGGATAAGGTTCCCAAACGTTATCCATTTACTGTAGACACTTTTAAGTTACTCATCTTGACTTTAATCCTCTTGTATGACTCACATACTAAGTCGTGATTTCATAAGAGTAACTTAGGGTTTACTATTTGAATGTTTGATATTTATATATTTCCATATATTCCTAATATCGTCAATTGAATCAATCTAGATAATATAAAGAACTTATGTTTATTTATTTAATTTATTCGAAATAAATTATTATAATTAAATAATTACAAGTTCTAGGACACCATTCCTAACAACGAGCACGTTACGATGTTGGTAATATGGTACATGATAGTATGTTGACTTCGGTCCATACGGTATCATGGTACGGTGACTTGAGATATGGTACGACCGTACGTGGTATGTTGATTTCGATCCATACAATAGCACGTTACGATAAAACTTGTTTGGTAACAAAGATAGATAATGTTACATTTACATATTCTTTAGAATTGTGTAGTAAGACTTAGTAATGAATGTTACTTTACTTTAAGTCTTTGTTTCTATCTTATGGTATTGAATGACGGTTAAGGGTAGTATTTACTATCGTTGATTGTATGGAAATTGGAAGTGTGGATATGGGTAGTAATGAGCATTTTAGGCCTTTGGACACGATTTTTGGTATGAAATTTAGTTCATAGGATTACTTGCTTTCGTTTTACTCTCACTAGCATTTTTATGCTAATGTTGCTACACTTACAAATTTTCAGGTAAACCTCGTCCAAAGAAGCTTGGTAGAGAAGGTGGTGCTGCTTGACTTGTCGATGTGGTGAATGGACATTATCGAACTCTTTTGGTTTAACATCCTTAGAATGCTTGTAAATTATTTCTAATTTTATTAACTTGTGTCTTTTTGAGCCCGAGAGGGTGTTTGTCTAAATATCATGAGTTTTAATGATTTAAAGTATGATTGTGAGTTTAAAACTAGATGATGGAATACGTATTCCCGATTTACAGCTTTTTCTGAATATGGGTTGTAAAACAGGTTTTGGTTATTCAACTTTTAAACGAACCCATACCGTTTTTCTTAAAAAATCGAGTCTCTCGCTGTGCATTTGAATTTAAAGAATTTAACGGAAAATCGGGTCGTTACAGTTGGTATCAGAGCCTCTTTAGTTCTCAAGACCACATGCATCGCATGTTTTTTTTTTTTTGATATTGTCCAATCATTGCTCGAGGTCAACGGTGCCAGGTATCCTTAAAACGCTCTCTTTTAATTCGTTTGTTTGTACTTTAGCTTTTCCTTTCATGGTGTCTCATGTGAGGCTTTTCTGATTGTGATTTCAGTATGCCTCTGAGGACAGTGACACCTAGGAGAGGCCGTAGTAGAGTACCGACTGGGGTACGAGGTAGAGGTCGGGTGAGGGAAGTTACACCGCCACCTCCTCCACCTTAGTATCGGGAGGATGAGCCTCCAGTAGATCAGCCACCTAGTCATGGTCGCAATGTTACCATTTCTGAGGAGTACTTTAGAGATTTATTACGAGGTGGTGGAGGACTTGCTGATCATATTATACCACCTGTTAGAGCACCTGCTCCAGTGGTAGATCAGTCTGGTGTTACTGATGCTGCGAAAACTCTGAAGGAGTATATCAGGTATAACACTCCTGAGTTTGATGGTACATCTACCGATCCGGCTGATGCGGAGAGATGGATTACCAGGATTGAGAGGGTACTGGGGTTCATTAAGTACCCAGATCAGCTGAAGGTTCATTGTGGGACCTATTCCTTGGTTGATGATGCACTTTACTGGTGGAATGATATATCCCATACTCTCAGTCCTGATTTGCAGGTTAGTTGGGAGATGTTCAGGGAAAAGTTCTTTGACAAGTACTATCCTGAGGAGACACGTGATCGGTTAGAGATTCAGTTTCTTACCCTCAAACAGGGTGACAGGTCTGTGGTGGAATATGAAAGAGAGTTTGACAGGTTGTCAAATTTTGCCACCAGACATGTTACTGATCTTGAGAGTAAGAGGAGGAGGTTTATAGTGGGTTTGCGGGCAGAATTATGAGGGCAGGTATAAGCCTTGCAGCCTGCTACTTTTGTTGATGCTTTGAATGTCGCTTTGGCATTAGATATTGGGGATTATGAGAAAAAGTCTTTTGAGATTACGGCACATGCCTCTTCTCAAAAGAGGAAGGTTGGGGACGACCTTTCAGGTCGAGGGATATAGGCACATAGACAGGCTCCTCCTTTACCCTACTGTCATAATTGTACTGAGTATCACCTAGGTCTTTGTACGGTGATGAGGTGCTTTCAGTGTGGACAGACCGGACATATTAGACCTTTCTGCCCTAGTTTACAAACACCACAGCAGAGTGGGGGTCAGGGTCAGGGTCAGAGTTCAGGTCAGGGTCAGGGTCGAGGACAGACTCAGGTTACTCCCATTCAGACACGACAGCATGCACGTGTCTTTGCCACCACTCGAGATGATGTTGAGGCATCTAGTACTGTTGTTACAGGTACTTTGTCAGTTTTATAACACTCTCTTGTATTATTTATTGTCTGATATGGTGAAATTCCTGAGACCTTATATGGTGAAATTCCTGAGACCTATATGGTGAAAATCCTGAGACCTTATATGGTGAAATTCCCGAGACCTATAAGGTGAAATTCCTGAGACTTGATATGGTGAAATTCCTGAGACCTGATATGGTGAAATTCCTGAGACTTATATGGTGAAATTCCTGAGACCTGATATGGTGAAATTGCTAAGACCTGATATGGTGAAATTCCTTAGACCTGATAATCGTGTTTATGAACCTTATATTCTATTAAGTGGTTTTGGATGCTAGCTAGTCTTAGAAGGAGACGCCGGTTGTGATCCTAGAATTCAAACCAAAGTGTTGAGAAAAAAAGTTATCCACTTGGTCAAAGTATTGTAAAGGAACCAAGTGTTGAAGGAGATTACGTGGTAACGTGAGGACGAAATGTAGTGTAAGTACCCTCGCTTATCACTTTGTAAGTGCACTTTTCGAGGACGAAAAGTCTTTTAAGGAGAGTAGTCTGTAACGTCCCGTTACTTTTGGGGGTAAATTTTTTTTTAATTTTAATTTTATTTTATTTATTTTCTTTAATTAAAGTATTTAAGGTTAATTTTAAAAAATAGTGATTTCGATTTTAGTAGCTATTTTCGTCTGAAAACCCTTTTAATCCTTTTAATACTTTAAATTCGTTTCGGTGACATTAATAATTATTAGTGGGCCAATTAATAATTATTAATCACCTTTAGATTAATTAAAGAGCTTCGGGTTTCGTTTTTAAAGTAAAAACAAACGAGGGACGTAGGCGTCATTTCCGATTTCTTAAATATCTAAACACTATTCATCCTTTTCCTTTATTAAGCCAAAATTAGACAAAAATCATAAATTTCTTCTCATTTTTTCATCCCAAACCCGTAGCTTAGAGAGAAAAAAAGAGGAGAGAAAGAATTTGTCACCCCGGCTTCGTTTCTCGACCGTTTTCATCGTGCCTTAGCTCGTTGGAAAGCTCTCAAGACGTACTTTCTACCCATTCTAACAATCGAGGTTTTCGCTCATTTTCTCGAGGCCTTAAGGTATGACAAAGTTTCTAAAATTTGATGTGAATAGTATTTTGATGGTGGTTTTGGATTGAAATCTTCAAATTTGTTCACCGAAGCTTGCAGATTTCCATCGGGAAAGTCGTTTTGATCGATTTTAGAAACTTCTCCTAAACACTAAAACCGAGTTTGAGCCGGAAACCCGTCCCATGTGATTTTCCCTCACTTGGCCATGTTTAGGATGTTAGGGTTATTGTGTTTTTGCTATTTACTTAATTTTTCAGAAATCGATTAATGAACAAAACCTTAATTTACGGATACCCATTGTAGTTGTGAACCTCCAAAGTATCTGAAACCAAACCGAAACACCTCTAAAATGCATAAAAGCCAGAAAACCAAACCTGAACCCCTTTTTCCCTTGTATGGCCGAAAGCACCATAGGGAGGAAATCCGGGATTTTCGTCGTTTTATGCGTTTAGATGTTGTTTGTTCGATTTCCGGTTAATTAATGTTATTTAGGTGTAATTCGTTTGTAGGATTGTGAATTGTTCGGGTGTTGACAACCTCGGATTAATCGAAGCTTTTCTACAAGCTAAGGTGAGTTTAAAAGGGAAGTTAGTAATTTTATGAATTACGTTTCGTTATGATATTGTTTATCGATGTTAAGAGGGAATTAGCTTCTTAGAATTATTGTTTGGTTGGAGACTTTAATTCGGAAGTGAGTGGAGAGGATTTGGAATTATGGTTAGTTCGGTGAAAAGGAAACATCGGAGTGGTTTGGAAGTATTGTAAAGTGACTTGGAGATGTTAGTTAAAAGTGGAAGTTAAGTTACTTTGAGTGATATGGAAATTAAAGTAGCTTAGATGTTACACTTGAGTGATGACTCGTGTAATCTAAATAGTTAGGTTCTTTAATAACTTAGAAGAATTCCTTGGAGATTATCTAACTTATTGGAGACCTTGTGCACATTGATTCGGCACATGATAGTATGTTTATTCGGATCCATACGTATCATAGTGCGATGATTTGTGGAGACCTTGAGCACATTGATTCGGCACATGATAGTATGTTGATTCGGATCCATACGTATCATAGTGCGATGATTTGTGGAGACCTTGAGCACATTGATTTGGCACATGATAGTATGTTGATTCGGATCCATACGTATCATAGTGCAATGATTTGTGGTATGGTTCATGGTAGTATGTTGATTCGGATCCATACGTACCATGGTATTATGATTTGTGACACGGCACATGATAGTATGTTGATTCGGATCCATACGTATCGTGGTGCGATGGTTTGTGATATGGTACATGGTAGTATGTTGATTCAGATCCATACGTACCATGGTACTATGATTTGTGATATGGCACATGATAGTATGTTTATTCGGATCCATACGTATCATGGTGCGATGATTGAGATATGGTACGACCGTACGTGGTATGTTGATTCGGATCCATACGAGCACGTTACGATGTTGGTAATATGGTACATGATAGTATGTTGACTTCGGTCCATACGGTATCATGGTACGGTGACTTGAGATATGGTACGACCGTACGTGGTATGTTGATTTCGATCCATACAATAGCACGTTACGATGAAACTTGTTTGGTAACAAAGATAGACAATGTTACATTTACATATTCTTTAGAATTGTGTAGTAAGACTTAGTAATGAATGTTACTTTACTTTAAGTCTTTGTTTCTATCTTATGGTATTGAATGACGGTTAAGGGTAGTATTTACTATCGTTGATTGTATGGAAATTGGAAGTGTGGATATGGGTAGTAATGAGCATTTTAGGCCTTTGGACACGATTTTTTGTATGAAATTTAGTTCATAGGATTACTTGCTTTCGTTTTACTCTCACTAGCATTTTTATGCTAATGTTGCTACACTTACAAATTTTCAGGTAAACCTCGTCCAAAGAAGCTTGGTAGAGAAGGTGGTGTTCTTGACTTGTCGATGTGGTGAATGGACATTATCGAACTCTTTTGGTTTAACATCCTTAGAATGCTTGTAAATTATTTCTAATTTTATTAACTTGTGTCTTTTTGAGCCCGAGAGGGTGTTTGTCTAAATATCATGAGTTTTTATGATTTAAAGTATGATTGTGAGTTTAAAACTAGATGATGGAATACGTATTCCCGATTTACAGCTTTTTCTGAATATGGGTTGTAAAACAGGTTTTGGTTATTCGACTTTTAAACGAAACCATGCTGTTTTTCTTTAAAAATCGAGTCTTCCGTTGTGCATTTGAATTTAAAGAGTTTAACGGAAAATCAGGTCGTTACAGGTTGTGATTACTTTTATGCTTCCGGGTTGCATGACGATCATGTTTGATCGGGGTTAAGAGGGTTATTTGATTTTAGAGCTTATCCAAGATTGGATATAGTTGGGAGATAAGGAAAGTGCATAAGGAAAGAAATTAGTAAACTTTTGGTGTGTTTAAAGTTAGTTGTTTAATTGTGGATTAAGTTGTATTCTCAAGAAAGATTATGTTTCCGGAAATTGGAAAAGAGTATTAGATTACTCCGTTAATTTGAGTGGTTATAAAATAGTTAAAGGAAATTTTTGGAGAAATCATCTTGTGGATTTGAGCTAGTTTGATAATTATAGCGATGGGATTCGCTAATTAGTACTACCAAAGGGGAGTAGTACGTGTGGTGTGGTATGTGTGATAGGCGTGGTATGCGTGGTACATGTGGTAACAAAAAATGAATCATCATGTGGTATGTGTGGTAACGAAAAATGAATCATCATGTGGTATGTGTGGTAGGCATGGTATGTGTGGTATGTGTGGAAATGTGAAAGGTGACAATGTGGTCACGGTGTGGTAATGTGATTGGTGACAATGTGGTCACGGTGTGGTAATGTGATTGGTGACAATGTGGTCACGGTGTGGTATGTGATTTGTGACAATATGGTCACGGTGTGGTATGTGATTGGTGACAATGTGGTCACGGTGTGGTAATGTGATTGGTGACAATGTGATCACGGTGTGGTATGTGATTGGTGACAATGTGGTCACGGTGTGGTAATGTGATTGGTGACAATGTGATCACGGTGTGGTATGTGATTGGTGACAATGTGGTCACGATGTGGTAATGTGATTGGTGACAATGTGGTCACGGTGTGGTAATGTGATTGGTGACAATGTGGTCACGGTGTGGTAATGTGATTGGTGACAATGTGGTCACGGTGTGGTAATGTGATTGGTGACAATGTGGTCACGGTGTGGTATGTGATTGGTGACAATGTGGTCACGGTGTGGTATGTGAATGGTGATGTGGTGATTGTTAAATGAAACAACGTGTGGTATGACGTGTATGATGGTGGAAATTTACCTTGTTATTTACTTTGTTATACTTTAGTACTAATTAGTTGTTTTAGTACTTTATTTGCAAGCTTGAATGTTTATTTTTCGAAGTTATGATATAGTGGAATGTGATTGTTATGCATAGTACTTGGGAGTATAGAATGGGTAGTAAAGAGCACGATAGGAATTTGGACACATTTTTCGATATGGAATTCCGTCCATAGAAGTGCTTGCATCCATCTTATTCTCACTAGCATTTTTATGCTAATGTTGGTACACTCAAACTTTTTCAGGTAATACTCGTGAGAGAGGACAAGGTCATGGAGGATGTGTTGCTTGATCACGAGTGGATGGCTTTCGGGACATGAACTTTACATGCATATTTGGGGCATTCTACGAATGCTAGATGAAACCATATATGTCGTTGTCTTTGAACTTGTATTTTGTGGCTCATGAGAGTCTAGGATTTGTTGTATATGTTTTCGAGTCTACTTTTCTTCAAATAGTTTATAAACCAAGTACGTATCGTTTGTTTTAAATTCTCTGATTTGGGCCCATGTAAACAGGTTTAGGGAGTTCATATTTTAAATGGATCCATACCAAATTTTTGTAAAACTTAGTCTTCCGCTGTTTGCTTCTGATTTAAAGATTTGAGAAAATTCGAGTCTTTACACAACTAAAACTCCATCTTCATGCGAAAGTCAAGAAGAAATTCTTCAAGATTGAATTTGAATCCAGGCTACTGACGAGTTCGTACAACCCATTTGTAAACTCTATCTCTGATTCAAGGTATCTCTCTTCTTTGATTTGAAAAAAACCCTAGATTTTAAAATTTTGAAAAAAAATCAAATTCTTGTAGTATCACAGCAAATGCTTTGAAATTTTTTCCAAAGGATGACATTGAATGCTTATCCATTTAACAATGTCATCGTTCAGTTATTTGAATGCCTTTTTTGTTTTTGACAACAAAAGCTAGATGAGTATTAAGATATGAAAGAGACAATGTCTCCATACAAAATTGAAAAAGTCACTTAAATTCTCTTTGTGAAACAGTTTCTTGTTGAATAAATGAAATTGATGGCATATAAATAGAGTTTTCGATTTTTTGAAAATTGTGAACTTTATAGTGGCGCTCCCGTGTTTTTTTGTCTTGTCCTTGTTTGTTGTATTTTAAAAGTAGATTGTAAGTTGTGGGTTGTGGTCCCCAACCCCGATTCACTTTATAATATTGTATTCAGTTTCAGCAACATGTGAGGTCTTCAATATTTTTATTTTTTGTCTTTTCATTAATTATTAACATGGTTGTGATCCTTGAATTTTTTTTTTCTTGTAGGCATGAGTGAATTTGTGACGATTGAGTTTTATCATGGTGGTTACTTTGTCTTCGAACTGGTTATTAGGTATATGAATGGGAAGCAGCATGTTGCGAATGGTGTCGATATGGACTATCTAACTATACCCGTGTTCAATGATTGTGCTAGGCATTTAGGATATTATAACGTTGGATGCTTTTGGTATAAGTTCCCAGAATCAAATTTTGATTTCGGTATGAAGGCTTTTATAAATGATTATGATCTTCATGAGTTGCTGAATAGATTAAACACCATGGGAGGTGATAGAATTCAACTGTATTGCGTGCACGGTGTTGATAAACCACATTATACTCATGAAGGAGGGGAACCACCCTTTCTTTTTAAGTTTGTTGAAGATTATCAGACAGAAGTTAGGGGTGTGGATAGTGCTGTTGAGGAGGATAGCTTGTCTGAGGTTATAGTATTTGAGTCTACTGTTAATGACAAGGTGGATAATGGACCTAGCGTTAGGTGTGTGGATAATGTCCATGATGAGGAGATACCTATTGATATTAGGTTCCTGAGGAGAACACCAATGGGAGTATGGGTCATGAGAAGAACCTAAATGAAACTATTGTTAGGGAGGATCAAATGGAAGATGAAAATTGGGTTATTGACAAAAATATAAATGAAGAGATGATACTTGAGGAAAGCGATAGTAGTTTGGATGGTGTCGAATCAGAATATGATGATAGTGATGAGTTGCGAAGCTTGGATAGTGATAGTAATAGTGACACAGAACGCACCTATTATCCTGATTTTAATGGAAACAAAGAAATGGATAGGCCCATAATTATGTATAAAGGAAAAAAATTTCCAGATCACGTTTCATTTAAGAAGGCTCTTCGAAAGTTTGCAATAGCCAATAAGTTTGATTATTTCTTGAAGAAGAATAATTACAACCGAGTCACCGCATTGTGTAAGAAAGAGTGTGGGTGGAGGGTACATGCATCTCTTAACCAAGACAAAACCTCATTCCAAATCAAATCCTACCAACCTAAGCATGTGGATTGTAGGTAAAGTGACTGCATCATGGTTATCAAAGAAGTATGTTGAGAATTTCAAAGATGACCCTAATTGGTCTGTGTCAGCATTACAAGGACAAGTTCGAAGGGAATTAAATGTGATTGTTTCTATGAGCAAGTGTTATAGAGCAAAGAGGTTGGCTCTTGAAATTATCAATGGGGACGAGGCAAAACAATATGAGCAACTTTGGTTGTATTGTGCAGGATTAAGAAAATATAATCCTGGTTCAACTGTGTTGATGAAAATTGATGGCAATGTGTTTCAAAGGTTGTATGTTTGCCTTAATGCTTGTAAGAAGGGTTTCAAGGCTTGTAGACCGATTATTTGCCTTGATGGGTGCCACCTAAAAAAATTATGCTATTTCCTTTACTATTTCTTATCTTTCTTTTACTGTGCCTCAAAAGTTAAATGGATAAGCATTCAGTGTCATCCTTTAGAAAATTTCTCAAAGCATTTACCGTGAAACTACATTAAGCAATGGTCAAAGAATTTGATTTTTTCAAAAATTTAAAATCTAGGGGTTTTTCAAATCAAAGAAGAAGAGGTACCTTGAATAAGAGATGGATTTTACAAACGGGTTGAATGAACTCGTCATTAGCCTGTATTCACATTCAATCTTGAAGAATTTCTTCTTGACTTTTGCATGAAGATGGAATTTAGTCGTCTCTCTCTGCTCGTGAAAATTGAAAATGGATGAACTATATTTTTTTTCTTTTTCTTTGTAGAGGTAAAGTTAAAGTCAAAGATGTTTCATTGGGTTAAATCTAACCCTTGGTTAAAAAAATATGAATAAAAATATTAAAAAATTAGTTTGCTATTAGTTTGGATGGAAAAAATAACTTCTAATGGCTTATGAAAGTGTAGGGGTGAAAAATTTCAAATTAGAAGTGCAGGGGTGTAAATTAAAAAAGCCTCAAAGTGCAGGGGTCATTCTTGCATTTAACCCTACATTTTAAGTTAGAAATTCAATTAATTAATGCCAAAGATATAATAATAGAGTACAGATGTATCATTAATATATTTACTTTTCTTTTTGTTTTTTATGAGTCTTATATGTACAAATTAATAATTACTATTTTTATAGTTTTCGTATTAGGTTGAAATTCTATTAAGTGATAAATTGTGAAAAGTCATAAATTATTATGTTATTAGTCATTCCTAACCATGTGTTACTTTATTGGTTGAGTTCTTCATGCAAATCTAGCTATTTTTTTTTTATTAATAATCATAAAAATAGCAGCTGTTAAAAATATTTATAAATATAAAAAATTTAAATCGAGTGAATCATGGATAAATATTAAATTATATATTTTTACAATAAGTCTATCAATGATAATCATATTAATCATTGTTAATCACCTATTAACATAGTAAAAATTGCTATAATTGCAAATATTTTTTAGAGTTGCTATTTTTATAAATATTGCATCAAAATCTACTTTCCAGTGAAATTTTTTATAAATTATTTCATTTTTTAAAGCTAATAATTTATATTACATTTTTTTATTTTAAAATATGGTTGATGTCATATAGACAAATATTTATAGAATATTTTCCTTCTATATTATTTGGAAAAATTATATTTTGATATATTATTTATTAATAGAAACGTTACAAAAATTATATATTTACAATTATTAGATATGTTAAATCATCCACTATACCCAAAAGCTTAAGTCAATGGGTAAAAGGTAAATTTAATCATTTATCTCATTACACCCCTCACATGTGGGCTTAGATAATTAATTACACAAGACTCAAACATGTGAAATTTAAATGGGGAGGAAATAAGAGTAAATGACTTAACGAAGGTTTGAACTCATGACCTTCTGCTCTAATACAATATTAGATATGTTAAATCACTCACTATACCCAAAAGCTTAAGTCAATGGGTAAAAGTAAATTTTAACATATATCTCAACAACAATTTAAATATCTTAATATGTAATATATAATATAAATTCAATTTTTAATTTACTTATTGAGAATTATAATATTATTTTAATTTTGTTATTCTTTATCGGTAATTTTATATAAGAAGTAAATAATAGTCATACAATTAACCATTTAATATTTTTATTAGTATATTCAAATTCTTAGTTCACAATTTTTTTTGTTAAATATATATTAAAAAACACTACTTATTTTACAAGATTCTTATAACGCAATGTTTAATTATTTTGACTTTAAACTACCAAATATTCAACTAGAAAGTTTAACTAGTATTTATAGAGAGGATGATTTCTGATACAGTCAATCATGTATGATTCACATGCTATCACTTTCTCTATTAAACAAAAGTGAGAAGATGTCGGTGTGGTGCCTGCCAAACTGTTTTCGACGAGTCAAGTTGGAGGCTAGATAATATGATAAATTAGTATAATTTCTTGAAAGATATTTGCATTACCCGTTTTCTTGGTTTAGGATACCTTTTATAGCCGAGTCTATTGGCTATTTCTGGCGGGCTTCCATGAAATCTGGAGAATATGATATATTGAAGATAATATCTTTTCGATCATATTTAAGAAAGGAGATAATTGTCATATTATCTTATATAGAATGCTCGTTATGTAGTCCTCGGCTAAGTTGACCGCCTCTAAAAGTTCGAGCTGGGCCTGAATCAATTTTGCACGTGCTGCCTAATCTGCGATGGCTACTCTTGGATCTTCAGACGAGTCACAGGACGCTTGTCGTGACGGGCCTCATGGCATTCTATTTAATTTGAGCTATATCAGTCAAGATTTGGGCTTTTAAGCCTAGCTCACATAAAATTATTTAATTTTTAAAATTAGATTGAATTATTTTAAAAATATGGGTGATTGTAAACAAAATATTCGTTTTAATTAAAACATTAAAATTATATCTCTAAATAAAGTGGTGAGATTTTTATAGGGTGATCTATGAAAATAGCCACAAAATGGCACAAATAAGAGTACATATAAAATTAGGCAAAATAGTCATTTGGAGGCAAGAAAAATACCAAAAAGTCCCTACATATTTTCTAATGCCATCAAATCACTTTTCTCTCTCTTTTTTTCTCTCCCTTTTTTCTCTCATATTTTTCTATTCTCTCTCCCTTTTCATCTCCTCTTTTTCACTTCCCTTTTTCTTTTCTCTCTCATTTTTTCATTTCCATTTGAGTCTCCTCCCCTATATCCCTCTATTTTTTGTTGTACGTATATTGCGTAATATTGTACACATTATATATTGATTTATAAGTTTATTAACCCAACTCTTTTTAAAATGCACTAATAAAGCGGAAGACAAGTATATTATGTATATTATGTACAAAGAAAAGGGGCACAAAAGACTTGTGCCAAATTTTTATTAAATGTAGCACCGAAGTAAATGACATATTACGTACATTATGTACAAAAAAGTATACTTGAAAATAACTAAAAGTGAAAACCATGTAAATTAAATATAAAAGGTCCATAAATCATAAGATAACATGTAAATGAAAAAAAGTCATGTTTTGGTAAATTACAAATATAAAAGGATACAACACAGAAATATACATATGTACTATATAGTGTCAACTATATATTATATGTGAACCACACAAAATTAACTATGGTGAAAAAAAAACGTATAAATGATAGCATACATACAATATGTATAGGCTTTCATACACCCTATGATTTTACTATCGTATAACTACATTACTCATACAATATGTATAGTAATGTACATAATTTAATAGAAGATAAAATGAGAGGGAAAAATTTACAAATATTATCGACAAACGTGCATTAAGTATTATATGTACAATATATAGTAAACCGTGTCAAAAAATTTGTTGCATTGAAAAAGCAAAAAGCAGTTTGTTTTTATGGGTAAATTTGGTATAAAAATAAAAAAAAAGTTGCTAAAAATATAATTATAAGAGAGGTGACTATTTTTTTATTCATGAAGTCAAAATGTGGATATTTCTTTAGTTATCTCATTTCTATAACTTAATTTTATTGATTAATTTAAAATTTAGTAATTCAAGTAAATATTGTTTTCCATTAATCTTAATTGATTAAATAGTTAGTCATTATTATTTAAATATTAACTTTAATTAAATAATTAGTTCTATGATTTTAATGCATATTTATTAATTAACATAACTTATAATTACTGCATCAATAAAATTAATGAATCAAGTTTTATTATTTAATTACCAATCAATAATTTATCAATTTATAAGTGACAAAATTTAATTATTCAACTACTAATTACATTTTTTATTTTAAATAATTAGTAATCAAATTAAGTAAATTAGTTAACATATACTTTTATTAAATAAAATAGTGAATTAATTTAATATTTTATTATATATTTTATCGATTAAAAATAATTAATAAAGTAATTTTAACTTATGTACCATTTTAGAAAGAAAAGAGTTTATAAGAAAATGACCAAGTTTAGTATTTCCCAACCACACCCTCAAGCTCTAAGTTGCTATTTCAGATTATACTTTAAAGTAGCTCTTCTCTAGGCCTATGGAAAATACTAATAAAGAAATTTTAGTAAGAAAAAATTTCAAACTTTTCTCTTTTATTTTTTTATTTTTTTTGTTTTTATTATTTTTTTCTTTTTGTATCAGTGGAATATCTTAACAAGTCATTAGCTGGCACTGGCACTGGCAATTGGCAATATTAATTTAGGATTATGGAATATTATGATTGTTACAAGTTGCTTTCTGTCTCTTTTTTTTTTTTTTTAATAAAAAAAATTGTTATTAGGAAATTAATGAATTTCTAGTATATAAATAGAGCATTATCTCATCTTTCTTCATCATCTCCTTCTCTTTGATTAAAACTCATCCCTCTTCTCCTTCTCTTTCACTTCCCATTTCCACATATAATTATCTTACCAAACTTGGTGGCTGCATCGAGAGACCCAAGTGAAGATTCAATAAGAGAAGAAATAGTTGGAAGAGATATTGTATTGATGTATTGCTTCCATGAGTTACAAGGAGGATGAACACTCCTTAAATATTAAGAGAAAGAGTAAAGAAATAGATAAACATAATTACAAGAGGAATGGGAGAAAATGTAAAAGACAAGTAAATGAAAACAGTGAAAGCAACTATGCTTGAATGTGCTAAAAACAAGGAGAGATTGAGGGGAATGAAATCATGCTCTAACATCCCCCCTCAAACACGGGCTAAACTGAGCGAGACCGAGTTTGTCATAAAGAGCATGCAAGACTTTTGCTCTATCATTGTTGCTATGGAATCTCTGGTTCTCATAGCTACCGGCGCCGAAAAAGAGCTTGGCCATCTAGGCCGCTATATTGGCGACTGTGGAATATTTGACGGTAGACTATTTTCTTCGGCGAATCTCGGCCGTTAGTCGTCTCGTTCTTCATCTCTGTTTGTGAGATGAGATTTTCTTACTTCAACCTCTTATTTGGGTTGGCTTTATCTCTCTAACTTTAATATGAGAGATTGGGGAATTCTTTTAATTGACCCCGGCTTTCAAACCCATTATCGTAGGTTTGTTGGGAATTGTTTCCCTTTTTTTTTCTCTGATGGAAAAGGAATTATCCATTTGGTTGGATTATCCAATACAAAGAAGCACTTTCCCTTTTGCACAAAATAAATTGATCCAAAGGAAATTTTAAAGACTTCTTATACCTTTTTTTTTAATAGCCATCAGACCCCTTTATTGAAGGGGATCCTTTAAAATTGGACTTCACTTTCTAAATCCAGCCCATGACTAAGCTTTCTCCAAAAGCTTCCCACCGTGTATGCATCAAAGATCACAAGGTAGGTTTTTTTTTTTTTGTCTACTTTCCTTTGCTTGCCGGCGCACATTTTATCTCCTCTTTTTTGTTTTTTTTTGTTTTTGGATTGATTTTAGCCTTCCTTGACAGTATAATCAATTATACCGTTCAATATAGCAATCTCATCTTCCTAACTTCATAGCCTCTGAAACATCGTTCTCGATTCGTCACCGGATTTCTTCAAATCCTCTTAGGCGACAACACCATCATCCGATTCAACCTCTCAGAACTCGTTCTTGCTCTTTCCTCATCCATATCATCATTATTATCTTCATTGAGGTAATCGATGTTGTACCTCATATTCCGGCGACGGAGACTCCGACGAGGCTCCGATTCAGGACAGCATGCCAGATCTGTCTCTGGTGGTCTCCCTTTCTTCTTCCTCTTCACGATCTGAACCATCCTTTTATCACTCTCTAATAATCAGTTAGAGTGAACCATAGCCTCTATCTCTTCTTTTCCTCTCTAAAAAACATTGAGGCTTTTGCATCTTTTCATAATGTAGAAAGCTCAGTTTTTTTTTCTTTCATCAGAAACTGATTTGTCAATAGCCAGGAATGGCGTTGGCCATTATGGCTCTGATACCAAGTGAAGATTCAATAAGAGAAGAAATAGTTGGAAGAGATATTGTATTGATGTATTGCTTCCATGAGTTACAAGGAGGATGAACACTCCTTAAATATTAAGAGAAAGAGTAAAGAAATAGATAAACATAATTACAAGAGGAATGGGAGAAAATGTAAAAGACAAGTAAATGAAAATAGTGAAAGCAACTATGCTTGAATGTGCTAAAAACAAGGAGAGATTGAGGGGAATGAAATCATGCTCTAACAACCCAGTTTGGATCTCCTTCACAAAAGTCTTCTCGATTGGGGGCAAGCAAAGCAACCACACGTTTGCATTCCATATCAGATTAATCGTATCGGAATGTGGATCGAATGTTGCTTCCGTGATCCCGAGGTCTTCCATTCGAATCGGCTCAAGCTGGCCATGGATGGGTTGTTGTGGTTCTCCGTCATCTCAATGTCAGTTTGATTGAGATTTGTTGAGCTTCGTCGAAAAAATAAAGAAAAATAATCTGATTTATTTTTCGACGATGCCCCATCAATCTCGATCAAACTGACATAGAAATGACTTAGAACCTCAACAACACATCCATGACCTGCTTGATCGAGTTCGAATGGATGACGTTGGGGTCACAGAAGCAACAATTGATCCACAGTCCGATAAGATTGATCGGTATTGTAATGTCCCGTTATTTTGTGATAAAAAAAATTATTTAATTTATTTTAATTTAAGTAATTAAAGTTTATTTATTTATCGGTAAATTAGAGATTAGTAGTTTATTTCGTTTTAAGTCATTTTAATGGCTTTATTTATTTAAATACGTTTTAATGGTATTAATAATTATTAACGGGCCAATTAATAATTATTAATGACCATTGGGATAGTTTAAGAAGTTCGGGATTCGTTTTGTAAGCCAAAAGTCATAAAAGGACGCAACCGTCATTTCCAATTTCTTAAAAAACTATTCAAACACTATTCATCTCATATTAAAAATGCCTTTGACTTCATTTGACCAAGCAAAATTCATCTTCTTCTTCATTTCTCTCCTCCCAAAACCGTGGGCCTTCTTCCTCCATTTCCCAATTTTGATTTTCGTTCGTTTCTTGTCCGATCGACTTGATTCCAGGTCCATTGGAAAGGTATCGGTCCTACGATTCTTTTCCACCTAGCTATTGTCCGTTTCTCTCGAGATCCAAGGAGTTCTCGGTAAGTAAAGCTTGAAACCCTAAGCTTCAAATAGTGTTTTAATGGAGTTTTCTTTGATTTCTTTCGATTTTGTGTTGTGAAACTCGGTGTTTGTAAATACGGGAGTAGTTTGTAACGTCCCGTTATTTTGGAGTGAAATTTTTATTTTTATTTTATTTTATTTAATATTGTTTATGTATTTATTTATTTCAATTCAAGTATTTAGTTTAATTATTATTTTGTAATTTCGATATTAGTACTTAATTTTGCCCGAAATTCATTTTTATCGTTTTAATGTTTATTTTTCGCTTCGGTGACATTAATAATTATTAATAGGCCAATTAATAATTATTAATCACCATCGGGATAGTTTAAGACCATCGGGTTTTGTTTTTAAGCTAAAAGTCATCAAAAGGGCATTTTCGTAATTTCCCTTTTCACCTAAATATCTAGATATTCTTCTCTTCATCTTCTTAAACTATCATTGACCAAAGTTGACTAAAATTGTCTCATCTTTCTCATCCCCAAGCCGTGAGCTTCTCATCCATTGATGAGAAGAGAATTTTCTTGTCCTTTCTTCGTTTCTCGGCGGATCGTCGTGTTTTCGCATGCGTTGGATTGGTAGGGACGAGGGCTACCTATCCAACCTAGCTTTTCAAGTTTCCCGTTCCCTAAAGGAAGTTCCAAAAAGTAAGTTTTCAAACTTTTTAGGTGGTTTTGTTCGTTTTTGATTGTAAATGAGTTTTGAAGTTGAAATCATGAATTTCTATCATGAAATTTGACGATTTTGAACCCGGATTTTCGAAAAACACTATTCACCCGAAAACACTATTCACCCGAGACACTATTCATCCGAAATCACTATTCACCCGAAATTGCACACTTGTTCGCATTTTAGTTATGAGTTGTAATATGTTGTGCAATTGATGAATTGTAGGTGCGTTTGCTCGGTTGTTGATTCGTGAAAAATTGGAGATTTGGAGTTAATTGGCTAAGGTGAGAATGATTAGAATTTAAAGTAACTATAGAAAACAAATAAGTACGTTGATTTGTAGAATCGGAACTAAGACTAGAATCCAACCTAAGGTTAGAGGATGTGAGATAGTGCCTTAGGATTTGAAGTTAATCCTTTAGGCGAGAAACTTAGGATTTCTCGTTGAAAACCTCGAATCTTAGAAGATTCTAAGTTAGATTAGTTTCGAGTTTAGAATGGTTCACTTGGAAGTTTAGAATCCTTGAAAGTTTAGGTTAATCGTTATGTTTTGACCTTTACTTTTATTATTGTTAGCGGAGTTCGATCGATAAATCGTTCATCCGGGATTCTATCTATGTTACTTTATGCCCTTTACTTTATGTTCTTTACTTTATGCCGCTTTACTTTATGCTTGTTTCGGTTATTTAATAATCGTACTTTACTTTATTTATTTGTGCAAGCATATGCAAGCATATGCATAACATTTTGCACCATTATTTATTATATTATAACATCTCGCATCATTGAAAAGAGAAAAGAAAAGAATGAAAGGAACGGTGGATGAGTGGATACCCACGTTACCTTCATGCATAAGGTTGAATGGTGGATGAGTGGATACCCACATTACCTTCATCATGCATAAGGTTGAATGGTGGATGAGTGGATTCCCACATTACCTTCATACATAAGGATAAGGGTGGATAGTTTGTAAAAATCCACATTACCTTCATTTCCTGCATAAATGGCGAATGCGTAACCTACGGGATGTACTCATTACTTTTATGCATATGATAGACGAGAAAGAAAGTCGAGATGTTATATTTTTTTTATGCAAAGTCATTTACTTTCATTACTTTATGATATAATAAGTTAATGGATGAGGATTGACTACAAGTGTAGTAATGTCATCCCTTGGAAAGTATGGAATAGAATTACCTAGAGTTTGGAGGACTTTAGGAGTTGTTTGTGTCGAAGTTATTTGGACACAGATCGAAATGCGAGTTTGAGGTCTATTCTTACTTTTTATTCTTATTATTCTCACTGGGCTTAAGTTGTTAGCTCATGATATTACAAACATTTCAGGTAATGTTTGGGATCGTGGAAGAGGAGCCAGTGCGCGCTTGATCGAGGGGATGATGATTGTCGAGATGGGCTTTGAGTTATGTAAAAATCCATGTACATGGTTGAATTGTGAAATTTATGTCATTTTGATGATTTGAACTTTGTATTTAGCTCATAAGAGCTTATGGTTGTCGTTTTATGATTTTGATCATTTTAAACTCCTGGATGGAACTTAATGTTCCTTGTGTTTTTAGATGTTTGAATTTAAGATGTAAACAGGTTTTTGGCTAGCCTATTTTCAAACATAATCACGCCATTTTTCTTAAAATAAAAGACTTCCGCTGTTTTCTCTGATTTTAATTTATTTAAAATGACGGGTCGTCACATAGTTTTAAGTGTTTTTGGAAACTTTCCCATAACCCTAAAACCGAGTTTCAGTAGAAACCCTTCCCGTTTGAAATTTACCCTTTTGGGATTGATTATGGGTTAGAATTTAATGAAATAATGTTTATTTAAATTCAATTCGGGAAAGGGTATAATGTTCGAAAACCCTAATTATCGATACCCATTGAAATCGGGAATATCGAATTTGCTTAAAACCAACTTGAAACACTTTTAAATTGCCTAAAAGCCGGAAAACAAAACCCGAGACCCAATTTTGATGATAGGGCCGTGGGCCTCATGTGGGGATTTGTTGGGTTTTTCGTCGCTTTGTATGTTTAGTTGATGTTTGATCGATAGTTGGTAAAGTTATTGATTATGTGTTATAATTCGATTGTAGGTGTTTTCGAACCACTCGCTTGATCGCTCCTTCAGACTTAGGAGCAAAGTCATCTTTTATTAAAGGTGAGAATAGTTAGGATTTAAAGTATTTATAGAAAGCAAATGAGTGTGAAGGTTTTTAGAGTTTGAAACTAAGATTAGAGGGTTGTGAGTTAGTGCCCTTAGGATTAGAAGTTAATCCTTTAAGTGAGAACTTAGGAGTTCTCGAGGAAAGTATTGAATCTTAGAATATTCTAAGTTAGTTTCGATTTGAAACTAAGGTTGGACCATTGGAAGTTAAAAGATCCAACTTGTAATTAGAACGATTAATAGAACCTCGGATTATTGGAAGTTTAGAATCCTGGAAGGTAAAGGTTAATCGTTTAAGTTATGATTCTACTTTTATTATTGTTACCGAAGTTCGATTTACATATCGTTCGTCCGAGATGCTCATTTATTTTACTTGTTTTAATTCTGCACTTTATTTATTTACTTTTACAAGATATGCAAGCATATGCTTATCATTTACACCATACCATTATCGCATCATTCATGAAAAAGAAATGAAAAAAGAGAAAGTAAGTGAAAAAAGAGACGAATGGGATCCTACGGGATTTGCTCATTACTCTAAGTGAAAAAGAGACGAATGAGATCCTACGGGATTTGCTCATTACTCTAAGTGAAAAAAAGACGAATGGGATCCTACGGGATTTGCTCATTACTCTAAGTGAAAAAGAGACGAATGGGATCCTACGGGATTTGCTCATTACTCTAGATGAAAAAGGAGTGAATGGTGTCCTACGACATTGACACATTACTTCATTCATGCATAAGGGTATATGCGAACCCTACATTGCATATGATTGATGATATAGAGAATTGAGATGTTATATTTTATACAAAGTTTATTTACTTTACTTATTCTATGTCATAACAAGTTAATGGATGAGGATTGACTAAGAGTGTAGTAATATCATCCTTTGGAAAGTTTAGAATGAAATTACCTAGAGTTTGGAAGACTTTAGGAGTAAATTGTGTCAGTTTACTTGGACACAAATCGAAATGCGAGTTTGAGGTCTATCTTTACTTTTTATGCTTATTATTCTCACTGGGCTTAAGTTGTTAGCTCATGATATTACAAAAATTTCAGGTAATGCCCTGGCTAGAGGCCGTGGAAAGGGAGATGGTGCTGCGTGATCGAGGGATGTTGACCTCAAGATGGACTCGTTGTTGTAAAGTCTATGTAATTATTTTTTGTGATGATGTATATGTTGTATTTAGCTCATAAGAGCTCTTGATGTGGTTTTTATGATATGAAATATTTGAACTCCTGACTTGGGACTTAAAGTCCATGTGATTTTATTAGATTTGAAAAATTAGGATGTAAACAGGTTTTTGGCTAGCCAATTTTCAAACAAAACCACGCAAAATTTTATTAAAATAAAAGACTTCCGCTGTTTTCTCTAATTTAATTTATTTAAAAGTGTCGGGTCGTCACAGTTGGTATCAGAGCCGACGGGTTCTGTAGACTACATGTGATGCATGTTTGTATTTCATGTTTTGTTTTAAGTCCATTCTCAAAGTCATCATCTGAGATCAGCAGCACCAGGTATTCCTAGACCTTTATCTTTAAACTCGCATTTTATTTCGATTTGGTAAAGGGTTGGTGAATCCTCTTTTACAAGTAACTTATCAAATTATATTGACTATAATGCAGTATGCCTCCTAGAAGGGGTGCTAGAAGAGCTGGTGTTAGGGCGGCTGCTCCTGTGAGGGGTAGAGGCCGAGCCCGTAACCCTACACCTCCACCTGTGATTCCTGTTGTACCTCCACCTGAGATTCCTGTTATACCGCCACCTGTTCAGGGGCGAGGAGTTTACATCGCTGAGGATGTATATCTAGATTTATACTTGTGGTCAGGAGGGTCATATATCTAGACTGTGTAGGACTCGTCAGGCACAGCCACTGCAGTATGGTTACCCGGGTCAGGGTGTTCAGAAGAGACCATATCAGGCACCACCGCTTTTTATGCTCCTCCTGGTTAGGGCAGAGGTCGAGGCGAGGCAGGGGTCAGACAGGGGGTAGAGGTCAGGGTGGACAGGCACAGCAGTTTAGACTTCCACCTGTTGTTCCACCACCACAGATATTACCTCCACCACCACCGAGATTTCCTCCACCTGTTCAGCATCAGGCTCGAGTATTTGCCACTAGAGAGGAGGCCGAGGCTGCAGGTACTGTAGTTACTGGTACTTTGACAGTTTTGGGGCATTCGGCTTTTATTTTATTTGATTCTGGGGCTAGCCACTCGTTTATTTCTTCTGAGTTTGTTAAGTCAGCTACTTTTGAGTCTGCACCGTTAGGGTATGAGATGCGTGTTTCGACCCCTGTGGGGAAGTTTGTTATTGCTGATAGTATGATTAGCACAGATGATTTGTGTTTTATGGGTTGTTGCTTGCATGCTACTTTGATTATCATGCCTATGTCTGATTTCGATGTGATTTTGGGTATGGATTGGCAATCAGCTAATCGTGCCACCATTGATTGTACTGAGAGAGTTGTTGACTTTATGGGTCCATGTGGGACCAGTTTACGTTTTCGTGGGACTAGTAGTCGAGTAGCACCCACTTTGATATCGTTGTTAGAAGCTAGTATGCTTCTAAGTGATGGAGCCTTGGGCTATATAGCTAGTGTGGTTGACACTTCTATACCAGAGGCTAGTTTGAGTTCTGTGCCAGTAGTGAGGGATTTTGTTGATGTTTTCCCTGATGAGTTACCCGGTTTGCCACCTGTGAGACAGTTTGATTTTCAGATTGAGGTTGCTCCTAGGACAGCTCCATTGTCCAAAGCACCTTATCGTATGGCACCGGCTGAGTTGAAAAAACTCCAGAGCCAGTTACAGGGACTTTTAGACTTGGGGTTTATACGCCCAAGTGTTTCACCGTGGGGAGCTCCGGTGTTGTTTGTGAAGACGAAGGATGGTTCTATGCGATTATGCATTGATTATAGAGAGTTGAACCGTGTTACGGTGAAAAACAAGTATCCTTTGCCCAGGATAGAAGACTTGTTTGATCAGTTGAGGGGAGCCACTATCTTTTCGAAGATAGATTTGAGATCTGGCTATCATCAGTTGAAGATTAGGGATGAGAATATTCCCAAGACTGCATTCAGGACGCGTTATGGACATTATGAGTTTGTAGTTATGTCCTTTGGCTTGACCAACGCGCCTGCAGCTTTTATGGACCTTATGCACACGGTGTTCAGGAGGTTCATTGACTCTTTTGTCATTGTTTTCATTGATGATATCTTGGTTTATTTCAAGACAGAGGAGTTGCATGCTATGCACCTTCGAGAAGTATTGACAGTACTACGAGATCAGAGATTGTATGCCAAATTCTCCAAGTGTGAGTTTTGGCTGAGGGAAGTGGCATTTTTAGGCCATGTAGTATCGAGTAGAGGACTATCTGTTGATCCCTCTAAGATTGAGGCAGTTACTAATTGGCCTAGGCCGACTAGTGTGGCTGATATTCGCAGTTTTCTGAGACTTGCAGGCTATTATAGACGGTTTGTGCAAGATTTCTCCAAGATTGCTTCAGCTTTGACACGTTTGACCCATAAGGGGGTTGATTTTGTATGGTCTGAGGATTGTGAGAGGAGCTTTGAGGAGCTCAAGAGGAGACTTGTGTCGGCACCTGTCCTAGTGTCGCCTGACAAGATCGGTGGTTTGACTGTGTACACAGATGCTTCCCACAGAGGTTTGGGATGTGTGTTGATGCAGCACGGGAAGGTTATAGCTTATGCTGTATTTAGCTCATTAGAGCTCTTGATGTGGTTTTTATGATATGAAATATTTGAACTCCTGACTTGGGACTTAAAGTCCATGTGATTTTATTAGATTTGAAAAATTAGGATGTAAGCAGGTTTTTGGCTAGCCAATTTTCAAACAAAACCACGCAAAATTTTATTAAAATAAAAGACTTCCGCTGTTTTCTCTGATTTAATTTATTTAAAAGTGTCGGGTCGTCACAGGTATGGATTGCAAGCGTGTGGTTGCTGCCCTAAGATGACTTTTTGGAAGCAGATCCGATTGAGTCTGTCGCCGGTTGCAATCACATACTCCATACATAATGTATAGTCACCTATGTGTCCTCCCTTTTCACTACATGGTAATATTAGTAATCGAATTTTTGTTGTGGAAATTACTAGCTGGGTTGGTACGGGATACGATACTCACCTTGCTAGGTGTTACTTTAGTATTTAATAACATATACTAATGGTAATAAGTATCTAAATTTTTTTAATAAATACATGGGTCTCATTAATATATTTTATCCAATAAAAAAAATGACACGTAGGACGGTGAGTACCCAAATATTTTGTCATAGATTTTGGGTATTGTATTTTGTTGCTTTTATTAAACTAGATTTTTACCACGTGAGTTGCACGAATTAATTATTGTTTCTTAATTGTTGATTTTGAGAGTAAACCTACAATCATAATAATCATAGGAATTCCCCAATATTGAAGAAAATGTAAAAAAAAAAAAAAACATATTGCCGGACACATTACCCTAATTATATTAAGATATAAACCCGTAAGTTATTTCATATCTGAAACAAAGGGGAAAAAAAGAGATGGTTGAATTTACATTATACAAATATATATCAAGAAACCAACGACTGCTCTATATTCTCGAAATATTTCATCGCTTGCTTACTTCATTCTTCTTCCTTTTCCAACTCCATCATCGAATCAGCAAAATCTATGGCTTCACCCATATACTTCCAGCTAGCACCACATTGATCAGAGAGAGTCAACTAATGGCCTTTGACCCATTTCTAATACCAATACTTTGTATTCTATTCTACCCAAATAAAACTCCTATCATGGAATTTATAGAGAAAAATAAAAAGGGAAGTCTAAGAGTTTTACTACAAATGATCAAAACTGACAACACATTTACTTTTTTGTTACTGATTTTATTTAATCAATATTGAATTCAAGAAGAGAGAGAAGAAGAAATTTGCAAAATGAATTGTTATTCCATTCATAATTAGGAGAAGTCATTTATACAAAGTACTAATGGCAGAAGAGTAAATTAGTTTACTAACTAACTAACTAACTAACTAACTAATTTTCTTAACTCTAATACGCCCCCTCAAGATATATATTTTCAATTCCCATCTTGCGAAGTAGAGAAGAAAGGAGAGGAGAAGGAAAAGGCTTGGTGAAATGATCTGCCAATTGAAGAGCACTCCGAATAGGCAATAGCTTGATTACACCCTCATGTAGCTTATCCCTCACAAAATGGCAATCGATTTTGATGTGCTTGGTTCATTCATGAAATGTTGGATTGGAGGCAATGTGACTAGCAGCCATGTTATCACAAAAAATAGCAGCTGGAGCTTGAAAAGAAACCTGAAAATCCTTCAAAAGATTAGTAATCCAAACAAGTTCACTAGTTGCAAGTGCTAAAGCCCGATATTCTGCCTCTGTTGAAGACCTAGAAACTGTTGTTTGCTTTTTAGATTTCCAGGAGACAAGAGAGTCACCAATGAAGACACAAAAACCTGTGACTGATCTCCTTGTATCAGAACAGCCAGCCCAATCAGCATCTACAAATGCACGGAGCTGTAGAATAGGAGATGAAGAAATGGAGAATTTGATCCCTTGTCCGGGTGCAGATTTTAAGTACCTGAGAAGATGATGTGCTGCAGCAAGATGTTCAGTAGTTGGGGCTAAAAGATACTGACTGAGTTTGTGGACAGTGAAGGTGATGTCAGGTCTTGTAATAGTTAGGTAGAGTAATCTACCAATGAGTCTTCTATAAGAACTAGAATCCGCAACTAATAACAATGTGCCAGCAGTAGCATCCAGTTTGGACTTTGCATTCATAGGATAAGAGGAAGGTTTGCATCCCAAAAAACCAGAATCTTCTAATAATTGCAAGCAATATTTTCTATGAGACAGAAATATACCAGAATGAGACCTAGAGATTTCAAGACCAAGAAAGTACTTGAGATCTCCTAAGTCTTTAATCAAAAATTGACCATGTAAAAAATGCTTTACAGAATTAATAACCTGAAGTGAAGGACCAGTAAGAAGAATATCATCCACATATACTAATAATGCCACAAAAGTAGCTCCAGAACCTTTGGTAAAGAGAGAACTATCAGATTTGGACTTTTTGAATCCAAAATGTAATAGAGAATTAGAGAACTTTTCAAACCATTGTCTAGAGGCCTGTTTTAGGCCATAAAGTGACTTGTTAAGTTTGCACACAAGAGGCTGCCCTTGAGAAGAAACTCTTGGAGAAGTCTTATAGCCAAGAGGAAGTTGCATATAAACATCTTCAAATAAGTCCTCATTTAAGAAGGCATTGTTAACATCCATTTGAGCAATACACCAAGAAAATTGGACTGCTAAGGAAAGAAGAAGCTTAACTGTCACAATTTTTGCCACTGGTGAAAAAGTTTCTAAATAGTCAAGACCAGCCTGCTGATTATATCCTTTAGCAACTAATCTTGCTTTGTATTTATCAATCTTTCCATTTGGCGATATACTTTATCTTGTATACCCATTTGCGACCAATGGCATGGTGGTTTAGAGGTAAAGGAACAATGGTCCATGTGTTTGTCCTTTCTAGTGCTTCAATTTCGATTGCATAGCTTGTCTCCAATGAGAAAAAGGCACACGCTGATGATAAAACCGTGGTTCATACTCTAAGGAGACATTGAGAATGAAAGACTTATGGTGGGCGGATAACTTTGAATAGGACAAAACAGGATGTAATGGATATTTGCAAGAAGGTGGGTTTGGTAATATTGATTGAGTTAAAAGATTACAAGTGAAAATCGAGAGGTATGTAGGTAACTTGATGTTTCTCTTGGGTTTTCTAATTGGATCAAGTGCGGTAGAGGTGAAATAGGTGCAAGTTCGAGATGCGGGCGGGGAATATCGATATAAGAAGCAATGTAGGTAAATCAGGTGTAGGTTGAATGTTGGTAGTAGCTGGTGGAGGAGTTGCATCAAAACTGAGTGGTTGTTGAAGAACAAACTCTGAAAACAGATCAGAGGTAGAAGGTGTAGCAAAAGTATGAAATGGAAAAATCTCTTCATGAAAGATAACATCCCTTGAAAAAGAGAATTGTTTAGTTTGTAAATCATAAACATTGTAACCTTTTACCCCTGGTTGATATCCCAAAAACACACATGGTTGGGCTCTGGGATCAAACTTCTTTCTATTCCCTTGTAGTGTTGAAATATAACAAAGGCAACCAAATACTCTTAAAAAGGAATAGTCTACAGAAGAAGAATACAGCAATTCAAAAGGAGTTTGATTTTGTAAAGATGGAGAAGGTGTCCTATTGATCAGACACTACAAAAAAACTGTCAAACTGCGACCAGAAATTTGCGACCAAAAAAAAGTGGTAGTTTTCTGGTGACCATCTGGTCACTTTCTTTGAAGGTTGACTCTAAGTGACCATCTGGTCACTTTTTTTGCGACCAGATTGCGACCAAAAGTAGAAGTAGTCATAAAAAATGGCGCGAAATTATGGCGCAAAAGAAGCGACCACTTGGTCACCTAAAAAAACGACCATCTGGTCGCATTTTTGTGACTAAAATATGCCTTGGTAGCAAAAAATGGCGCGTAATTTTGGAGGGAAAAAAGCTACCAAGTGGTCACAATTAAAAGTGACCACCTGGTCGCAATTTTGGTGACTAAAAGTGAGCAGTGGTAGCTTATAATTGGAGGAAAGAAAGCTACCAAGTGGTCACAATTAAAAGTGACCACCTGGTCTCAATTTTTGTGACCTTTATTGAGCAGTGGTAGCTTAAAATTGGAGGGAAAAAAGCTACCAAGTGGTCACAATTAAAAGTGACCACCTGGTCGCAATTTTTGTGACCTTTATTGAGCAGTGGTAGCTTAAAATTTTGGTGGGAATTAAGCTACCATATGGTCACATTAGAAAGTGACCGGATGGTCGCAAATTCTGTGATTTTATATGACCAATAATTTATAAATAACTAGTTTTTTAACACGTGCGATGCACGTGGAATTTTTAGTCTTATTTTACAATTCAATTTTATATTTTAAGAGTTTTATGTGTATTAGTTAAATGTTTGTTAATCAATTTTTAAATTATATTTATTTTATGAACAAATAAAATCTTTAATGATTGTTGATTTTTTCCCACTTGTATTTATGGGGTAAAATAGATAAAGTAAAAGGAAAATTACATTATAAACTTACGAAAGAAAAAATAAAAATAAGAATAGATGATTGAAAAAATTACCAATAATTCCAAAATTTCAAGATGTGGTTAATTTTATTGATTACATTTCTTAACAATAATAATAATGTCAATTAAATAAAAATTATTCACTTTCAATTAATATAAAACTCTTCAAGATCAAGAAGCTATCTAAACGCCTTTAGATTTTTCTAAAATTTGTGTAGAGTAAATAATAATATTTAACCTCGTCTTGAAATATCTGAATTTCATACAAAGAGAGAACAATAATATTGTACAGAGAAGAATTATATTTTCCTTAAACCTCTAGTTGAATCTAGTCCTTTTGACTCTTTTTTTGTTCAAGTTAAAGCATTTACAATTATGAATAAAGCAATAGACCAAACTTAAAATCAAAAGATGATGAAATACGATGAAAATGAAATTAACTTTTTTTTTTATTATAAGAAAGATTCCTCTTGATTTCAACTTTGACATGTTTTTATCGAATTCTGCAGTGGAATTGCTTCGAATGAATATGTGGATGCAAATTATATATAAATATGTACATCTTCAATAGTCTATTTGGTTCCCTTCTAGCACTTTCTATCTTGAAAAACAAGAATAAAATTATCTATATCTATTAAAAAAAACTCTTAAATAGAATCAAGTAGTTCCAAATCAAGAATTACAAAAATTTATCTCGAAAATCATGAAGAAAAATATCAATAAATATAACAACATGGAAACAAGAGTTCCCGTCATATGTAAATATCAGAAAGTAACCCAATATAAAAAAAAAGTATATAAATATTAATATTTGCGACCAAATGGTCGCAATTTCACAAAAAAGGTGACCACATGGTAGTAATGTAGAAGAGAAAGGCGACCAAATGGTCGCATTTTAGGGTTTAGGGTTTAGGGTATAGGGTTTAGGGTTTTTTAGGGTTTAGGGTAGTAATTTTGGAGAGAAAGGCGACCAAATGGTCGCATTTTTGGAAAAGTATAATTATATTCTTTTTAAAAATACAAGTGAAATTGCGACCATATGGTCGCAAATTTGGGCGGTAAGTTTAAATTTTCATGAAATTTAGGGCGGTGAGTTTAAACAATGCGACCATCTGGTCGCAATATTTGGCGGTGAATTTCATTATTGCGACCAGATGGTCGCAATTTTTGATGGGACTCGTGATATGACAGCTGTTCTTGAGAATGGTAACTGGGCGACCAAATGGTCGCTTTTACAATAAATGCTACCATTTGGTCGCAAATATCTCTGAAAATGCGACCATGTGGTCGCATTTTCCCCAGCACGCGCGACCTTTCGTTTCTTGTCATAATTACATATTTGCGACCAGTTGGTTGCCAATTATGATTTAAATTCCCATCACTTTCCTTTCCCCCGTTTCTCTTTTTTTCCCCGTTTCTTCTTTTCTTCTTTTCTGCCTTTCTCTTTTTCTTCCTCTCTTTTTGTTCTTTTCTCTCTTTCCCCTCTCTCGTTCCCCGTTATTTCTTCCCATTCCCATTCCCATTCTTACTCTAAACCTAAAACCCTCAACCCCCAATCCCGGTTTCGATTACGAGGTTAGTTTTCGTATCAAATTGAAGTTTAGTTTAAGAATTTAGTTTACTTAGTTTTAGTTTTTAGTTTTTAATTAAGTAGTTTAGTTTAGTTTTGTTAATTTAATTAGTTTTAGTTTAATGAATCTAAATTTGTGTAATCAATTACTTAGTTTACTTTTGTTTAATTCATAGCATTTTAGTTTACATTAACTAATTAATTAGTTTACTTTAATTTTGTTACTTTAAGTAATTTTAGTTTAATTAATCTAATAGTTTAATTAATCTAACTTAGTTTACTTTAATTCAATTTAAGTAGTAATTAATTTAATTATTTAATCTAATTTAGTTTAATTACTTATTTAGTTTATTTAAGATAGTTTACTTTAATTTAATAAAATTAAACTAAATTAATTTATAATTACACTAGTTTAACTTTTAATTTTAGTTTAATTAATGTAATTTAGATTAATTTAATTAAATCAATTAATTTAAAGTAGGGTAATTAATTCAAATAGTTTAACTTCAATTATACTTAAGTAGTTTAAATTAATGAATTACACTAATTTAATTAATTAATTTTAGTTTAATTATTAAATAAAAATTGTTTAATTACTTAATTTTAGTTAAATTTGATTAAAGTAAAGTACAATTAGATTAATTAATTAGAATAATTTTGTTTAAGTATTCTAATCAATTAATTTGAAATAAAGTAAATTAAAATTAGATTAATTGAACTAAAATTAATTCAATTAAACTTAAGATTAACTAATTAAAACTAAAATAAACTAATCAATTAATTTGAAATAAAGTAAATTAAAATTAGATTAATTGAACTAAAATTAATTCAATTAAACTTAAGATTGATTAATTAAAACTAAAATAAACTAATCAATTAATTTGAAATAAAGTAAATTAAAATTAGATTAATTGAACTAAAATTAATTCAATTAAACTTAAGATTGATTAATTAAAACTAAAATAAACTAATCAATTAATTTGAAATAAAGTAAATTAAAATTAGATTAATTGAACTAAAATTAATTCAATTAAACTTAAGATTAATTAATTAAAACTAAAATAAACTAATCAATTAATTTGAAATAAAGTAAATTAAAATTAGATTAATTGAAACTAAAATTAAATGATTAGTTTATTTTAGTTTTAATTCGGAAATTGTTTAATGCTCAAAACCCTAAATTGCGTATACCCATTGAGGTTACCAATCTCCAAAGTACCCGAAACCAAACCAAAATGTCTTTAAAGTGCTTAAAATCCGGAAAACAAATTCCTTTTCTTCCTTTCCCTTGGGCCGTGGGCCTCTTGGCATAAGTTCCGGGTTGTTTTGTCTTTTATTTTAGTATCGTGACGATCGTTCTTCGATTCGGTTAATTAATATACTTTAGGTGTATTTAATTATAGGTTTCGTGCATCGATCGTGATTTTTGGTCAACCTGGTGTTTCGAGTTGACTTCGTTTACAAGGTGAGTTTAAATTGAAAGTTAGTTGTTTTATGAATTAAGTTTCGTTATGTTATTGTTTATCGAAGTTAAGCGGGATTTAGCTTCTTAGAAGTTAAGTTTGGTTAGAGACTTTAATTCGGAAGTTAGTGGAGGAATTTTGGAACTATAATTAGTTCGATGAAAAGGAAACATCGGAGTGGTTTGAAAGTGTTACAAAGTGAATTGGAGATGATAGAGGAAAGTGGAATGAGAGTTACTTGAGTGGTTGAAAGTTAAAGTAACTCAAGAGATACACTTGAGTGTTAACTCGTGTAATCTAGATAGTTAGGCTTCGTAGTAACTTAGTAGGATTCTTTGAGATTAACTAACTTTTAGGAAGCTTAACAGTTTGTAAAGTGGCTCATGATAATATGTTGATTCGGATCCATACGTATCATGTTGCGAAATGGTGAAAGTCCTGATATCTGAAATGGTGAAATTCCTGATACCTGAAATGGTGAAATTCCTGATACCTGAAGTGGTGAAAGTCCTGATACCTGAAGTGGTGAAATTCCTGATACCTGAAATGGTGAAATTCCTGATACCTGAAATGGTGAAATTCCTGATACCTGAAATGGTGAAATTCCTGATACCTGAAATGGTGAAATTCCTGATACCTGAAATGGTGAAATTCCTGATACCTGAAATGGTGAAATTCCTGATACCTGAAATGGTGAAATTCCTGATACTTGAAATGGTGAAATTCCTGATATCTGAAATGGTGAAATTCCTGATACCCGAAATGGTGAAATTCCTGATACCCGAAATGGTGAAAGTCCTGATATCCGAAATGGTGAAAGTCCTGATATCCGAAATGGTGAAAGTCCTGATATCCGAAATGGTGAAAGTCCTGATACCTAAAATGGTGAAAGTCCTGATATCCGAAATGGTGAAAGTCCTGATACCCGAAATGGTGAAAGTCCTGATATCCGATGATTGAGATATGGTACATGGTAGTACGTGGATTCGAATCCGTACGTACCATGGTATTATGATCTATGATACGGCACATGATAGTATGTTGATTCGAATCCATACGTATCATGGTGCGATGGTTGTGATATGGTACGTGATAGGTTGTTGACTTCGATCCATACAATAGCATGATACGATGAAACTTGTTTGGTAATAAGTTAGTTAATGTTATTTTTACCGATTCTTTAGAAACGTGTAGTGAGACTTAGTTGTGAATGTTAATTTTACTTTAAGTCTTTATTTCTATCTCATGGTATTGAATGACGTGTACGGGTGGCATTCTACTATCGATTGATTGTATGGAAATTGGAAGTGTGGATGTGGGTAGTATTGAGCATTATAGGCCTTTGGACACGATTTCGGTTATGAGATTTTGTTCATAGGATTACTTGCTTTTGTTTTACTCTCACTAGCATGTTATGCTAATGGTGCTACACTTACAATTTTCAGGTAAACCTCGAGCTAAGAAGCGTGGTAGAGGAGGTGGAGCCGCGTGGTGATCGAGATGGTGTATGGACAATACTAAGAACTCATTTTGTTTAGCATTCATTGAAATGCTTGTAAATTATTCCATCTTTACATACTTGTGTCTTTTTGAGCCCGAAAGGGTATTTGTGTAAAATATGTCTATGTTTTATGGTCTAAATGTCTTTTGGAATGCGAAATTCCCGATTTATCGCTTTTTCTGGAAATTTGGGTTGTAAACAGGTTTTGGTTATTTGATTTTTAAACGAACCCATGCAGTTTTTCTTTAAAAAATTGAGTCTTCCGCTGTGCATTTGAATTTAAAGAATTTAACGGAAAGCGGGTCGTTACACCATGAAGGCGATAACATTTGTCAATTGAATGACCAGAAATGCCACAATGTGCACAGATTGGGCGATTCTTCTTACGAGACTAAGAAGAAATAGATTGAGATTTGGAATGCAAAGCTGCAAAAGCCAAAGATTCAGAGTGACTATTACTAATCTCTTTGGCACACCAATCTCTTCGGCACACCAAATGGCGAGGAAAAAATGCTAAGAAAAATGGAAAGCTACAAAAACTAAGAAAAAATGTTCCCATTACTAATCTCTTCGGCACACCAAATGGCGAGGAAGGCAACAGTTTTATAGTATCTTTGCTCCGTGCCTCGTCCAGAGTGACTATTATCTCTTTTTTCTTTTGTTTTACTCTCTTTTAAATTTTCATAGAAAAAAAAAGTAATTTCTTTCATCATTTTGATTTCTTTTGAATTTCTAAAATTATTATTTAAGTATAAAATACCACTAAATTAATTTTTTTGAAGCATGAAAGAAATTAAATGTCATGGTAATGTAAAGCAAATATAAAGTTAAAAATGGTCTAATATTGTTTGATTATTATTCTGGTTATACAATAATATTAATAATAAAATATTAATTATTATATATCAATAGATTATATATTATTATTATTATTATTACGGCCTTTAGGACTAAATATGAATTTGAAAGTTGAGATACATAATTGTGATTTTAAGAGTTTAATGATCAAAATATAAAGTAGATAATAATTCAAGGACCAAAACTAAATGGTAAATTAACACAACTAAATTTATTAAATATAAAGTTATTTATAATGAAATAATTATTGAAATATATTTTTTTAATTAATTTTATAATAAATTAACAATTAATAATATAAATGCATTATACTACAATTTTAATCAATAAATAATAACGTGGTAAATTTACCAAATAATTTTTTTTATGACAAAAAATAATAACCTTAGCAAAAGACTGAGATTTAAATAAAGGTCAAAAAAAATAATAACCTTAGCAAAAGACTGGGCTTATATAGAGTATATACTACGCAAATTAGTATATTATGTTTTTTTAACACCAGCCAATATGTTTGTTATAAGTATTAAAATAATTAAATAGTACGGTTAAAAAATAGTTTTTGTGTTATGAATAGATAATAGATTTTTATTATAATAATTGATTAAATAGTAAAAAGACAATTAATTAGTGGCATGTTTTGTAATTTTAAAAATTGATGAATAGTATAATGATTCAAAAATATTGCTCCATGTTAACCCCTTTTAATATAGTAGAGATAGAGATAGAAAGAGATGACAACAATCCCTCCTTTGCTCTCTATTTATAAGATTATTTTTATGGTACAAATCATGTATTGCAAAATTCAAAAAGTCATTCAAATGTAATCAATTAAAGAAACTAATTAATGCTAATTATTAAAGGAAATAGGAAGAGACATGACTCTTGAAGTTTTTTTAACCTTAAATAATGTAGGTGTTATTATTAATCTAGTTGCCTCCAATAACATTTTTTTCCTCTTAACTCAGGAAGCATTAAACTCAACCTACACAACGTTTAAGAAAATGTCATTTTGAAATTTTAAAAAATATTTGCTATTTTTTAAAATAATTAATCAAAAAGTGTCATAATTATTTATTTATTTATTTTATCTGTTAATTTATGTTTTATTTGTGGAAATTAAATTTGTTGAATAAAATATCTCAGGTTTCCATTTTATTGAAATAAACTTTTTTTATTTGTAGAAAAATATATTAAAAAACTCTTTAAATCTCATAACCTCTAGAAGGTGGAACTTATTAGAGTGTTAAATAACTTAAAATTATAAAATTTAATCTCAAAGAAAGTAAATTTAAAAAAATTAAAAGAAGATACAAATATATAGGACCACAAAAAGAAAAAAGAAAAAAAAATGTTTTTTTTTAATGAAGGCCAATAAAAAAGAAATTAAAAAAAAAAAACACAAAAGATTAAATTTAAAGTAAAATCTTTTGGCGATGACATCCTAAACTTAAAACGCAAATAGCAGTGATCCCTGCATTACAAATTTTCAAAAGACCATGAAACAAAGAGAGAGAAGCATGTCAAAATCGTCCATCAAGATGCTTGATTTCACTCACAAAAAAGCTTCGTTTCAACAGATTCCATGGTAACTTCCATTTAGTTGTTCTGATGATTGTTTTCTACATCGAACTCAAGAACTCCTTTATTTATAATATAGAGAAAATTATATCTTTATAGACAACAAATTTAATTGAGGATAAGAATATCAAAAGCTAATCCATTGCAAGTATTTAAAGAGATGTGAATTGATTTAACAACAATTCATCTAATGAGGTTAAAGAATACCTAAAAACTGTCATAAAATTAAAACTACAATTTAAAAATATGATTAAATTTATTCTCTACAAAATAAATTTAGTAAAGAATTTAATAACATGAATTGAATTATTACAATTCAGTAATGATGTTAAAGAATATCAAGACTAACCTAAGAACTGGTTAGGTATATCTCCATTCCTATGAGCAGGGGCGGATCCAGGAATTTCTTTTAGGGGGCAAAAACTATATAAAATACATTAAACAGTCAAATTTTTACTTATAATTTTTCATTCTTACATTAGAAAACTCAAAAATTAAAAAATTTAGGGGGGCAACTGCCCCCCCCCCCCCTTAGTGGATTCGCCCCTGCCTATAAGATCAAATGTTCAAGTCTCTCCTCCCTCAATTTGAGAGAACAAATCTTTTTAATATACTAAATTCTGAAAGCTTAATCAAATAATACATTACAATAAAAAAAATAATCAATTACCTCTTTGAAGAAAATATTGGAGCAAAAATTTTTCTCTCTAGGGAACCTATGAGAGTTTTGGACAGCCTCCTCATGTGCTGAGTTTGGGTGGAAGACTTCTGTCTTTCTACTTCATATTTTCCTAATACAACAATGAATACTGAGGATCTCATTTTGAAATGGAAAAGTATGAATCTTTCAGAAGACGAGAAAAGCACGATAGCCTTAGACGATGACGAAGCGAGTGAATCAGAGAGAAGATTAAAGCATGGGCTGGTGGGAAAAATCTTATCGAGTAAAGTAATCAACACGGAGGCTTTTCGTACGGTTATGCCAAAGATATGGAGCTTAGAGGGAAGAGTATCAATTGAAGCAGTGGGACCAAATCTCTTTCTCTGCACATTCCTCACGGAGAATGACAAACAGAGAACTATACTGAGAAGTCCATGGTTTTTTGACAAATCTATTATTTTGTTTGAAGAACCCAGAGGAGTTAAGCGTTTTTCAGCCATGGAGTTCAAATGGGCATCGTTCTGGATACATCTTCACGACCCACCGATTGTTTGTTTTACAAAGAATATGGCGCTGAAACTCGGTAGACAGATTGGAGAAGTGGAGGAGATCGACATTGATGATAATGGAAGTTGTTGGGGGAGAACTCTGAAAAGACGAATTAGAATTAATGTGGATCGACCGTTACGAAGAGGAATTAAGGTTAAAGTGGGAGCTATGGCAAATGAAGAATGGATTCCCATCGCATACGAAAAGCTACCAGATTTATGTTATGTCTGTGGGCAGTGGCGAGGTTAGGAAAAAAAAATTAGGGGGGCAAAAACCTTTATGAAAGGGGATGATGTAACATCCGCTTTGATTCGGTCGGTTCGATTATATTTTTAGATTTTAACTTGCATCTAATATGGCTAATTTTTTTGCTAAAATTTATGTTAGTTATTAAAGTATATATGCCTTCAAGGAGACAAATTTTTAAATAATTTTTATTTAATAAAATAATATATATTAATTTTTATATCTTAAATTATTTAGATTAATTTTTCTTTCAAATGTTTTTTATAATCTAATAATAAGAAGCATTTTCAAATTAACTGTGTTTTATATCATGAAATTATTTAATAAATTTTATGTAATAATTAACAAGTATGAAATAAATTACTTAGAAAAAAAATATCAAATAATAAAATTAAAACAACTATGTAGCAAATTATATAGCTTATTGTTAAATTTCATCTAAATATAATATTATAATTTATAATTTAGAAAAAATAAACTAGTTATAAGAAAAATTAGTCTTGCTTCTTATCTAATAAATATGAATTAAACTTTTTATAGATGTTGAACATAAATTAACTAATAATTACAATATAAAAAAATGAACAAGAAAAATATTTAATTAATTAAATTTTTCATTAAATTAATATAGTTTACCAATGAATAATGCAATGTATAAATCATAAAATGAATGAAACAAAATTATCAAGAAAATTCAACAGATATCCTATCTACTTTAAAAAAAATCTATTTAAAACAATTAAAAACTCAAATAAATTGAATAGAGATTGAAAGAGGATGCTCAGTAGCCAACAAACTCAAATTTGGGGTAATAAATAGTGAAAATTTGTTTTTAAAAGACTAAAATATCCCCAAATACTATATAAATAATGACAAAACATCATTTTTTAAGGGGGCAAAATTAAAAATTGATATAAATAAATACATATAAAATTAAATTTTTTTAAAATCTTGGGGGGGCAATTGCCCCCCCAACTCCCTTAGTGGCCTCGCCACTGTCTGTGGGAAATTGGGACATATTCTCAGAGATTGTGACACAATGCCTACCTCGACAGAACCTGATAATCTTCAATTTGGACCGTGGTTACGGGGAGGATCTTCCAGCTTTAAATCACGAATGAATCAAAATGGAAAAACTGGGGGTCAAGGAAAAAGTGAGAAAGACATTACCAAAGGGCACATTGATGATTTCTTCGCTGGAACGGTAGCAGAAGCAAATATGTCTCCAGGCTCGTTGTCAGGACACCGGAGAAGATGAAAATTTCGGTTGAATCAGGACTGAGAATGGAATATAGAAGTTGCGTAATCAGTGAAGGAAATTTGGTGAATGAAAATAAAAACGGAGATTCCACATATAAAGGAGCAATTAATGAAAATACCTCAGGAGGAAAATTGGTGGATCATGCCAGCATCACCCCCATTAATTCACTAATAAGTATGAAGAGTAAAGAGGAGGTAATTATTCTCGGGGAGGTCAATACAGGAAAATGTGGGCCTGGATCATCATTAGGCCCTTATAGCAAAGGAAAGGAAGTCTCAATGATAAAAAATACAAACAGCCAAGAGAAGGGGAAGAAGGGTCTTAGAAATGGAATAAACAGGCCCGTGAAGTTTACCTTAACAAAAATAATAGCACTGTAGAGACTGCAACCCAAATAGGAACGCAGGAAACAAATATTTCAGGGAAAAAACATGAACTTCCAGCAACTGAAGATGATAGTCCAAGAAAGAAGCAGAATAGAGAGGTGTTGATTCTCAATCCCGTAACAATGGCGAAGGCTGCGAAGCAGCCTCGCCAACTGCCATGAAAACATTATGTTGGAATGTTCGTGGTTTGGGGAATCCATGAACAGTCCGAGCATTGCATCTTCTGGTGCAAACTGAAAATCCCCAAATGGTATTCCTATCAGAGACAAAATGTGGAAAAAATTTAGAAGCCAAGATAAAACAATGCACTAATCTGAATTGTTGCCTTACAGTTCCCAGTAGGGGAAAAAGTGGGGGTCTTATGCTTTTATGGAAAGATAGCAGTCAAGTGACAATCATATCTTATTCGATAGGCCATGTTGACACTACTGCTAATACAAATGGCTTTTTATGGAGATTCACCGGGTTCTACGGTTGTCCAGCAGCAGAAAATAGAGTCCATTCATGGGAGCTATTGAGAAGATTGAGTTTTGCCTCATCTTTACCGTGGGTGGTGGGAGGAGACTTCAACGAAATCCTTGAGAACAAAGAAAAATTGGGTGGTTCTTCCCGCTCCCCGACTTAAATGAATAATTCCAGAGAAGCTTTAGATTAGTTTAATCTTTATGATGGAGGTTTTGTGGGGGACAGGTTCACCTGGACTAATAAGAACTTTGACGGCGTTCTTATTTGGGAAAGATTAGACCGTTTCATATGGAATCATGACTTTGGAAACCTCTTCCCTAATAGTTCAGTACTATACCTTGACTTCTTAACCTCAGATCATCGCCCCATTTTACTAAACTTAATGCCTACAGCTATACGCCCCACAAGGAGTATGAACTGCAATATGTTGAAATTTGAAGAGGGATGGACAAAATTTAGTGAAAGCAGAGAGATTATTTGTAATATTTGGAGGCATCCTTTAAGTTCTGCGCAAACCAAGATAGCAAGTAGCCTTCAGGAACTTTCGAGGTGGCATAAAAAGCGACTAGGGGGAAGTCTATTGGAAGTAATAAAGAAAAAAAAGGAAGGCGTTTGACGAACTAATAAGAAGCAGGGGTGATGATTCAAAGAATCGAATTTTACAGATGGAAAAAGAACTAGATCTTCTACTTGAAGAGGATGAAATATACTGGCGAATGCGATCTAGAGAATGTTGGCTGAATTGGGGGGATCGTAATTCCAAGTGGTTTCATCAAAAAGCTTCTCAAAGAAAAAGAAAAAACCAAATCGATGGCCTATTTGATAAAAACGAGAACTGGATGACAAAGAAAGAAGAATTTGAGGAGGTCGCTGTGGATTACTTTGAGACTCTATTTTCTTCTGCCAATCCTACGTCAGAAAACATTCAAACAATCCTGAATTGTATCCCCCAAACTATCACTGATACCCAGAATTCTTTACTGCTACGCCCTTTTACCAGAAAGGAAATTGAAGATGCACTAAAAGACATGAATCCCACAAAATCTCAAGGCCCAGACGGAGTTCATGCACTCTTCTTTCAGAAGTATTGGGATTTAGTCGGGGATGAAACAGTTAATACTTGTCTAGAAAATCGTAATGGCAGGAAAGATCTGGGTGATTTGAATAACACTATGATTGTCCTGATTCCTAAGACAAATAAACCAAAGAAGATGGAAGAATTTCGCCCAATAAGTCTCTGCAATGTCATATATAAACTCATATCAAAAGCAATTGCAAATAGACTGAAACGAGTTCTTGATACAATTATCTCCCCGATGCAAAGTGCTTTTGTACCTGGAAGGCTTATCACTGACAACGCAATTATTGGGTTTGAATGCATACACGCCCTCAAGAATCGAAGAAGTGGGAAAAAAGGAGATGTGGCAATGAAATTAGATATGAGCAAAGTATATGATAGAGTAGAATGGCCATACTCGAGGAAATTGATGTTACAAATGGGGTTCCATAATGACTGGGTTTCTCTGGTTATGCACTGTGTTGAATCAGTAACATTCCCCATCCTTATTAACCGGACACCGAGAGGGTTTGTATGCCCTGGTCGTGGTCTTCGTCAAGGCGATCCATTGTCACCTTATCTATTCTTGATCTGTGCAGAAGGATTTTCCAGACTGCTAAATTTTGAGGAACAGAGAGGAAATCTGGCTGGCTTTAAAATAAACAGACACTGCCCCTCAATTACTTATCTTTTCTTTACGGATGACAGCCTAATTTTCTTTAAAGCATCGAAGGAGGAATGTGAAACAGTAAAGACCATTCCAAACTTATGAATTAGCTTCAGGGCAGAGGATTAATTTTAACAAATATATTTTTATAACCAGTAGCAACACCAAACCAGATATGAAGCATTTCATTGCAAGTCATCTTCAGTTAAAACATTCCAGTTCGTTAGGAAGATATTTTGGGTTACCTTCCCAAAATGCTAAAAATAAATCTTGGGTATTCAAGGAATTAAAAGACAAGGTTTGGAGAAAATTACATGGGTGGAAAGAGAAGCTTAGTAGGAGGAAGGGAAATACTCATTAAAGCCATAGTTCAGGCCATTCTAATATACACCATGAGTTGCTTTAAATTGTCAGCTACTTTTTTGTGATGATCTGCACAATTTAGCAACTAAATTCTGGTGGGGGTCAACTGGTACAAGTAGGAAGATTCATTGGAAGAGTTGGCAAAAACTTTGTATTCACAAAGAGGACAGAGGGATGGGATTCAGAGATATCGGAGTGTTTAATCAAGCACTTCTTGCTAAACAAGGTTGGCGACTACTTATGAATCCTCATAGCCTAGTGTCCAAAATTTTGAAAGGGAGATACTTCAAATTCACAAACTTCCTAGAAGCAGATGTTGGGAGCAATCCTTCTTTAATCTGGCGCAGCATATGTTGGGGAAAAGAGCTGTTAAGAAAAGGAATCCGATGGAAAATAGGAAATGGACTATCAGTTTCAATTGACAAAGACCGTTGGATTCTGAACTGGAAATTATATCACAATATTGTTCCCTCTCTCGTCAATCTAAAAAACAAAATGCAAACAACACAAGGAAACAACAACCCATATAATATGGCAATAGAGAAGATTCTGAACTGGGAAAGAGAATTCGCAAATTCCCCTAACTTGGCTAACACTTCGATGCCAATTTCTGTCAACCAATTTGAAGAACATCGATGGATCCCTCCATGCATTAGCACCCTCAAGCTCAACTTTGATGCAACTTCAATTCCTTTGGGAGAGAAGGTTGGGTTAGGATGGGTCCTCAGAGACAACCAAAGCAAAATCCTTTTGGAAGGTTGCAAGACGGTGCCCAATTTTCATTCTATCAAGTATCTGGAAGCTCTCGCTATTCTGGAAGGTTTGAAAAGCTTGAGTGCCATTTTTTCTGAGCCAATCATAGTGGAAACTGACTGTTTGGAAGTGATAAAATTACTTCAAGGAGAAACCGTGGATCTCACAGAGGTTGCTTCCCCAATTGCTGAGATTTTGAAAGGTGCTAATCAATGGAACATCTGTGATTTCGTTCATACTCGTAGATATGGAAATAAACTGGCTCATTCTATTGCAACAAGAGCTTTAAGCTCAGACCTCTCTTCAACCTGGGTTGGGAATATCCCCTCGTGGATGTCGAATGAAGGGCAGTAGTCCCTCTCTTTTTATTTTTTGTTTTTTCTCCTTTTTCTTTTTTTGTTCTGTTCTTTGAGCTCAAAAATATATATATATATATATATATATATATATATATATATATATATATATTGGAGCGTGATTTTAGGGTAACAATTCTTGGACAGTTGCTCGATTGCTAGGTGGTGATTATTGGATGGGAAAAATTGATGATACTATATTTAATCAATTATTTCCGGTGCGTCATCCACTGGCGGCAGATCAGTGCGGTCCTGCGCATCATCGCCGGACATCGGAGGATGACGTTGGCGTGCCATTTTCCTAATCAAACTAATTAAATTTATTTAATTAATGTAAATTTATTAATTAAGTATATTAAACTAAATTAAATTAAAATAATTAATTAAATAAACTAAACTAAACTAAAGTAAATTAAATTAATTAATTAATTAATTAAATTAAAGTAAGTAAACTACACTAATTATTTAACTAAATTAATTAATTAAATTAAAGAAAAATAGTTAAGTACGTAATTAAAGTAATCTAATATATTTAATTTACTAAATTAAATTAATTAATTAATTAATGAAACTAAAGTAAATTAAATTAATTAAAGTAAGTAAACTACACTAATTAATCAACCTAATTAAATTAAATTAATTTAAAAAAGTAATCTAAACTCATAAGTGACTAAATTAAATTAATAATTTATTAAACTAAATTTAATTAAGTAATTAAACTAAATTAAATTAATTAACTAATTACTTAACTAAGTTTAACTAAACAAATTAAAGTAACTAACTAAACATAATTAATTAAGTAATTAATTACACTAATTTAAAGTTAAACTAAACTATTCAATTAAATGTAACTAAACTTAATTAAGTAATTTAACTAAAAGTAATTTAACTAAATTAAATTAATTAACTAAGTTTAACTAAACAAATTAAAGTAACTAACTAAACATAATTAATTACACTAATTTAAAGATAAACTAAACTATTCAATTAAATGTAACTAAATTTAACGAAACTAAAACAATTTATAATAACTTAATTAAAACGAAAATGAAAACTAACCTCGAATACGCTACCGGGTTTTGGAGGTTTTGGAAACGGGAATGGGTGAAAAACGGGGAAGGTAAGAAAAATGGGGTTTAGGGGAACGGGCAAAAAGCAACGGGGGAACAGGAACGAGGGAAAGAGAGAAAAAGAAAGAAAAGAAAGGAAAAGAGAATCGGGTGGGGGAGGGAAAGAATCGGGTGGGAGTTTAAATTAAAAATTGCGACCAGATGGTCGCAATTTCGTAATTATGACGATAAATGAAAAGTCGCTCAATTACGACCAGATGGTCGCATTCTGGTTCAAAAATACGACCAGATGGTCGTATTTCAATAACAATGCGACCAACTGGTCGTAATCGTGTCATTATGACAACCAGCTGTCACATCACACTTCCCATCAACAATTGCAACCAAATGGTCGTAATTGTTAAATTCACCGCCATATTTTGCGATGGTCGTAATTCTGAAATTCACCGCCAAAATTTAATGAAAATTTAAATTTACCGCTGAATAAAGCGACCAGATAGTCACAAAATTACGACCAAATGGTCGTAAATTAATACAAATTTTTAATAAACTTAAGTCTACATTTTCATAGTTACGACCATATGGTCGCATTTTTGCTTAAAAATACGACCATCTGGTTGTATTTTTGAAGCAAAATGCGACCATATGGTCGTAATTATACCTCTATATTTTTTTTACATATAAATTAATGGAGATTAAAACATATTTATATATATTGTTTAATGAAACACAATAATGATGATATTATAAAACATACAGTGAATCATATAAATTTACAAAGTGTATTATTCTTCATCCTCAATTTCTTCAGTCATTGCTTCTTCTTCTTCTTCTTCTTTTTCTTTTTCTTCTTCTTCTTCATCATCTCGAATAAATTCAGCATCAATGTCACGTTCGTGAGAAGTTGAAGCATTTGTATCGTCATCATGCAATGTTATCGTTCCATCGTTCAAAGGACGTGCGATACCTGCATTCTGGCCATTGTCTATTGCACGACATATTATCTGATCTTCTTGAAAAGCACCGGCTTCGTATCGTCTGCATGGTCGTCTTTCTCGGACAGGTTTTCTTCTACCTGTCGTAGTTTAACTTTACAAACAACTAACCAATCTGTCAGATCTCGTCTATTACTCGGATAGTTTAGGTAATAAACTTGACTCGCCTGTGAAGCCAGGACAAACCTATCAACGGTGCGCATATGCGTGTACTTGTTTACCTCAACGATTTGTAAATGAGCAATCTTACGAACTCCGCCTCATCTGGTTGTCTCGAACCAAGTGCAGTTAAACAGAACAATGCGTTTTAGCGTCAGACTTGCGTATTGAATCTCAAGAATCTTATCGATAACTCCAAAGTAATCATCTTCCGTGCCGAACACTTGACCTTTTATGCAAACACCACTGTTATTTGTTGCCCTGTTAACAGAATGCGCCTTCGATTGAAATCTAAATCCATTACCGACGTATCCAGTATATGACCTTGCAATCCGTGCAGGTACCTTTTCCAAAGAAATCATGCGAGGATCATCTACCGGTAACGTAGGGGAGTCCACCTGTCATTCAGCACACATAGAGTATAATTAGAAGGATATAGTATTTTTCAACAAATGACTTGACATGATATTTTTGACAATTTCAAATAACTCACGTATGCACTGAACCAGGAATGAAACTCTTTCTCGATTATTGACCCCTCCTCAGCAGATGTAAGACCGACTCGTGTCATTCAAACTTATACGTTCTGAAATAGTCTGTATGTTACAAAAATTGTAAGAAAATATTTTAAACAGTTGTGATTGTTAAGTCAATGGAATAATGTAACGCTACGAGAACTCACTCGATGTAAGGATCGACTTCTGGGCAGTTGCATAACACGTAGCTCTGCATTACGTGATACCCAGAATCGGTCAACGGCCTACGCACTGATCTTCCAACTGTCATGCCAGGTTCAGTAAATATGGGCAGGTCGTTTACATCAACACCTTCAAGTAAATTTTCGACAACGTTTCGTGTCGCTGGACGAAACTGCTCAGCAATGTGTTGATCAAAGTAGTATGAACAAAACGTGGTAGTCTCTTTCGTTAGGTACGCACTACAGATAGATCCTTCGACTCTTGCTTTATTTCCGATCGTCTTTTTCAACCGACATAAGTACCTGTGGGTTACAAACAATTAAGTAAACCTCTACCAGTGAGTCAAAAAAACCAGGTGGGAACATTCGCTCCAACTTACAGATAATAACAGCGATCTCAGAACTCATTGAAACGACAGTAGCTTCAGTCAGCTCTGTACACGTCAAGTCCCTAAAAAAAACACTCAACTGGGCAAGCGGCTCCCAATGTCTGTTCTCTAGGAACGGTCTGAACGCGACGGGCATCAATCGTTGCATGAATACATGACAGTCGTGGCTTTTCATCCTGAACATGACATGTTTTTGACTGTCTATACACCGACTCAGATTCGAAACGTATACGTCAGGGAATTTGATGGATTTGATCCAGTCAAATAGTGTTTTCTTTTCATCCGTCTTCAACATGTACTTTGCTTTTGCGTAATTATCATTGTCGTCAGGCTCTAACTCAGGACGGTTACATATCTCCCGTACATCGTAACGTGCCTTCAGATTGTCCTTTGTTTTGACAGGAACATTCAAAATCGTATTGAAAATGTTGTCGAAGAAGTTCTTCTCGATATGCATTACATCCAGGTTGTGTCTAATAAGTAGATCTTCCCAATACGATAGATCCCAAAAAATACTCCGTTTCTTCCAACTCGTGTTTTTTCCAGGCGCATTGTTTGCAAGCTCTGCACCTTCCACTGTAATCTTCTGCATCCCTATAGCATCTATACCGTGCAGAATCTGCCTTCCACTGTACATTATGGGGGGGTTTCCTTTCTTACTGGTCGACCCTTCTTCCAGTCAGTACCGTTTGAACGGAACGCGTGATTCAACGGTAGAAATCAACGGTGGCAATCAAACCAACAGGTTTTCCGACCATTTCTGAGGTAAAACGCATCTGTGTCTAGCATGCAATGTGGACATGCGTATTTACCAGCCGTACTCCATCCTTTAATAGAGGATGGGGATCGATATTTACAATTATTAAACTAATGAACGCTAAGCAAAACAATAACAAAACTCATACTCAAGAAATAATGAACGTGAACGCAACATACTTGACAACATTGAATATGCAGGGAAGTCACTGATCGTCCAGATTAACGCCGCGCGCAACAAGAAATTTTGTTTCTTCGAGATGTCGTACGTCATGACACCGTCTGTCCAAAACCTCTTCAACTCTGCGATAAGTGGTTGCAACTACACATCCAACTTCTGTTTTGGACTTTTCGGGCCAGGTACGATCACTGTGAGAAAAATCACCGGGTCTCTCATACACATCGAGGGTGGCAAGTTATACAGGGTTACCATCACCGGCCAAACTGAATATTGTGACCCGGATGCCCCGAACGGGTTAAAGCCATCTGTGCATAAGCCCAATCTCACGTTTCTCGGATCTTGTGCAAAATCAGGATTATAATTATTTAAATGCTTCCAAGCAGCAGCGTCTGAGGGATGTCGCATAACACCTTCATCCTATGCGTGCTCGTGATGCCATCTCATGTGTGAAGCTGTGACATCCGATGCATACAACCGTTGCAGAAGTGGGGTCAGCGGTAAATAGAACATGCGGGCGTACGGAATCATCCCACGTTTCCCCTGTTTATATCTTGGAAGAAAACAGAATTTGCAGTGATGCAGATCCGCATCCACATCCCAGTAGATCATGCATCCGTTTTGACACGAATCTATCGTCTCTACGGGTAACTCGAGTCCCTCCACTAGCTTTTTTGTGTCGTACAAACTTTACGGCATCAGGTTTTCTTATGGAGCGCATCGACGAAACCACGTGCGACCGAATCAAATCCTCTAACAGGTAAGTTATACTGCGCTTTTATATTTAAAAGTTCTGTAGCAGCAGCAAGTTGACTAACCTGACAACCTTCGTACAACGGTCGGCTTGCTGTCTTCAGGAGCTCGTGCATCTTACGTGCTTCCGGATTCATTTCTTCTTTAACAGCCCCTTCTCTTTCGTCCTCTACGTTCAAACTTTTGCGATAACTTTCTTTTCCGCCCCATATCCCACACCATCAAGTATCATCTGCTGCATCTGACTATACTGTTGTATTTCATTGGGTTTTTCGACGACAGTGTCCGCATTCGAGCTGCTACCCTCGTACTGTCTCGCTTCCTGTACTGCAGCGTCGAACATTTCCCTCATCTCCCCATGATAAACCCAGTGATAATAATTCTCCACAAATCCCCGACTATAAAGATGAACCTTCAAATTTGGAACCGGTATGATTCTCCTATTGTCGCATTTTCTACACGGACATCGTAGCTTTTCACCATAATTTGCGTAATGGACAGTTGTCTAGCAAAACTCAACAAACTGTTCAACCCCGGCCACGAACTCACCGCTCAAATACCCGTCTATCAAACAAATATACATCCACTCTCTCATTTTTCTTTTTTCTTATCTTTACAAATAATAGAAGGAGGAGATTTTATAATGCATTCCTCTACTTAATTGCGACCTTATGGTCACAAAATTACTACCATCTGGTCGTATTTCCCCCGCCAAAATTTCCCGCCTTTTTTTACTACTAAGTGGTCACTTCCAAATGCGACTAGATGGTCACTTCCAAAGGCGACTACTTGATAGCTTTCTTCTCGCCAAATTTACGCGCCTTTTTTTGCTACCAACGTATATTTCTAGTCTCCAAAATGCGACCAGATGGTCACTTCCAAAGGCGACCAACTGGTAGCTTTCTTCCCACCAAAATTACGCGCCTTTTTTTGCTACCAAATTATATTTTAAGTCACAAAAATGCAACCAGATGGTCACTTCCAAAGGCGACCAACTGGTAGCTTTCTTCCCGCCAAATTTACGCACCTTTTTTTGCTACCAAAGTATATTTCTAGTCTTCAAAATGCGACCAGATGGCCACTTCCAAAGGCGACCAACTGGTAGCTTTCTTCCCACCAAAATTACGCTCCTTTTTTTGCTACCAAAGTATATATCTAGTCTCCAAAATGCGACCAGATGGTCATTTCCAAAGGCGACCAACTGGTAGCTTTCTTCCCACCAAAATTACGCTCCTTTTTTTGCTACCAAAGTATATATCTAGTCTCCAAAATGCGACCAGATGGTCATTTCCAAAGGCGACCAACTGGTAGCTTTCTTCCCACCAAAATTACGCTCCTTTTTTTGCTACCAAAGTATATTTTAAGTTACAAAAATGCGACCAGATGGTCGTTTTTTCAGGTGACCAAATGGTCTCTTCTTTTGCGCCATAATTTCGCGTCCTTTTGTAAGTCACAAAAATGCGACCACTTGGTCATTTTTTAATGTGACCAACTGGTCGCTTCTTTCGCGCCATTTTTTATGACTCCTTCTGATTATGGTCACAATCTGGTCGCAAAAAAAGTGACCAGATGGTCACTTTGAGTCAACCTTCAAAAAAAGTGACCAAATGGTCACCAAAAAACTACCCCCTTTTTTTGGTCGCAGATGGTTGGTCGCATTTTGACTTTTTTTTTGTAGTGACGGAAGTTTACGGAACGACAATTTCAATTACAGCATAGAGGACAATAATTTCATTCCTAAGCTAAGATTAGAATCTTTGTAAATGGACAGAGTGGTGTTGGCAATTTCAATTAACAAAATGGCAATAATAAATAAAGTTATAATAGCTTTAAATTGAACTTTTCAAAAATTAAAAAGAAGACACTTGAGATAAGTAAATATTTCAATAGATTAAATTTTAAATTTAATTAAAAATCATATAGTACTCCAATATAAAATATTTTAATATTTCAACTTAATGGATCTTAAATCATATATGTTTACTCACACAATATTTAAAAACAAAAATTAAAAATTAATTTTTAATATCGGAACAAAAAACTAAGAAGTCTTCTTGTTTATGTGATTGTCTTCTGCCCGTCTTTGATGATCATAAGGATTGATATAGTTCAATTCCTGTGCGAATAAAAAAAAATATTAATATACAAAATTTCAAAATGATATTTATTTTTTATTTTTTTTAAATTACATACCTTATTTGCATAAGATAAATCTTCATTTATATGATTAATCCTACTACTTGACGATTCCTGATTTAAAAAATTAATGTAAAAGTGGAATTAGCAACAAACAAAAAAAATCGACATTCTTAATGCTTTGTACTAGAACAAAAAAAATTACTTGAAATATATTTGGCATTTGCGTACATGTGTGCATTAAAGAAGTAAAACTTGAACTTGACAATGTGTCTGTAACCTACATTTTATAAATACGACTTAAAAAAAACAACATAATACAATCAATTTCAAATTTCAAAACTTACCTGATTACGATTGAAATTGACAATAATCTGATGTGACTTGAAGGCATATTAGTTTGTTTGTTTGTCAATTCTGTATATAAATAAGAACAATATTAAAGCACAAAATTAGAGTCATAAATTTTAATTTTAAATAAGAAAATCTCACTTGTTTTTCCTTCACCCGACACCTTTTTCTTCTTTTTGCCCTTTTCCATATGATATTTCAATCTTGCATTTGATATTCTCTTTGGCCTTATGAATGGAGGATCTAACACATAAGTCTCATTGGAAAATGAATGATACTCATTCGATAAATTATTTACAATGCTTTCATTTGATTGACATCTTTCATCTCCAAGTGATGCATTTCTTTTTCAAGCATACTCATTGCTTCTAGATAAAATTAATTTAATAATTAAAAATAGCTAATTTACACTCTGGGTGGAGTAATGAATTTTTTAGGGGAAATTATATAAAGCCATTTTTAAAGAAATAAAGGGATAAAATATAATAAAAAATGTTATAAAACTAAAGGAAAACTAAAAGAGAAGATATTAACTTGAAAGAGATTCCAGCACAAGGAAAGATTTAGAGAGAAAGTACGAGAGAGATAATTCTTCAACTTTATTGTTGTGTGTTTTCAATTCTCATTAGAACATCAATTTATAGGAATTGAGATTTACAAACCTCTCCTATAGTAATTAATAAACAAAATTACTTAATTTATGAATACAAATTAATGAAGGGAGTTTTGGAGGTGGTGGCATCCATAATTTGATTATCATTCAATTCATAACACTCCCCCTGGAATGATACCACCATAAGAATATGTCTCGTTAAAATCTTACTAGGAAAAAATCATGTGGGAAAAAATATCCTAGTGAAGGAAGAAGAGTACATATTTCTTATAGTAAGAATTGTCTCGTTAAAAACCTTGCTTGGAAAACCCAATGAGACAAAACCATAGTCAAGGAAAAAAGAGTGCAGTATAATATTTACTCCCCCTCATGGGTACATCACTTGAGGTCTCTAAGCCGCCACATTCCTATACTTTGCACCAACTTTTCAAATGTTGTTGTAGGTGATGCATTTGTAAACAGATGTGTCAGATTATCTTTGAAACTGATTTTGCTGGACACTTATATCACCATTTATGTGACGACCCGACACTTTTAAATAATTTAAATTAGAAAACACAGCGGAAGTCTTTATATTTTAAGAAAATTGGCGTGGTTATGTTTGAAAATTGGCTAGCCAAAACCTGTTTACATCTTAATTTCAAAATCTAAAGAAAACACAAGGAACTTCAAGTTCCTAATCAGGAGTTCAAAAGACTTATAATCATAAAAGTAAAGACAATAAGCTCTTATGGCCATTTACAAATATTAAAACGATTAAAAAGAATTTCGGGCGAAATTAACTACTAAAATTGAAATTACAAAAATAATAATTAAACTAAATACTTGAATTGAAATAAATAAACAATATTAAATAAAATAAAATAAAAAATTCACTTCAAAATAACGGGACGTTACAGTCTACCCTCCTTAAAAGACTTTTCGTCCTCGAAAAGTGCGTTCACTAAGTGAATAAAGCGAGGGTACTTTGACTGTATCTCATCCTCACGTTCCTACGTTGTTTCCTTTGACACTTGGTTCTTTCAAAAAACCTTAACCAAGTGAATTCCTTTTTATTTCTCATCACTTTTGATTGAATGCTATGATCTTAACTTGTGTCTCTTCATTAGACACAACAACATTCAAAACTACCAGCCCATAATCAATCACGTGGAATGGATTCACCATGTATTTCCGAAGCAACCATACATGGAAAACATTACGAACGGTGGATAACGAAAGTGGTAAAGCTAAACAATAAGCTACCACTTCTACTCGATTGAGTATCTCGATAGGCCAATAAATCTAGGGTTCAACTGACCCTTTATTCCAACTTCCATAACACCCTTCATTGGTGTCACTTGAAGTATACGAGATCCACTACTACAACTTGAACGAACTACACCGAATCCTGCTGTCAACTTTGGTTAACCCTTAACCTTTCTCTAAATAAATAATAGACTCGCTAGTCATTTGTTACAACTTGAGTACCAAAAATCTCTTTTCTCCATTCTCATCCAAATGAGCCGGAGAATGACACTTTCTACCACAAAGTGCCTGAACAGTGCCAAAACTCCAAGACAAAGTGAGTGTCTCGATCTGATAAAATCTTCACCGGCACACCACAATCTATCAATCTTTCTTAGTTACAACTGTACCCTAGTCTTAACTGGATAGATGATCCTTCCAATAGTAAAGTGTGCGGTTTTTCATCAAATGGTCTACAATCACTCAAATGGTATCATAACTCTTTGCTCTCTTTTGGCAAACCCCTGATAAACTCCATGGAAATATTCTCCCATTTCCATTCAAGCACTTTCAAAGGTTAAGATAACCCGGTAGATCTTTAGGGCCTTGACTTGCTAACAAATCAAGGTCATCAATAATAATGTCTCGGTTCTCGTACCTTTTTGTATTGCCTGGATGAACATAAAAGATAGAACTGTGAGCCTCCTCCAACAGTTCTTTTCAAAAGTCGATCCTGAAGGCACTCAAAGCCTCTTACGATGTAATACGAACTATCTGTAAAACAAAGATAGATCGACTAGGCATGTCTAGCTCTGCCTCTCGAAAACAAGCCTGTAAGCCTTAGAAACCATAGAATCTTAGGCACACCCATCAGTCTAGGCCAACTACTATATGCCTCCATCTTAGAGGAATCAATATAATCCTCTTCTTGATACCACATGGCCTAAGATGCCATTTCTTTTAGCCAAAATTCATACTTTGAGAACTTGGCATACCACTTCTGATTTCAAAATCATGTCAAAATTTCCTTCAAATGCATATCATGCATCTCCTCAGTCTTAAAATAAATCAGACTGTCATCATTAATCATAACATCAATAGAATTGATGTACCTCTTGAACACAGTATGGATAAGATCCGTAAAAGTTGCAGGCGCGTTGGTTAAGTCCAAATACATGACTACAAACTCATAATATCCATAACGTGTCCTGAAAGTAGTTTTTGGAATATCTTAATCCCGAATCTTCAACGGATTTAACCGGATCTCAATCCCATCTTTGAAAAGATAGCGGTTTCTTCCCAACTGATCATATAGATCATCAATCATATGCAAATGATACTTGTTTTTCACTGTAGCTTGATTCAACCCTCGATAATCAATACACAGTCTCACTGAACTGTCTTTCTTTTCATAAACAGCAAGGTGCTCCTTACGAGGATGCACTAGGGTGAATATACCCTGAGTTTAAGAGTTCCTATAACTCACTCTTAAGCTCTTTTAACTCAGCTAGTCTTCGGTACAGAAGTATCGACAACACTAGCTAAATAATCTCAAACTATATCACTTAGAGCATTCTAGCTTCTATCATAGATATCAAAGTGGGTGCTACTTGGCTACTAGACCCACGAAAACGTAAACTGGTCCCACATGGACTCATAAAATCAACAACTCTCTCAGTACAATCAATGGTGGCACGATTAGCTGATAGTCAATCCATACCCAATATCACATCAAAATCAGACATATGCATAACAATAAAAGTAAGATGGAAACATTTACTCATAATACATATGTCATAAGTGCCATACGCACTATTACCATAATAAACTTCCCCACTAGGGTAAAAGTACAATTCTCGAAACTCAACAGTCTCGACTCAGAAGCTGCCAACTCATCATAACAAGATAAAATAAAAGTGTGACTAGCTCCAGAATTAAATATAATAAAAGCCAAACGGCTTGAAAATAATAAAGTATAAATCACTACCATACTGGTAGCTTTTCTTGATAATTCTGACTTTGCTACTATGTTGTGATGGATCTTATACGCCCTATAAAAGTGGCGTGAATCCAAGTTTGATCACAACATAGCATCTTGATGGAAGTGTGCATCTCCCTAATGGAAACTGGCACAACTATTGTAGTAAGGATGATACTATCCTTGTTGAGCTTCACCTCGAACCAATTGTTGTTGTTGCTGCTGTTGTAGCTGTTGATGTTGTTGTTGCTGCTGTTGTTGCTTCTGCGGTATCCTTTGACTGGCATCGTCATCTTCTGTCTTCTGCTCCTGAGAGGAAATTGGTCTGTAGTAACTAGTTTTCTTTTCCTTTCATAATATGCGAAATCCAAGATAAGGATAACTCCTAAGCTTCCTTATTCAAATCTTGAATGAACTCGACTTCAGAGATCATTTCCTTTCTTACAAAGCAAAACTGGTGTTTGTCAAACACCTTAGTCCAATAACATTCTATCTTTCCAACATAGGATTCACTTTAGAGTCTATCTTGAAAAGGCTCAGTAGGTCCAAACTACAACCTACAAGTTTCTCAAAGTTCACCGTCCAATTAGATGGTCAAACTCAATGTGAATTGATATTCACCAAGCCATCTCATTGCCTTATAGAAGTTACTGATATCACGATCCATCGACTTCCTTCTATATTTCAATCAAATACCAACACTCAACTTAGTGTTAGTCAATTTTGACAATTTACTGAATATGTATCTTCATTACTCGACCTCGAGTATTTCCAATTCAGATTGATACACCATAGTGTAATAGCGACCAAACTAGGCCATTCACCAATTAACATTGTCGTTAACGGTCCTCGTTGAGACTTATCACGTAAAGTTCTTACTTCCTCTTTTGAGTGGCAAAACACTTTCCTTTTAGCACAATGCTACCATAAGGATTTACCACTTACCATAATCCAACTTTCTTACTCAAACCAGGAACTTGTCCATTGAGTTAAATCTAGGTTACTGGTCCCGAGCTAGACCGATTACTTATCAACAATTACTCGCCTCCAATAGGTGATTTATCTCTAAATTATGGGCCTCATACAATTATGTCCCCCTTTTACACACATATAATAAAACCACTATTTAGCAATTATGTGACAATTAAACTTCAATCAATCCTTGAGGATCAAATGATCACTCTCTTGGAGTATTTCATCTCCTTTAATTCGACATCATATTGATACTCTTAACGAGGTGTATAACCTCCAGAATTGTACGGGGTCATGTACATTCTCAACATCCTTACCCAAATCTCAATCTGGGCCAAAATAAACATCATCACATAGTGATTTTTACGAGGATGTGAACTATTACATTTACAAATAAACAACATTCTCATAACTTTAATACTATTAAAGAATTTAAAGCTTGAGAATAAGGTTCTAGGCATACCTGGTGCCGCTAATCTCAGATGATGACTAGAGAGTGGACTTAAAACAAAACATGAAAACAAACATGCATCGCAAGTAGTCTACAAAACCCTAAGACTCTGATACCAACTGTGACGACCCGACACTTTTAAATAATTTAAATTAGAAAACACAGCGGAAGTCTTTATATTTTAAGAAAATTGGCGTGGTTATGTTTGAAAATTGGCTAGCCAAAACCTGTTTACATCTTAATTTCAAAATCTAAAGAAAACACAAGGAACTTCAAGTTCCTAATCAGGAGTTCAAAAGACTTATAATCATAAAACTAAAGACAATAAGCTCTTATGGCCATTTACAAATATTAAAACGATTAAAAAGAATTTCGGGCGAAATTAACTACTAAAATCGAAATTATAAAAATAATAATTAAACTAAATACTTGAATTGAAATAAATAAATAATATTAAATAAAATAAAAAATTCACTTCAAAATAACGGGATGTTACAATTTATTTCAAGATCATATGTTAAAACCCTAAATCAACTAGTATCCAAGTATTATTTTGCATAATGGAAGTAATCTCACTGTCAATGGCTTCATTCCAATTTACAGAATCTGGAGTAGTCATTGCCTCTTTATATGTTTAAGGTTCACTTTCTACTATATAGGTAATGAAATCTTGACCAAATAAAGTAGCCATTTTACTTCTTTTACTTCTTCTGGGTTCAGATTGATCATGATCAGTTTCCTGTTCATGTTCAGATTTTGAACCATCTTGAATTCTTAAAGTACTTGCTTCATAATTTCTCTTGGTTCCAGTGTCAGTATGTTTCTTATATGGAAACACATCCTTAAAGAATTCAGCTTCAATAGACTCAATTATAGTGTTATTTTTAATTTCAGATACTTGTGAATTAACTACTATGAATCTATAAGCTGCACTGTTTAAGTCATAGCCTACACAATCAACTGTCTTAGGTCCAAATTTTGTCCTTTTAGGTAAAGGAACTTGTACATTTGCTAAACACCCCCACACTTTCAACATTTTATAAATAGGGAGTTTTCCATTCCACAACTCATAAGCCGACTTATTAGTCTTCTTTTGTGGGATTCGATTTAAAATAAAGTTTGTTGTAAGCAATGCTTCCCCCCCCCCCCCCACAAGTTCTGTGGTAAACCTGAACTATTTGACGTGCAATTAATCATGTCTTTAAGAGTTCGGTTCTTTCTTTCAGCTACACCATTTTGTTGTGGTGTATAAAGTGTTGTTGTCTGATGTATAATACCACCTTTTGCACAAAAATCAATCATATAAATGGACACATATTCACCACCTCTATCTGATCGAAGTACTTTTAACTTCTTTCCAAGTTGATTCTCAACTTCTGCTTTATAAATCTTAAAGACTTCTAAAGCTTCATCTTTACTATTTAGTAAAAATACTTTACAATATTTACTAAAGTTATCTATAAATGTGATGAAATATTTATTTCCTCCTCGTGAAGGATTATTTCTAAAATCGCAAATATCACTATGAATTAAGCTAAGTAATGCATTATTTCGTTCAACAGAAGGATGAGATTTTCTTACGAATTTTGATTCAACACAAACTTCGCATTTATGTCTATTATCAATTTCAAATTTAGGTATTAATCCTAAACTTATCATCCTTTGTATGGATCGATTATTAACATGTCCCAATCTTGAATGCCAAACATTAAATAACTCAACAATATAAGAAGAAGATTCAACTTTATTGATAATTTTGGGCTTTTGAGCCAATACATTCAGCTTGAACATACTCTCAGTAAAATACCCACGACCCACATACATCCCGCCCTTGGACAATACAAACTTGTCCGACTCAAAGACTTGTTTGAACCCATTTTTGTTCAGAAGTGGTCCAAATACAAGGTTCCTTCTAATGTCAAGAACATAGTAGACATCATTCAGGGTGAGTATCTTCCCAGATGTCCATTTCAACTGGATGTTTCCTTTGCCAATCATATCATAAGTACTGGCAGAATTTCCCATGTACAACTTTTCATTACCGTCAGCTTCTTTATAGTTTAAGAATAGAGATCTATCCGCACTAACGTGCCTAGTAGCACATGAATCAATCCACCATCCCTTAGCAATAGTGGTCATGCAAACTTCAGAGACCATCGCAACAAGTGGAGCATCATCACCATTGTCCACAGTCAGATTGACTTGATTATTAGACCTATTATTGGGTCTATTCTGTCTGGGATTCTTGCGTTGCCTATAGTCAGCAGCTCAATGTCCCGCTTGGCCAGAAGTGTAGCAGTTCCCAGTGAAGCGTTTAGTGTTAGCATGCATAGGGCCTAGGTCATACTTCTTCTTTGTTGACCTATTCTTGCTTTTTCCAACCTCGACGAGATTTGCCTTGGCCTCCAAACTCTTTTGGTTTGGGGCTCTATTATTACCCATCCCTTTTCGGTTGTCTTCCTCTATTCAGAGTTTTAGTATTAAGTGTTCCATAGAGCACTCCTTACTTTTGTGTTTAAGATAGTTCTTAAAATCACTCAAAGAAGGTGGCAATTTCTCAATCATAATTGCCACTTGGAATGGTTAACTCTGTTGGGATTGAGGCCTCTAAAAGAGTTCTCAAACGAAAGTCCCAAGGATCTTTCCTTGCAGTATAATATAATCAAAATCTAAATGCATAAAAGAAATACTAACCTTGTAGAGAAGTGTCTGGCTCTTCCTCGTTCTTGGCTGGTTGCGTTCCAGGGACCACCAAAAAGATCTTCCTCACTAAGCACAACAGAGAATCGGTGCGTGGGCACTATCTCCTTTGGAAAAAGGAAAAGGGAAGAAAAATTTCTTCCCTTTGACCACATTGTGGTCGGCGGCAAAGAGAGAGGGAGGAGAGAAATTTTTCCTGAGCCTTTTCTTCTGCTCTCTTAGTTGTGTGTTTTGGGGTAACCCCAAGGTTCTTATTTATAGAAAAATTAAGGCCTTAGAAAATCTTTTGAATATCTTTTAATTATTAAAAAAATTAAATAAGATATTCTAAAATATATTTGAATAATAAAGATATTATATTTTATTCCATAATAAAATATCTCATATCTTTTATTTAAATTAATCAATATTAATTTAAATATATTATTCTATATCTTCCATTTAAATTAATCACATTAATTTAAAATAAGATATTCATATATTTTAAATAAAATAAAATGCAAAACATAGTCAACTCTTTGACCAAGGTGGCGTGTGACCCCACCATAGGTCACACGCCCCTATCATCATCTCATGGCAATATTGGGCATTTTATTTTCCTTTTTATTTAATGGAACAATTCCGTTAAATAATTAAATAAATAAAACTCCTTTTATTTATTCCAATAAATAAAACTCCTTTTATTTATTCCAATAAATAAAACTCCTTTTATTTATTTCCTCTTTAATTTGACAATCTCAAATTAAATATTTAAATAGACTCCTCTATTTAAATCCCCATTAATTTTGGACAACTCAAAATTAATTTAATTAAATAGACTCTTCTATTTAATCTCTCAGAATTAATTAAATAGACTTTTCTATTTAATAATTAAATAGACTCCTCTATTTAATTCCACCATTTAATTAAATAATTAAATAGACTCCTCTATTTAATTTCTTTTAATTAATCAAATAGACTCCTCTATTTAATTCCATTTTTTCAAAGAAATTAATCATATTAATTTATGTTCTCAACTACATGCGTTAGCTCGGAGGACTTAATGGACCTATAGGACTAAGCTCCAATGATCCAGACTTACTTTGATTAAACATCCTTTTAATCAATTAATTTTCATTCATTAACTTCTAGATAACTTCACTAAATATCTAGAGTTGCACTCTTAGTACTATAGACATAGTTATGTCCATTGGCTATAATCATTAACTACACTTTGATCCTTCACAAGTAGTTCGTATCCATGACTAGGTAATTTACCTTATTAACCTCCATGATACATCTTGTTCCTTAAGCCCAACTGATTCTCTAATGAACAACCTTACATAATCTCCATTATGCGTCTTTAACCTTTTCCTTGATCAGAGGAACATGGGGCCCCGCTGTTCAAGTACCCTGAATCAACCACGTAAGGGAACTACTTATATTTTCCAATAAGGAAAAGAGTGAATTCCAATCTTGTGTAATTACGTTCCCAGCTATAAGCAAGATGCAATCCCCAAAGTGGGAGGCATATTGAGCGAACTATACGAGTCACTCTCACCTATGCAAATCAAAGGTTTGTCCCTTACAAACAGGAGTTCGTAATCCACTCAGGATTAAGATCAATTGTACATGATCAACCGATTGATAAACGAAGTTTCTTTCTGTAACAACTTTACCAGAAGACAGTAAGTTTATCTTAGTCCAGTCTACTACAATCTCTATTGCAGCAATACCCCCACTCACATGTCTCTACATGAGTGATCCAGATGAGATCACTTGTGCCAATTCACAAGTGGTCCGTGTTAGTTGTGTTACCAGAAATAAGGCACCCAACCTTTATTCATGTACCACAAACTTTTTGAGTTACAACTTGAGTGAATCTTCCCGCATCACATGCTCACTCTAAGTTATCATTATTAACTCTGAATCTTATGATGGGTTACATTTATTAATTAAATAATAAATGACAATGTAAATATTACTAATTAATAATTCCTTTATTTATTTATAGTTTACTGGATTACATAAGATTTAGGGCAGAAACCCCAACACACTCATCCTCATTCCTTCGCTATGCAAGTCACTTATGATGACTTGTAGCTCTTTAGCTTGGTTGACTACAGACTTGTCGTCAACCATTTGAAAATCATTAAACTTTCCCACAATAAGCCTCTTAACCCCTGCACCAACTAATCTATACTACAGTTCAAGTGCATCCCACAATTCTTTTGCAGTCTTACAGTTTTCATACACTTTATACAGACTATCAATTAAACTGTTTAAAATGTAATTACGACAAAGATAATCAGAGTTTTCCCATTGGTCTCGTTCCATCAGCCACTCGTATGTGACATAGTCCTCGTGCATCTTGGGTATTGGTTCTTTCAGCACAAAGGCGAGACCCAACGTGGTAAAGAAGAACATCATCTTTTGATGCCATCGTTTATATTCTTGGTCGTTGAATTGAGGCGGATCCATTGAGTGGACCGGCTTAGGTGGATAGCCAGGAGGATACTTACTAGCTTGAAAAGCAGCAGCATTGTAAGCATCCGCTTTATTAGTCACAGCAACGGGATTGACAGCAGGAGGTGCAACAAGATTTGGTGCACTATTTTGTGTAGCGACTGTAAGAGTGGCAGCAGCAAGGGCGGCAGTGGCCGCAGCAATATTCTCAGTAGTAGGAGGAGCAACAATTTCAGCAAGCAAGGAGTCATTCGATCCGTAGATGTTGACAAATTCCATAATATCGACTTCAGATTGTTGTAAAATAGCAGAATTTGAACAGTAATCGAACTTGTATTGAATCGAAACTTATTACAACAAAAAAACAGATAAAAAATAACAAGGAAAATAATAACAGAAACGTAAGGACAACCGTTACTGGATAATGCTCCAAAGCACGGACAGGTCGTTGTCCTGAAGTCAATATTGACCCGCTCAGGGTTGTTTGTGGTTCGACGGCAATTCGACTCGGCAGGATTCGATGGAGTGTTTCTTGAATACAACAACCAGTGTTTCAAGAACCCGGCAGAACTCTTCTAGAACAGCTCTCAAATTGGACAGAAAAACAAAGAAGAAATGAAGAACGATAGAGAGAAAACTATGAAAGAAATTGTTGGTGTAAAGAATGGAGAAAATTCGTTTCCTATTTATAGTGAAACGAATCCGTAACTCCAAAACCGAAATCAATTATGGATTAAAATCCAGAATTAATTCTGCCAATGTAACAGTTCACCAGAAACGGTAACGCTGCCTGAAATGTCTGCCGACAATCGATAACGGCTCATTGTTGCCGTTAACGGAAAAGGCCATTAAGATCTGCTGTTACACTTTCTGAATTTCAAAAAGAATTAAATAAATTTTCTTTAAATAAAAAGAATATTACTTAATCAAGATGAACGACCCGGCCGGTCCGAGTCGTGACGTGCTGGCGGGCAGCGCACGCGCGTGTGGATTGAAGCTCATTGGATTCGGGCTCGGCCCTCGCAAAATCTATGGAACCCCAAAGGGCCCAACCCATTGTGCAAGTGTAGGATATATAAAGAGAAGTAAGTTTTGTGATTTTTCCAATGTGGGACTAGTGAATTTTCACTTTCCCAGAAATCACAACTTCAACTTTTCTCTATACACTTCCAGTTACTTTCACTCTTAAATTTTATACTTTAATATGTATAAAATCCAACATTATCATCATTAGGTGGTCTATCAGATGATTTCAAACTCTGGAAACTTTAGAACAAAACTTCTTTTTTATATATATTGTGGATTATTTTATCAAACAAAGTGACTTAGATGCTGTAATAGTGAATGATAGTTATATTGTTTAATGCAAATTGAAGGCTATTCAAAGGCTTTTGTGTGTTTCTACTAGTTGAAACATATGGTAGGATTAAAGGTATTGGCATTATTATCATTTAACTAAACTAAAATCTTAAATTAATTATTAAACTCATTCGATAAAGATAATTATATTTTTATGAATGGAATCTAATAATATGTTTGTAATATAGTATATGGAAATTACTTTGAAAAATATAGATATAGTTGGACATTTGAGATTTGAATCCTAAGCCAAACACAGTTGTAATTTCGATTCTCATTTTTAAATTTCTGAATAACCAAACAAACGCACATCTCAAATTTCTGGATTTCAATTCTAAAATTTGAATTTATTACCAAACACAGTTACAAAATTAACAAATTCACATAATACAACTCAAAATTTATTGGAATTCACTTAATTTAAATTATGTTTTTCAGATTGCGAACCAAACATAGCCTAAAACTTCGAACGTTTGGACATATCATTTATTACTTTAAAATGAGGCCACTTAACAAAAAAAATTTTTTTATCTCAAATAGCATAAATCTGCATAATAATTACTAAAATGTCTGAAATTTTTAAAAATTACTCAAATAGCATAATTATAGTTCAATAAATTATTGAACTATAATTTAATTAATTATTGAACTATTTTTCATAGGTATTTTTAACGAATTTTTTTGTTTTTTGGTTTTTTAAGTTCAAGGTCAATAACTTATTGAACTATTTGATCATTTTTTATTATTATATTCAATGAATTCGTTAAAATTTTTATTTTTTTTAGTTCAATAATTTATTGAATTAAAATTATGCTATTTGAATAATTTTTGAAAAGTTTTGACATTTCAGTAATTAGTATGCAAAAATATGCTATTTCAGTAATTGTCCCAACAAAAAAAAGTCTCAAACTTCCAAATATATATATCTAATTCTATATATATCTTTTATCTCTTTCTAAATCTCATAATGGATATTTTCAATCATCATATTTATTACATACAGTTAAATTTGGTTTTGTTACTTAGTTGTCGATTTTCTATGATAAGAGAAGTTGGGTCATCAAAGGAAGATATATAATATGAAACATATATAATTAATAATTTCATACAACTGCCTTTTTTTAAAGAAGTTATATAATTGAATGCAATTTTTCATTTATAAACTATTAGATCTTTGAAACGAGTTCTCTTATTAAAATTATAGATCTGATAATTTACGAATAGGATCACGTTTAATAATTTCTCTTTTATAGAATTTATAATATAAACGTGTGCAACAAGAAATAGAGAATAGTGGTGGACACCCCGTCATTCACCTTATATTCGTCATTACCAAGGGCGTATCCAGCTGGGGCTAAGGGGGGCCATGGCCCCCCAATTTTTTTTCCATATATATATATATATATATATATATATATATATATATAATTAATAGTTAATCATTTTCACTAGTATGGTGTAACTAGATTTTTTTTAATTAAATTTACTTTTTTTAAATTGAATTCTAATAATTTGGGAAAAATCAACTTATACCCTTGAACTTTACATGTGTGTCAATTTAAACCCTAAACTTTCAATGTAATCAATTTACACCTGGAACTTTAATAAATGAATCAATTTATACTATTTGTTAGTAAAATTACTATTATTTTTTAAAAAAATTTAGTTAGACGTAAACATTTTTATATCTAAATTTGACTATTTTTTGTGTCGGGTTTGAATTTTTTTGTACTGTTTAATTTGGTAATTAAGATATGAGTTTTTTCATGGTTGAAGTTAGATGTCTATATGATTAGGTCATAGACATTTTATCATTTTTTTTCTTTTAGTGATTTCTTAATTGAATTTTGATTAATTTAATAGTTTTATTATTATGTGTGTATAAATTGTTTCACTTGAAAAAGTTCATAGTGTAAATTGATTTCAATTGAAAATTTAAGATTTAAATTGATACACCATGTAAAATTCAAGGGTGTAAATTGATTTTTTCTCTAATATTTTTCACATAAAATTATTGAATTTAAAACTCAATATTTTAATAAAAAAATCAATATATAATAAAATACTAGCTATTAATAATTAAATTTAAAATATTAATATCATATCTACAAAATCTAAACATATAAATCATCATCTCAAAAATTGACTTTATATTATTTCGGCCCCCGCTAAATAATTTTCTGGATCCGCCCATGGTCATTACTACTAATCAAATCACCAAAAGCATTTCTTTAAAAAAAAAAATTTAAAAGTCACCAAAATAACGCCCAGGCCCAACATGACACTACAAGAAAACTGTCATTTTGCCACCAATGAAGTCACAATACCAAGCGTTGACTAAGGGCTACAGTGGGGTCAAAAAATTTACGACCACTTTGCTACCGAATCAAACAAAGTGTCATAAAAAATGGCGCAAAGATTGTGACCCTGTTGTCGCGCATATTTGCGACCAGATGGTCGTATTAAAATGACTCTTTACATTTCCAGTCACAAAAATGGCGGAAAATTTTGGCGGGTCATTTGTGACTCTATGATCGCAAATATTGACGACCAAAAGGTCGCATTAAAATAACTCTCCACATTCCCAGTCACAAATATTTGGCGGGAAATTTTAAGGTACAAATTGCGACCATCTGGTCTCAAACTGGCCACCATGGGGTCGCAAAAAACAGAGGGAAAAGTACTTACCTTCTCGCCAATTTTTGTGACGATTTGGTCTCAAATTGACAGATTCACACCCCTACAAAATGCACCTCCAAACATTGTTTGTCAACATAAATAAAAATGAGAGAGTGGATGTATATTCGTTTAATTGAGGGTTTTTTTTAACTATGAGTTCGTTGTCGGGGTTCAGCAATTTGTTGAGTTTTGCATGACGACCGGGTATTATGAAAAATATGGTCAGAAACTACGATGTCCATGCAGAAAATGCGACAACAGAAAAATCATATCAGTTCCTGATCTGAAGAAGCATCTTTATAGTCGGGGTTTTGTGCCAAATTATTATCACTGTGTGTACCAAGGTGAAACGAAGGAAATATTTGACGCTGCAGTACAAGAATCTTGACAGTACGAAGGAAGGAGCTTGAATGTTGATGCTGCAGTTCAGAATGAAGAACACCAATTCGGTCAAATGCAGCAGTGGATAATGGATGGTGCAGGGTATGGTAATGAAATTAATCGAAAAAGAGAACATGATCAACAAACTTACGTTGAGAAGGAAATGAATCCAGAAGCACGTAAGATGCACGAGATGCTCACGACAGCTAGTCGACTACTGTATGAAGGATGTGAGGTTAGTCAACTAGCTGCAGCTACGAAACTTCTAAATATAAAATCGCAGTACCACATCCCCGTAAGAGGATTTGATTCAATTTCATCATGGTTTCGTCGATGTGCTCCACCAGAAAACACACTGCCAAAGAGTTTGTACGACACGAAGAAACTAGGGAGTGTGTCGATTTACCCGTGGAGAAAATAGATTCTTGTCGAAACAGATGCATGATATACTGGGATGTGGATGAGAGTCTGCATCACTGTAAATTTTTCTTTCAGCCAAGATATAAACAAGGGAAACGCAGCTTGATTCCACACACCCGCATCTGCAATGATTACATGCATCAGATGTGACAGCTTCTCACATGAGATGACATCACGAGCATTCTCAAGATGATGGAGTTATGAGACATCCCTCAGATGTTGCAGCATGGAAGCATTTGAATAATTGTCATACAGAGTTTGCCCAAGATCCTAGAAATGTCAGATTGGGAGTATGCATGGACAGTTTTAACCCGTTTGGGGCATCAGGAGCACAATATTCAGTAGGGTCGGTGATGGTGACCCCGTATAACATGCCACCCTCTATGTGCATGAAAGACCCGGTGATTTTTTAACAGTGATCATTCCTGGTCCGGAAAGTCCAAAATAGAAACTGGATGTATATTTGCAACCACATATCACAGAGTTGAAAACGTTGTGAATTGATGGTGTTATGTCGTACGATATACCAAGGAAACAGAATTTCTTGATGTGCGCTGCATTAATTTGGACGATCAGTGACTTCCCAGCGTATTCAATGTTATCATGTATGTTTAATATATTATTTTTACTTTTATCTGTTTAGTTTTGGTAATTGCTTGCTTAGTCATAATATGTAGTTAATTAATTTATACCTTCTCTTATCCTTTAATTAAAGGATGGAATACGGCGAGAAAATACGCGTGTCCATATTGCATGCTTGACACGGAGGTATTTTCTCTAAGACGCGATCAAAAAACTTGTTGGTTTGATTGTCATAGAAGATTTCTACCTTTGAATCATTCATTTTGTTTTAATAATAGTGACTGGAAGAAACGCCGCCGTGCACGAAAAGAGATACCTCCGACAATGTTTAGTGGGTGAATTATTCTTCACGGTATTGATGCCTTAGGCATGTAGAAGACTATATGTGAAGGTGAAAAGAATGCAAACAAGTTGGCTGGGAAGAACACAGGTTGGAAGAAACGAAGTATTTTTTGGGATCTACCGTATTGGGAAGATCTACTTATCATACATAACTTGGATGTAATGCATATTGAGAAGAATTTCTTTGACAATGTTTTTAACACTATTTTGAACGTTCCGGGAAAAACAAAGGACAATCTGAAGGCACGTTATGATATCTGAGAGATATGTCATCGCCTTGAGTTGGAGCCTGATGCTAATGATCATTACGCTAAGGCGAAGTACATGTTGACCACAGAGGAAAAAAAACATTATTTGAGTGGATAAGAACAATCAAATTCCAAGACGGATACGTTTCTAATCTCAGTCGGTGTATAGACAGCCAAAAACATATAATGTTCAAGATGAAAAGCCACGATTGTCATGTATTCATGCAACATTTGATGTCGGTCGCGTTCAGGCCATTTCTAGAGCATAGACATTAGGAGCCGCTTGCGCAGTTGAGTGTTTTTTAAGGGACTTGACTTGTACTGAATTAACCGACGGAACTGTTGCATTAATGAGTTCGGAGATTGCTGTTATCATTTGTAAGTTGGAGCGAATGTTCCCACCTGCCTTTTTTGACTCAATGGAGCATCTTCCATACGAGGCATTCTTAGGAGGTCTGGTGCATTACCGTTGGATGTACTCATTTGAAAGGTAAACACTCATTTTATGAAAAGTTAACGTACGCATTCTTTGCGTATTAAATATATGTGCATTACGTTGTATCAACAAGTACTAACGTCGGTTGAAGAAGACGGTCGGAAATAAATCAAGAGTAGAAGGATCTATCTGTAGTGCTTACCTTACGCAGGAGACTACCACATTTTGCTCCTACTATTTTGATCAGCACATTGCAGAGTAGTATCAATCGGTGAAGCGAAATGTTGTTGAAAATTTACTAGACTGTGTTGATGTAAATGACTTGTCCATATTTACAGAGGCTGGCATGACTGTTGGTAAATGTGTGTGGAGGCCGTTGACCAATACTGAGGGCTTGTGTTCTTGATTTTGGAGGTAGTTGGGATTCTCAATTGTACTTGGTAGAGTTTGCTTATAATAACAGTTACCAGGTTAATATTAAGATGGTGCCATTTGAGGCACTTTATGGTAGAAAGTGTCGTTCTCCTGCTCATTCGGATGAGGTTGGAGAGAGGAGACTTTTGGGACCCGAGCTATTACAGATGACTATCGATTCGATCGATTTAATTAGAGAGCGGATGAGGGTTGCCCAAAGTCGACAAAAGAGTTACGTAGATAAACGTCGTAGTCCACTTGAGTTTTCAGTGGGGGACCACGTGTTTCTGAAGGTAGCACTTATGAAAGGTGTTATGAGATTTAGGAGGAAGGGTAAGTTGAGCCCTAGGTTCATTGGCCCTTTCGAGATACTTGATCGGGTAGGAGCGGTAGTTACCTTTTGGCTTTACCACCTTCTTTATCGGCAGTTCATAATGTATTATATGTATTGATGCTTCGAAAATACATGGTGGATCCTTCCCACGTGATTGACTATGAGTCGATAGTTTTGGATGCTAATATGTCTTAGGAGGAGACAGCAGTTGAGATCTTAGCATTTGAACAAAAGGTATTGAGAAACAAGACAATTCACTTGGTAAAGGTTCTTTGGAGAAACCAAGTGTGGGAAGAAGCTACGTGGGAGCGTGAGGATGAGATGCGAGCAAAGTATACTCATCTTTTCACTTACGGAGCTAACTTTTCGGGGACAAAAAGTCTTTTAGGAGGGTTGACTGTAATGTCTCGTTACTTTTGAGGTATAAAAAAAATTTATTTATTTAATTTTAATTTAAGTATTTAAAGATGATTTTAGAATCAGTAATTTAGAATTTAGTAGTTTATTTCGTTTTAAACCTTTTTAATCGCTTTAGTAGCTTAAATTAGTTTTGGTAGTATTAATAATTATTAACGGGTCAATTAATAATTAGGGTAAAATACCATTTTAGTCCTTGAACTTTCACTTGAGTTTCATTTTCGTCCCTGAACTTTCCAAAACATTTTGTTTTCGTCCTTCCGTCCATTTTTCTGTTAGTTGACCGTCAGTGAATGATGACATGGCAATTTTAATGATGTGGCTTGTTGACGTGGCTTCTTTTAATATTATTTTAATTTATCCTTTTTTTAATAAGTTTTTAATCTCTCTCCTCTCCCCATTTTTCTCTCTCCTCCATTAATTCCCTCCCTTCCCCTATTTTCTTTATTTCTCTCTCTTCCCCTCTACCTTCTTCTCCGATGAACCCTCCTCCATCAAGGTAATTTGAAATTTCACCCACCCACCCACTCCACTAAAAATGGCTCTTGTGGGGTTTGAGGTTGAGGGATTAAAGGTAAAGAAGACACCATTTTCACGTCTCCATCTTCCTCTAAATTCTTCAACCTATGAATTGAATTATATTTCCAACCAGAACAGTAACCCTTCTCTATCTTCTCACCCAAATAACAAAACCCCACCAAATTTTTCTCTTTCTCCAAAAGTAAAATCAAAGAGACGAGCTTTTTTTAAAACCGAAAATGTCTTTACCAAGAATAATTCTCTCTTGGGCATTTTCACAAAAACCTTAAATACCTAGAAACAGTCGGACCAAATTAGATTCAGCAACACATTCCAAGATTCTTTTTCGGAAAAATCAAATTTCTAATTTAAATAGGGAAAGATATGAAATAGAGAAAGAAAAAAGAAACAAAATCAAATTTCCATCCCAGATTGTGAAGCAAAACCAAAAATATCCATACTAGATGTTGGAGCAAAACCAAAATCACAAAGCTTGGCTAAGATATTATTTCCCTAACTTTATGCTTTCATTCTTACAAATGTTCAGATAAACTGAAGCAAAAACCATAGAAATAAGGATTTGAAGCTCCATTTTCTTCATCATCCCTTCCATAAACCCCCATTTTCAAATGAGTGTGTTAAATTATATATCAGCAACTTCCACACCCATTTCTCCAGATTCTTCAACTACACCACCGCCAAGACAAACCAAGATCATTTTGCCCAACAAAAAGCCTGAAAAATGTCTACCGGAATTTCCCCCGACGATTATGGCGGCCCACCGTTTCATCTTGTAACAAATAATGAGGTGTTTCGTTCGTAGATGGCGACACCAGGAATTTCAGGGAGATCGAAATCAGAATTGGAAGGGCCATTTTTAGAGGAGTGGGTGGGTGAGTGAAATTTCAAATTACCTTGATGGAGGAGGGTTCATCGCAGAAGAAGGTAGAGGGGAAGAGAGAGAAATAAAGAAAATAGAGGAAGGGAGGGAATTAATGGAGGAGAGAGAAAAATGGGGAGAGGAGAGAGATTAAAAACTTATTAAAAAAAGGATAAATTAAAATAATATTAAAAGAAGCCACGTCAGCAAGCCACATCATTAAAATTGCCATGTCATCATTCACTGACGGTCAACTAATAGAAAAATGGACGGAAGGACGAAAACGAAACGATTTGGAAAGTTCAGGGACGAAAATGATCATTTTTTAAAGTTCAGGGACGAAAATGAAACTCGAGTGAAAGTTCAAGGACTAAAATGGTATTTTACCCTAATAATTATTAATCACCATTTGGCTAGTTTAAGAACTTCGGGTTTCGATTTATAAATCAAAAGTCATTAAAAGGACGTAACCGTCATTTCCAAAATTCTTAAAATATCAATTCACTATTCACTTCTCTTTAAAATCACAACTTTGACCAAATTTGACCAACCCTTCTCCTTCTTCCTTTCTCCATTGTCATGGCTTTCATTCCATGGGAGAGAAATTTTGGGTTTTGTTCGATTCTCGACGGATCGTTCCAATTCCGGTTGCATTGGAAAGCCCTCGGTCCTAGGATTCTTTAAACTAACAATCGAGCTTTCCATCTATTTTCTAAAGGCCTCAAGGTATGTCAAAGTTTCTAACCTAAGCTTCAAATAGTGTTTTAACGGACTTTTTGATTTGAATCTTCGATTTCTTGCTGAGAAACTCGATGATTTTAACTACGGAAGTTGTTTTATGTGATTTCTGGAACTTTCCCTTAACCCTAAACCTGAGTTTGTGCCAAAACCTGTCCCGTTTGAAATTTACAAAGTGTGGGCTGTTTTGGGATGCTTTACTATTGATTAATTGTATGTTGTAATTAAATTCGGGAAATCGATTATTGTCCAAAACCCAAATTATCGTTACCCATTGAAATCGAGAACTTCCAAACTACTTGAAAACAACCTGAAACGTCTCTAAAGTGCCTAAAAGCCGGAAATTGAAACCCGAGACCCATGGAGGGGTCGAGAGCTCAATAAGGAGTTTCCAAACTACTTTTATGATGTTAACTCTTTTAAACTCCGGAAATAGGAATTTGAAATTCCTTATGTTTAAATTTTCTGATGTGAAAATGTAAACAGGTTCTGGCTAGCCAAGTTTCAAACATAACCACGCCGTTTTTTTTAAAATATAAAGATTTCCGCTGTGTTTTAGTTTTTAAATGATTTAAAAGAGTCGGGTCATCACACGTTCACGCTCAAATGGAACATCTGTACTGTCCTGCAATGTCATCGTTCCATCATTCAATGGTCGAGCAGTACTAGCGTTTTGACCATCGTCAATCGCACGCAATCTTATATTGTCTTCTTGGAAAGCACTGTGCTCTATAATGTTCTTATCGGAGATACCTTCTTCTATGTGGCACAGTTTTACTTTACAAGCAACTAGGACTCATCTATTACATGGATAGTTTAGATAATATACTTGAATCGCCTGTGAAGCCATGACAAAACTATCTTCTGTGTGCATACGTTTAGACTTATTAACCTCCACGGTCTGCAAATGAGGCAGCTTATGAATTCCGCCTCGTCTTGTTGTCTCGAACCACGTGCAGTTAAACATAACAATGTGTTTTAAAGTCAGACTTGCGTATTGAATCTCAATGATCTCATCTATTACTCCAAAATAATCGTCTTCATTGGTGCCGGAAACTTGACCCTTTATGCAAACCCCACTATTGTTCGTTGCTCTGTTAACTGAATGCGCCTTCGTTTGAAATCTATACCCATTACCAACGTAGCCAGTATATGATCTTGCAACCCGTGCAGGTCCTTTTGCCAAAGAAATAATGCGAGGATCTGTTACTGGCAATGTAGGTGAGTCAACCTGTCATCGCATATTGTGACGACCCGACTCCTTTTAAATCATTTAAAAACTAAACACAGCGGAAATCTTAATATTTAAAAAAACGGCATGGTTATGTTTGAAAATTGGACTAACCAAAAACCTGTCTACATTTTTCACACCAGAGAAATTAAAGACAAGTAAATTCAATTCCTATTTCAGAGTTTAAAAGAGTTGATAATCGTAAAGTTAAAACGAGAAGCTCTCATGAGCTTATATGCATATTTACAACTCAAAAGATACAAAATATAACAAAACGAGTCCATGGACTTTTAAAGTACATCTAGTCCATCTTTGTATCATCATCCTCTCGATCAGGCTGCACCAGCTCCTCTCCCACGACACCGAGCATAAGCATTACCTGGAATTGTTTGTAATATCATGAGCTAACAACAAGCCCAGGTGAAAATAAAACGAAAAATAGAGTAACAATAGACTCCAAACCCGTATTCGATTTGTGTCCATCTTTACTAAAACTCCCAAAATTTGGAAGAATGTTTTCATATCACATATCTCTTTCTGGTTCATACTTTTGATGTTTTATACTAAATATAAAGTTTACCCTTCTTTTATGTATAATCAAATAATGTTAATCTCGCTCGGACTTAACATATCCAACAATCACAATTTACGATAAAAGACGATAATGTTAACATACGAGTCTAAACATTATTCATTAACTCATTAAACAAATGAAAAAGGCACACCACCTTTATAACAATCTAACCATCTCGTGCTTATAATGACAATATGAAAGCTCCCACAGGCTAACAATACTTCATTATCTCGCTTTCCAAAATAAATTATACAAATTCCTTTTAATAATATCTTCCCACCTCTAGTGAATAATGACAGGTAATGAATGCTCCTGTAGGCTAAGCTCATTCACCTCATTATCTCACCCATCGAATACAAGGTTCAATGCACCCATGTATCCTCGTATATGTATCATAGTAATTATGGATAATACTAGATAATGTGAACTCACATAGTTCCATCATTATCTCATTATCCATCTCCTCCGATCATGCAAAGTACCGCAGTCCTTTAGCATTCCTCATGTACATATACGTAAACATAATACGAATAATACCAGACAATGCAAGCTCACTCAGTCTATGCATTGCCTCATTATTCCTCCCAATTTCAATTATGCAATATGATATGATATGATATGAATATGCTTTCAAGTGCAAGTAAATAAATATAAACATTTAAAGTAATCGAAAGAACATAAAGGTAAATGGATCACGCAATACTCTTAAACATGAAATAAGAAAGTAGGAAATTCTGATAAGAGAACAATAACTAAATCAAGCCAAACGGCCTCCAGTTAAGCTTAGTTACTAACTTTATGTTAAAGTCTCCAATTCAAATGATTCTAATTCTTCCAAAAAGTATTTAAAGTTCTCTAATCAAGTTCCTTATTCAATCCATTAAACTCATATCCTTCAACTTCCGTTAATCATTCTTAAGCGTCGGAACTAACATAAACTTAGAATTTCTGAGAGTTAAACGTTTCCTTCGAAACACCTACGAGTTCTCTCAACTCGAAATTAGAACTAACTCCCAATTCTAACAAGTTAACTCACTTTCTATTATCCTTTTGATTCAAACCTTAAGCTCAACTTCCGATCTTACAAATCATTCAACTTATTAGGTTTCTAAAGCTACTTTAAATTCTATTTATTCTCACGTAGAAGAAGGTATCTCCGATAAGAACATTATAGAGCACAGTGCTTTCCAAGAAGACAAGATAAGATTGTGTGCGATTGACGATGGTCAAAACGCTAGTACTGCTCGGCCATTGAATGATGGAACAATGACATTGCAGGACAGTACAGATGTTCCAACTGATCGTGAACGTGTGACGACCCGACTCTTTTAAATCATTTAAAAACTAAAACACAGCAGAAATCTTTATATTTAAAAAACCGCATGGTTATGTTTGAAACTTGGCTAGCCAAAACCTGTTTACATTTTCACATCAGAAAATTTAAACACAAGGAATTTCAAATTCCTATTTCAGGAGTTTAAAAGAGTTAACGTCATAAAAGTAAAACCAAAAGCTCATTAAGAGCTATATACAAATTTACATAACATAAGATACAAATTAACAAAAGGAGTCCATGGACTTTTAAAATACATCTAGTCCATCTCAGCATCATCATCATCCAGATCAGACTGCACCAGCTCCTCTCTCCACGACCACGAGCATTACCTGAAAATATTTGTAATATCATGAGCTAAAAGCAAGCCCAGTGAAAACAAACAGAATAAAAAGTAACCTTAGACTCCAAACCCGCATCCGGATTTGTGTCCAAGTAAAACTCACATTCCCTTACCTTTCAACCACCAAAAGGTTTTATATCAAGTATTTCACTTTTACTTACCAATTCTCCCAAATAATTGAGGAACTATCTTCCAACCATTAGGAGGATGTGTTTCATAACACATAAAACATTTGAATCTCGTTCTCTTTAATACCTTATACTATACATAAGGTTTACATCAAATCATACTCTCCAATTACAAGATCTTCCAATTTATTGAGAATCTAGTTCTCTTACATATATACCATGATAATTATACAAGGTTCAATACACGCTTGTATTCTCTCATTATCCAATTCAATCTCATTCCTCTTTCCTATAGCACTCGGCTATACATCAATTTCATTTCTTTTCTTTCTAGAAATGTACGTCTTACATAATGTTTCATCTCTTTTCTCTATAGCAACTCAGGCAGTAAAAAGTTTACATTTTCTTACCAAAACTTCCAAAACTCGAGAATAATAACTTATGCTAACTTCTCTCGGTATTAACATATTCAAATAAACACAATTTGTGATGAATAACAATAATAATAGCTTCTGCGGGCTATGTGATAGCTCCCGCAAGCTATGTGAAAGCTCCCGCAAGCTATGTGTAAGCTCTCACAGGCTTTGTGAAATGATATGAATATATTTTCAAGTGCAAGTAAATAAATATAATCATTCATCATAATTGAAATGACATAAAGTAAATAGATCATGATGATGCAATATGATATGCATATGCTTTCAAAAGTAAATAAATACAAATATGAACACTAAAGTAACCAAAGGGCATAAAGTAAATGGATCATAAACTTCCTTATACATAAAGTAAATAAATAGGGATTTCGGGAAAACAATAAATAAATTAAACCAACGGTCCTTTAGTAAACACGAGTTCTTAACTTTAACAATAAAATCTCCACTTCCAAATATTCTATTCCTTTCAATAATCATCCAAAGTTCCACATTCAAGTTCCTTAACCATCCCATTAAACTTGAATCCTTCAACTTCCAATAATCCATCCTAAACTTCGGAAAGGTTCTAAACTTAACTTCCAAAAGTTAAACATTTCCTTCGAGAAAATCTATGAGTTCTCTCACTCACTTAGAACTAACTATAAGACTAAGCATGTTAGTTCACTTAATTTAATCCTTTCGATTAAACCTTAATCTCAACTTCCGATCCTACAAACCGTTCAACTTATTCGGTTTCTAAAGCTACTTTAAATCCTATTTATTCTCACCTCGAATGCTCCCGTGACAACCGAGTTCCTACGAACCAACAACCGAGCAATCGCACCTACAATTCATCAATTGCACAACATATTACAACTCATAACTAAGATGAGAACAAGTTTGAATTTTTTGGATGAATAGTGATTTCGGATGAATAGTATTTTCGGATGAATAGTGTTTTTCGAAAATCCGAGCTCAAAATCGTCAAATTCCATGATAGAAATTCATGATTTCATCTTCAAAACTCATCTATAATAAAAAAACGAAAAAAACCATGTAAAAAGTTTTGAAAACTTACTTTTTGGGACGTCCCTTAGAGAACGAGAAACGCCAAAAGGTTAAGTGGGATAGATAGCTCACATCCCGAGCATTCCAATGCAACTGACCTCATCGAAAATGGTCAAGAATTGATGAAAACCCAAGAGAAAAGAAACTCTCCCACCATTGGAGAAGAGGCTCACGGCCAAGGAAGAGAAATGATAGAAAGTTTGGTCAACTTGTGATTTTTAAAGATGAATGAATAGTGATTTTAGATATTTTATGAATTTTAGAAATGACGGTTACGTCCCTTTAATGAATTTAACTCATAAATCGAAACCCGAAGTTCTTAAACTAGCCCAATGGTGATTAATAATCATTAATTGGCCCGTTAATAATTATTAATACGACCAAAACTAATTTAAGCTAATAAAACGATTAAAAAGGGTCTCGAGCGAAATTAACTACTAAATTCTAAATTACAAAATAATAATTAAACTAAATACTTTAATTGAAATAAATAAATAAATAAATAACATATTAAATAAATAATAATAAAAAAAATTCACTTCAAAAGTAACGGAACATTAGAGAACGTGAGAATGAAACTTCGGCAAATGAAACAGTTGAAGAAGAAACTAAAGAAGAATCTTATCTTGAACCCGTAGCGAGAATCAAGACATAGAGGATGATAACTAAAACGAATTATTTTTCTTTTAATTGCTGCATTTAAAACTTTGTCAAAATTAAATAAATATACATATATATATATATATATATATATATATATATATATATATATATATATATATATATATATATATATATACGACCATCTGGTCGCAAATAGCCACTAACAAATACAACCATATGGTTGCATTTGCATTTTTACGTTCCCAATGTACAATTGCGACCATATGGTCGCAATTGTATTGACAGCTATAAAAAAAATTTCCATTCCCAATGTAAAATTGCGACCATATGGTCGCAATTGTTCGCGAGACTTTTCAATATTCATGAAAATTTTGGCAGTGACTAGAGCATTTGCGACCCAGAGGTCGCAAATTTTAATAATTACATATTTAAATTTGTGACCCTGGGGTCGCAATTTCCCCCACGCGCGACTTCCCATATTCCGTCATAATTACGTTTTTGCGACCATCTGGTCGCAAAAATCAAAATAAGAAGGCAGAAACGTAATTCCCTCCCCATTCCGTTCTGCCTTCAATTTTTTCTTTTCCCTTTTCTTTTATTTTCTTTCCCTCCCCATTCCCTCAACCCCATTACCTCAACTTCTGTTCCCTCAACCCCCGTTCCCCCAACCCCCGTTCCCCCAAACCCCGTTCCCTCAACCTCCATTCCCACAAAAACAATTAGTTATCTCAATTTTTCATTTCCAATTAATTTCGTAATTTTTGAATTCGCTTAATTATGTTTCATTTTAGTTAGTTTTTAATTCATTATGTTTCGTTTTAGTTAGATTTTAATTAATTATGTTTCGTTTTAGTTAGATTTTAATTAATTATGTTAATTTAGGTAGTTATTAAATTAGTTTAGTTTGTTTTATATAATTAGGTTACTTTTGGGGTTTAATTACATTAGTATAATTATAGTTTAGTTATAGTAGTTTAGTTATAAATTATTATAGTTTAAGTTAAATTAATATTGTTAGATTTTAATTAGTATATATAGTTTAATTTTGTTTAATTTTAATTAGGATTAGTTTAAATTATTTAAGTTATAATTAATTAAAGTATTTTAGTTATTGTGTAATTAGATTAAGATTAAATTAATTAAGTTTAAATTATAATTTAATTAAAGTATTGTAGTTATTGTGTAATTAGATTAAAATTTAAATTAATTGAGTTTAAATTAGTGTAAATTATAATTTAATTAAGGTATTGTAGTTATTGTCTAATTAGATTAAAATTTAAATTAATTGAGTTTAAATTATAATTTAATTAAAGTATTGTCGTTATTGTGTAATTAGATTAAAATTTAAACTAATTAATTTTAAATTAGCTTTAGATTAGTGAAGGTAGAATTTAATTAGATTTAGTTTACTTATAGTTTTATTATGTTAATTGACTTAATTAATTTAAAATATTTTTAGATTAGTGCAGTTATAATTTAATGTTATAATTTAATTAGAATTATATTATTTATTAAATTATAATAAGATTAATTTAGTTTATTAATTAATTTAAATTATTTTTAGATTATTTACGTTAGAATTTAAATATATTAGTTTTACGTATTTGTTTTACTAATTATAGTATTATTTTTACAACCGCAGATAAAAAAATGACGGGCGCACGACATCCTCCGTGATCACACGATGATAGCGATGATGTTGAGGAGTTTGTTGCCACACCCACAACAGAGGAATTGGACGAGTTGCTCGCACAGTACGAGAACCCCACTGTCCCATCTCCTTCTACATTAGTACCCGAGACACAACTCGGCACTCCGCGTGCAGCTTCCAATTCAGCTTCCGGTTCTGCTTCGGGTTCTGATTCCGGGCCAGCATTTCCACCTCCCGCCTGTCCTTATGATCCACCATACTTCGAATCGAAGGAAATGAGTAAGTAACGCGTAATCTCAAAGTTAAATTATTTATTTATTTTTTATAAAATTTAATTATATTTCTCATTATTACTTTTTTAAAATGAATATCAAATTGCAGCCGCATAAAACTGTTTCAAAACGGTTTTGAGAGGTGCTTCAGAGTGGTCCTCTTCCCAGCGAGTTTCGCTAGACGAAGATTCCATGCACTGAGAAGAGGAGGTTGTTCGACAATTGGAAGGTCAAATATATTTCGTTGACTTATGTATTTTATATATTTATGCTTTTTTTTTCACAACTTATTAATGTAAATTTTTTATTTATATGTTTTTGCAGGATAAATTTACTATCAGTTCTGATATCACGGACAACGGGTTATTTCCCCTCTAGAATAAACACATGTTGAACCGATATAAAGACCTTCTCTACCAAGCACGAAAAAAGAACGCAGCGAACCGCCCCGTCTTGATGAGTGAGGAAGAACACGCCCGGCTTCATGCGAGCATGCTCACTGAGGATGCACTTAGGCTATCTACGAGGAACAGGGCTAACAGTTTGGCCAATCCTTCTCTTCACACGAGCGGGGACCGTCCTCACGACGAGCACCATCATCTTTTGTTAAGTTTTCTATCTATATTTTGTTTTCATATTGTAATAATTAATAAATTTAGTTTCAATCTTTTACAATAATACACATTTGTTTGTTTTATGTTTTGTTAGGAACAAAAGCACGGACGTCTAGTCCCACCCGATGAGTTACACTTAGTCTTGCCTACGCAGAAGGACTGGACTATTGTGGATGACAAGGCGAGAGAGGTTCAGGTAATGTTTTGTCTACCTTACATTGTAATTGTATATTTACTGAAATAAAATATTCTAATTAAAGTGTTTATTTTACTTACATTTTGAACAGGGGCGTTTTAGGGAAACATTGTCCCAGCGCTTGCCATTTGAAGAGTCTCAGCCGACTCAGAAGGATCAGCAGAAAGCTTTTTTTACAGCAGCTAGTGGCGTTCGGTCAGATGGCTCTGTACCTAGTCTTGGATTTTACGGGAGACGTCTATACGCAGACGTATCTCAACCTGAGAGCAGCTCGCAGCGGAGGAACACTACTATTTAGAGGCAGCTGCGTGAGGAGGTCCAGCAGCTCCAATCAGAGGTCTAGGAGCTACGTACTTCTATCAATTCTCGGGCCGAGGCTCAGGTCGCTGCACTTGTCCAGAAGCAGGTCCAGGCGCAGCTTGCAGCTGCTTTGGCTGCATTCTTCAGTCCTCGTGGACCAAATGACCCCGGCCCTTCATCTTCAGCGCCCCCTCCCCCACCCCCACAGTAGTTTTTTTATTTATACATTTTGGGTTGTATACGAATTATTTTGGTATTTTATTATTTTATTCCAATTTTTTATATTAATAATAATTAATAATTAATAAATTAAAATATTAAACTATCAATTATTATGTTATTTTATTAAAATAATATTCGATTAAATTTTAGGGTCGCAAATATTTTAATATTAATTTAAAAATAAATAATACATAATGACATTTGCGACCCCATAGTAGCAAATTTTGCTACCATGGAGTCGTATTTTTAGGCCCAACAAAACGACCCCAGAGTAGCAACTTTGCTACCTTGGGGTCGCAATTTTGGGCCCAATAAAACGACTCCAGAGGCTCAAATTTTGCTACTCTGGGGTCGCAATTCTTGGCCCAATAAAACAACCCCACCGTAACAAATTTTGCCATCCTGGAGTCGCAATATTTATGGTTGACTTTTTTGCAACCAAAAAAACTCTAGTCGCATTCTAGTCGCATTTTTATGACACCATGGTCGGAATTTTTTCAGGGCGACCCACTTTTTGGCTACGCGATTTCTTCTCGCATTTTGTCAAATGCGACCCCCCGGTCGCAATTAGGCAGTTTTTTGTAGTGTGAGCATAGCTCAAATGGTGAGGCACATGCTCCCTTCGTCGAAAGTTCGAGCCTCCCCTCCCCAATTTAATGTAATATCTAAAAAAAAAATTCACACACACTCACTGATAATTTTGGCTTCTTCGCCACTTATAAAAGACATTGATTTAGGACAAAATTCATCGTATGTTGTTTTACACACTATCCTATATGTTTCCTTTTTAATGTTCTTTTTTCTCTATTTTTTTTCTTTCTTTTTTGGATGTATTATATGTTAGGAAAAAAGCCTTTTATCTTTTTTTCCATATATATTTTACTTATAGAAGAAATAAAAGTTATTAACTTTTTATGATGTTTTTAGCATGGGTTATCAAAAACGTAATCTCAGTAAATATTTTGTATTAGATAAACAAATGCCATATTATTATATAGTTTTTTTTAACTCAACCTTAATATTCTATTCGGGTAAAATGTAAATGAGACTCACTTTGATCAAATACATGAACTCGCTCTGTAGTTAAAAATGATAATTACATCAACGTACTTTAAAATTATGTCAATGAGACCCTCTCTCTCAAACACCGATAACTTTATTTGAGCACAACTTTCTAGTTTCAACTTAAATATAGATGATTTAATATGTTTTAGAATCTTTGTTTTGAGATTTACTTTATGATCACTTTAAAACTTTGATATTCATCAATAAATAAAAAGGTTTTATGGCTTCAGTCAAACCGGATATTTTGAGGATAATAAACCATTTTATTTATTTATTATTTCAAAGTTTTGAAGCGAACATAGAGTAGAGCTCATAACGAATGATTCCAAAACAACTTGAATTATCCCAATTAAACTTTAAACAAAAAAGTGATGACTAAAAAAAAGTTAACGGTGTTAAAGTGGAGGGGTCTCAACATAATTTTGAACTATGTAGATGTAACTATAATGGAATTTATCGTAAAGTTTGATAAAAAATGTAACTTTTCAAAGTTTAAAGACGAAAATAAATCTGAGTGAAAGTTATGATATTTTACCTTTTTTTAGAGTGCTTACAATTTTTGCCATACAAGGACAGATTTGATATATGTCTTTTGATAGGATTATATATGGAAAAAAAAAAAAAAAAGTCCACGTATTTTGTGACACATAAACTTGAGAGAGGAATTTGGACCGGCTGAATAATTTCGTGTGCCGCCCAATTCTAAAGACCAAATTAGTCAAACACGAGGGCCCACCTCACTGCTACAATAGTTCCAAGCCTACCTCTAGTTCAATAAGAAGTCCACGAAGGGTTCAACTTATTAAAATATGAGAAATTATTTAAAATGATAATTTATAACGTGGTTTATCTATTTCTAACTAATAAATTTTAAATTTTTAACATGAGAATATATATATATATATATATATATATATATATATATATATAATTTATTGTACAACAATTTATAGTCCATTAAATTAAAAGTTGGAATCACCTATAATATAATGTATAAAAATCGGGACCATTAAAAATTTCACATCACACATAGCTTTCGTTCCATTTCCTTTCAAATATGGTATGCAAGATGCTATTTTACCAGACACAAAACCACAAGAAATCCCACTTCAGTTAAGGGAGATGCCACACCAAACCAGCACAATTACAACTATCACCATGGCCATTAACTTAAAAGAGAAAAGAGGTTTCTTTTGAATTATGGGGTTTTTTTTATATTGTGGATGAAGAATTGGAGAGTGGTGAGGGAGAGATGAATTTGGAGAAAAGAAAAAGAGAAAGCAAGAGAAATTAAAAGAGGTTGGCAAAAATGAGTATTAGGTGGAAGTTGCATTGCGCTCAGCGAATTAAACGTTTTTAATTACATTTGTTGTTTGCTTCTCATTGCATTGCACAAAGTTGATGTTTGATTGAAGAACTATTCCCCCACCGGCCATCTTAAACTGTTGAATCATACACAATTATATCTAAATCATGAGAAATTTTGTTATCGGATTATTTTGTTAAGTTCAAAAAATGAAAATAAAAATAGACCCCAAAACAAAATTTTTAAGAAAATCCAAACGCTTGTGTGTTTTTAAAATGTGAAATTATAATTAGTGGTGAGGTAGTTGGAGAGAGCTCTGAATGGAATAAAAAATGGAAAGAAAATAGGGATATCTTATCTTTAGTATTGTGAATTTCACAACTTAAACTTGAATGAGTAGATGTAAAGTCTACAAAATACATTATGTATTTTACACGTCCTGGCGTATACACTATCAGTTGTGTACGTATTAAACTTTGATTTATTAAACCAGACAATTTTGACGTGTTCATAATTTTAGGGAAAAAACATTTAACGCTGTTGTAAATTTTAACCTTATCTCTTTTAAAGTCAATTTTAACCATAAATATATAAATAGTTGCCAGTTAATTTAATCTTCTATTAATCCGTTGTTAATGATTTCACGTATAAATTGCAAATAAGATTTTTTACATTAAGAGTATCAAAAAATTTAACAAGTTGAGAAGAAATAGATAAAAATTAAAGCGAGATGTAATGTTAGATTTTAGGAGTAGTTGTTGCAATTAATAAGTACAAAATATGAGAATTGTTATCTCATCTTGGTTTATTTTCTTGTAATAGATAGTTTTTTTTTTAGTTTTATATTCTGTGACGACCCGTCACTTTTAAATAATTTAAAGTAGAAAACACAGCGGAAGTCTTTATATTTTAAGAAAAATGGCGTGTTTATGTTTGAAAATTGGCTAGTCAAAACCAGTTTACATCTTAATTTCAAAATCTAAATAACACAAGGAACATTAAGTTCCTATCAGGAGTTCAAAATGATTTATAATCATAAAAGTAAAAACAAAAGCTCTTAAGAGCTATATACAATTGTACAAATCTCAAAATTAAATAAAATTCACAAAACCATGTACATGGACTTTTACATAACACCTAGTCCATCTCGAAATCATTATCCTTTGATCACGCAACACCATCTCCTCTCCCTCGACCTCTAGCCAGGGCATTACCTGAAATTTTTTGTAATATCATGAGCTAACAACTTAAGCCCAGTGAGGATAATAAGAATAAAAAGTAAGGATAGACATCAAACTCGTATTTCCGATTTGTGTCCGAATAATCTGACACAATACACTCCTAAAGTTCTCCAAACTCTAGGTAATTTCATTTTATACTCTCTAAAGGATGATATTACTAACTCTCGTAGTCAATCCTCATCCAATTACTTGTTATGACAAAGTTAAGAAAAATAAATAAAACTTTGCATAAATATAACATCTCGATCCTCTATCCAGGATATATAATTTCATCGATCATATGCATGAAGGTAATGAGTACATCTCGTAGGATACGCATTCGCCCTTTATGCATGAAATGAAGGTAATGTGGACTTTTCCCGTAGTATCCACCATTCAACCTTATGCATGATGAAGGTAATGTGGACTTTTCCCGTAGTATCAAAAATCGAGCCGATCCGTCGAGAATTGATGAAAACCCAAAATCTTCCCCAAACTCTTTCATGCTCACGGCAAGGAGAGGAAAGAATGAGAAGAATGGAGTCAACTTTGGTCAAACTTGTGATTTTAAAGACAAATGAATAGTGTTTTGATATTTTTAAGAAATTGGAAATGACGGTTGCGTCCTTTTATGACTTTTGACTTATAAAACGAAACTCGATGCTCTTAAATAAATCTAAAGGTGATTAATAATTATTAATTGGCCTATTAATAATTATTAATGTCACTGAAACGAATTTAGAGCATTAAAACGATTAAAAAGAATTTCGGGCAAAATTAAGTACTAAAATCGAAATTACAAAAATAATAATTAAACTAAATACTTAAATTGAAATAAATAAATAAATAAAAAATATTAAATAAAATAAAATAAAATAAAATTTTCACTTCAAAATAACGGGACGTTACATATTCTGATTTTTTTTTATATTGCAAAACAGAAACGAAGGAAAAAACAAGGGAAAGCACGAAAGAGGAACCTACTGCCCTACATGCAAGGAGAGAATCCATGGAGGAAAATCTCCAACCCAGATAGAAGAAATTCCACAGCTAAGAGCTTGAGAAGCAATTGAATGTGCCAAATTATTGGACTTTCGTCAAACGTGAATGAAATCACTAATACTTCACTGAGATTGGAGCGACTACCTCAGTAAGATCATAAGATTCTTCCATAAGGAACTTAACCACTTTCAAACAATCAGATTCAACCAGAATTGGAGCTGACTAAAGATTACCCAAACTTTCCAAACCTTCCATAATCCCTAGCGCTTCAAGATACTTGATTGAATTGAAATTGGAACCACTTTACAACCAGCAAGTATAATGTTACAGTATATCATTAGCTGTATATTTACAGAAAATTAAGCTATTAATCAAGACTTAAATTAGGCTACTCTTACCTTATATGTTCTATAATTCTTGTATAAGTAATCTGTAAATCTTTCAATACAATTTACACAATTCAGAATCATTCTTACCTCTGTTTACATGGTATCAGAGCCTCGTGTTTGAAAATTTTGATCCCTTTGTTTTTCTGTCTTTGAATTGTGTCTTGCCGTAGAGCCTCGCTTGTATATTTAAAATTTTTAGTCTGCCTGATTTCTCTTTCGTTAAGAAATCACAAACTCGTGATCGTGTTCGAATCTGTTTTCAAGCTCAACCGACATGTTCAGATTTGGCCATTGACCCGTGACCACGACCATGATCTGCCCCAAATCCGCTCAACCACGCTGCCATTTTTCTTCTGATTCCCTTCCACCGTTCGTTCAAATCTCCACCCCTGCTCCGTGAGCTTTCCGTCCAGATCTACGCCCAAACTGAGAATAAGTTTTTTTCTTATCCCCTGTTTTCAGCGACTCACGAAGAAGAACATTTTTTTGGGTTAAATTCTCCCCCTGACCGCGCCCCTGCTCGCTTCCCAAATTGCTTGCCCAATCTGCCCTGCCTACTCCCCTGCCCGCGTCCCAAGCTCCCTGCCCAAACTGTCCTGCCTGCGCCCTTGCCCGCACCTCTGCCCACTTCCCTACCCTGCTTCCCGCGCCCCCAGCCTGCTGCCCGAATCCCTTTTGGAGTGTATTTTTGGGCTTTTCAATTTTATTATGGTGAAATTCACGTTCATGGTCATCCGTATACTACTATTGGCTCTTCTCTCTGCACGAATTATAAGATTTCGGGTCATCAATTTTCTAATTGTCCCACTATTAAGGGTAGATATTGTCATCAGCATGGTCACATTTTGGACATATGTCCTACTCGTCCACCTCGTCATCCAGGACAATCCACGAGACCCATAAACTTCTCTAAAGTTGGTTCCTTATCAGTTGATGCTGCCACTTCTGCTTCAAATGTATTTTCTCCTCCCACCTTTCAGCTTAGTGATCTTCAAGAAATCTTCAAAAAGGTAATATCCTCCAATTCATCTACCCTATTTGTCACTCTAGGTAACTCTTGGCTTCTTGATTCTGTTTGTTGCAATCACATGACCTCTACTATTTCAAATCTTTCTTCTTCCACCCCGACTAAATCTCTTCCTCCTATTCAAGCTGCTGATGGAAACTGTATGTCTATTTCTCATATTGGTACTGCTACCACCTCTACTTTGACCCTCCCCAATATTTATTGTGTCCCTAACCTGACATTCAATTTAGTCTCTATTGGTCAGTTATGTGATCTTGGTCTAACTATTATCTTTTCTCCTCATGGTTATCAGGTTTTGGATCCGTAGACGGGACAGACGATTGGTAAGGGTTGCAAAGTGGGAAGATTGTTTGAGCTCACTTCTCTCCAGCTCCCTGCTTCTCCTTCTCATTCTCCTTCTATTACTGATTCCCTCATATATCAGTGGCACCTGCGTCTTGGTCATGCGTCTTCTGAAAAACTTTGCACCTTATAGTTTCACTTGGCAACTTAGGTAATATCTCAAAATTTGTTTCCTCTGATTGCTTAAATTGTAAACTTGCAAAACAACCAGCTTTGTCTTTCACTACCTCATCATCTTCCTGTGACACTTCTTTTGGTTTGATTCATTCTGATATTTGGGGACCTTCCCCTACTTCTACAGTGAATGGTTATCGATACTTTGTTTTATTTATTGATGATTATTCACGTTTCACTTGGATATATTTTCTTAAAAATCGCTCTGCTTTGTCTCAAGTTTACATTGATTTTGCAAATATGGTCAACACCTAATTCTCTCGGACCATCAAAATCCTTCGTATAGATAATGCTATGGAGTATAAGGATTCCAGTTTTCTCGAATTTCTCAAATAACAGGGAACTCTTGTTCAAAGATCTTGCCCCATACCTCCCAACAAAATGGTCGAGCGGAACGCAAACATAGCCACATTTTGGATTATGTTCGTGCTCAACTTCTCTCTACTTCTTGTCCAGAAAAGTTTTGGGGTGAGGCCGCTCTGAACTCAGTATATGCAATCAACCGTCTCCCATCTTCTGTCATTTAAAACATCTCTCCTTTTGAAAAGTTATATGGTAATTCTCCTGATTACTCCCATCTTAAAGTTTTTGGTTGTGCCTGCTTTGTCCTTTTTCACCCTCATGAGCCTACAAAACTTGAACCTCGTGCTCGATTATGTTGTTTTCTTGGCTATGGCCCTGAGCACAAAGGATTATGTTGTTGGGACCCCATTTCCAAAAGGTTACGCATCTCTCGCCATGTTACTTTCTGGGAGCAGAATATGTCCTCGCGTCTCTCCTCCTTTCATACCTCACTCTTCAGTCCTCAACCATTCTTTACAGATCCCTCCAGTGCTCTATTTCCTCCACTTGATCCTTCCCCTATCTCCGAGCTCGTTCAATCTGTTCTTTTTCCTGATTTCCCAACTCCAACTCACCTACTGAACCATAACCCGTCACTCATATTCGCCGCTCAACTCGGGTAAGAGAACCTCTCCATCATCTCCAAAATTATCATTGTTTTTCTACTATCGTCTCTTTAGTTGAACTATCTTCCTATCATGAGGCTAGTACTAACCCTCGTTGATAGCAAGCAATGAATGAGGACCTACAAGCTTTAGACAAGACTCATACTTGAGATCTCGTTGATCTTTCTCTAGGAAAACGACCTATTAGTTGTAAGTGGATTTACAAGATAAAGACTCGCTCTAATGGATCTATTGAACGCTATTAGGCTCGTCTTGTTGCAAAAGGATATTCTCAAGAGTATGGTATTGATTATGAAGAGACATTCGCTCTGGTTGCTCGAATGACATCTGTTCGTAGTCTTTTAGCCGTCGCAGCTGCAAAACAGTGGCCTCTTCTCCAGATGGATGTTAAAAATACATTTCTCAATGGCACTTTATCTGCAGAGGTGTTTATGAAACCACCTCCAGGAATTTCTAATCCATCTCAGAAAGTGTGTCTTCTTCGGCGTGCATTGTATGGTCTCAAACAAGCACCACGAGCCTAGTTTGCCACATTCAGTTCAACCATCACCCAACTTGGCTTTACTTCCAGTCCTCACGATACTGCATTATTTACTTGTTAAACTCCTCATGGTATTTTTCTCCTCCTTCTTTATGTTGATGATATGATTATTACAGGTGATGATCCACAGGCTATCTCGGACTTACAAACCTATCTTGGAAAACACTTTGAAATGAAAGATTTGGGCCCACTCAGCTATTTTTTAGGCCTTGAGGTCTCCTCCCGCTCTGATGGCTACTGCTTATCTTAGGCTAAATATGCCTCTGATCTTCTAGCCCGATCCGATATCACTAATTCTGCCACTGCATTCACCCCTCTGGATTCTAATGTTCGCTTGACTCCTTTTGATGGTACACCACTCCCGGACCCTACCTTATATCGGCAACTTGTCAGAAGTCTTGTGTATCTGATAGTGACTCGCCCTGATATTACCTATGATGTTCATATTGTTAGTTAGTTCATGTCTGCCCCTCGGACTATCCACTTCACTGCAGTCCTTCGCATTCTCCGTTATGTCAAGGGCACCCTTCTCCACAGACTTCAGTTTTCATCGCAGTCCTCTTTGGTTTTATCTAGTTATTCTGATGCCGATTGGGCTGGTGATCCAACTGATCGTCGATCCACCACAGGATACTGTTTTTACTTGGGTACTTCTCTCATTTCTTGGAGAAGTAAGAAACAAATTGTCACTTCTCGTTCCAGCACTGAGTCTGAGTATCGTGCTCTTGCTGATGCTGCATCAGAGTTATTATGGCTTCGTTGGTTGCTTTCCGATATGGGTGTTACTCAACAAACTGCTATTATCCTTCATTGTGACAATCACAGTGCCATATAGATTGCTCATAATGATGTCTTTCATGAACGCACCAAACACATTGAAATTGATTGTCACTTTGTCCGTCAACATCTTCAAGGAAACACTCTTCTTTTACATTCTATTTCAACTTCAGATCAACCAGCAAATATCTTCACTAAAGCTCTCCTTCCTAGTCGTTTTACTCAGTTAGTTGACAAACTCAAGTTGGTTTCTACACTACCACCTTCAGTTTGAAGGGGGTGTTATAGTATATCATTAGCTGTATATTTACAGACAATTAGGCTATTAATCAGGACTTAAATTAGGCTACTCTTACCTTATATGTTCTATAATTCTTGTATAAGTAATCTGTAAATCTTTCAATACAATTTACACAATTCAGAATCATTCTTACCTCTGTTTACACATAATTTGACTCTGACTATTCTGAACCACCCACCCTAAACCAACTAAGTCTCTTTCAGGGATAAAAGCAGCGCCAGTGTTAATTTTGAGGAAACCTTCAGGAAGCGGTTTCAAGAGGAGATATTTGGCTGTATTTGCTGAGATATTACCAAGAGGGTGAATTAGAAAATTCTCCTTCCCACATCAAGATCTTCTCAATCGATGACATTGGCTCAAGGGTAATAGCATTATGAGTCCTAAAGTTTCTAGAGTTTCAAATATGCCAAATTGTGATGAGAATTCGTTCAATGAAAGAAGGATGTTCTTTGATTAATTCACACTAGTAAGTGGCAGGATTGCTGTTTACAGGGGGTACACCAATTAGGGATGGCAACGGGGCGGCGCGGGGTCGGGGATGTACTTCTCATCCCCTAACCCGCGGGGATTTTTAATCCTCATACCCTACCCTATCCCCTAATCAAAAAATCGGGGTCGGGTTCGGGGATTCCCCATTAGGGGATAGGGTTCCCTGCAGGAAAAATTCCCCGTTTTACATTTTAATTCTTATTTAAAAAGAAATATAAAAAAGAAATATAAATTTAAAATATAAATTTTTAAGTAAAAAAGAAAACATAATACTTGACATTTTATATTGTATTAGTTAATATAATCATATTTTTCAATAAATAAAGATAAAAGTAAACAAAAATACATAAGATATTCTTATAAAATCGGGTTCGGGTTCGAGGTCGGGGGCGGGGGATGTATTCCCATACCCTTACCCTATAACAAATCGGGGGGAAATTTCTCACCCTAACCCTAACTCCCTAACACCAATCTTCCAAGATTATTCCTTTTTGTTTCAAATTGACCAAAGAAGGAATAATATTGTGATATATCTTCCATGTTGTTATTTTAAAAAAAAATTCTAGAACCTTTGCCTTCTAGAATGTTTTCCACCAAATCTTCATATGGTTCCTGTCAGCCACAGATTCATCATTACCTGATAGAAGCTTCAACAATGACTTTATAGGCACTCTTCACGGAAAAACATACCTCTCTTGTCATAGCGCCAGGATGATTATGTCCTTATTTCTTCGATTATTTATAGGGATAAAGAGAATTTGATTTGCATTAGAAGGGATAGAATTATTCCTGACAAGAGTTTCATCCCAACACCCTTCTTTTGTCATTAGAGAAGCCACACAAAGGTTTCTGAAATATGTAGGAACTAAAAGCAATTTACCGTGGTCAGAAGAAGGGATCCAGTAATCCTGATCGATAGACACAGAAAGTTCATTGCCAATTCTCCATCTGATGCCTCTTCTTAAAAGATCACTGCTCCAACAAACAATGCGCCAAATAAGAGGAGGCTTGATCCCCAGTTTAGCATCCAACAAATCAGAAAATTTATGATACCGCCCTTTCAAACTCTTGTAACCAGACTCTGAGGATTTCTGATTAATCTCCACCCTTGTTTAGCCAGCAAAGCTTGATTGAACATCTCGAAATCTCATCCCTCCATCCTCCTTGTGAATACACATCTTCTTTCAACTCTTCCAATGTATCTTTCTACTCTTGTCATTGTTTCCCCTAGGGGTGAGATATCGATTTTGGTTTCGGTTTTGGACCAAAACCAAAACAGAAACCGATTTTCGGTTTGTGATTTTGTCCGAACCAAACCGACAAGGGTTCAGACCGAACTGAAATCGAACCAACAAGGATTCGGTTTCGGTTTCGGTTTCGGTTTCAGTGTTTTCTTTTCTTTTTTCTCTTGCACAAATTAACTATGTTCTATTATATACTTGACATTTTTTAAAATTGTTTTTATTTTCAAAACTATGAGATTTATGTCAAATTTGTATTTAAAAAACTCTATATTGAATTTTGGCTTTCAAATAACTCTAATATTTAATTTATTATTGATGTTAATCTAAAAGTAATAAAAGTACAATTATATTTTAAAAATATTTTGATAAAAAAATTAAAAATGTAGGTGGTAGTTAACCAATATATTTAATAATATATATAACCTTATAAAAAAAATATGTTGAATTAGCTTAATATATAAATTATATATATTATAATTTTATTTTTTTTTGGAAGGGGCAATGGGGTGGGTTGGCTGTGGGTGGGGGTGGGCTGTGAGGGAGGGGGGGATATCTATTATATAAAAAAAAGTTTTGGTTCGGTTTCGGTTTGGATGCGGTTTCACCACTCCCGGACCAAAACCGAACCGATACTAATCGGTCTAGAAAATTCTCGGACCGAACCGAACTGAAACCGCTAATTTCGGTTCAGTTTCGGTTCGGTCCGTTCGGTTTAATCGGTTTTGCAGTTTCGATTCTCACCCCTAGTTTCCCCACCTAAACTTCGCAGTTAAAGCATGAAGCTCGTCACAAAGGGAAGCCGGCAATCTAAAGCAACTCATTGGGTAAATGGGAATTGCTTGAATTATTGCTTTAATTAGAATCTCCCTTCCACCAACTGAAAAAAGTTTTTCTTTCCAACCTTGAAGTTTTCTCCACACTCTATCCTTGACTTCTTTGAAAATACAGAATATATTGATATGAAACCCTAGAAAATTGAAATAGAAACTCTTTGAAAACACAAAGAACCCCTAGATTCAAATCCTAAAACCCCGATGAACAATAAGGTAAAACCCTTGGAAACAAAGAAGAAGAAGATTATTCCAATGATCTAATACATTGAAATAAGACAACTTGTTCTTATTTAAAGATCGAAACAATCCACAAACACAATAGATCAATTCATGCTTGAATGTTTCTAAAACATGCAACCTAGAACAAGGCTACAAAACTAAGCAATTTCGGCTAAGCAAAAAGCAATATTATTATCATGTTAAATCTGAGTATTTAGGGTTACAAATGAGGCCTTTAAATAGGCAAAGAAACCCTAAAAATAAGCTAGGAAATTCGGATTACAAGGAGCATAAAATCTACCCAAAACTTGCCTTATGTGAAATTGGCAGATTTTATGGAAATCTTTTCTAGAGAATAATATCTTTCCTAATCCTTTCCAAACATATAAAATGAATATAAAAGACCTAAAACATGTCTAAATACATCATAAATTCGTTGGAACCATTTTGGGAACAAATATGGAAACTTTGGGAACAAATATGGAAAGTGGTCCAAATAAGGAAAGTTTGCAAAAGTGATGCAACTTTCCTAATTAGCTCTTCTCTTCAATTCCGATTGAACAAGTCTTCAATACTCTTCCTCCAAATGTATTTTCCATAGATTGAAGTTCATCACGTCCTCTTCCATAGCCTCTATGATCGGATCTTCGAAGCTTGTCTTGACTTTGCTAATGTAGGCCTGTAAATGGATGTCAATGCTTCTCTTGAACTTTAATGTTGTGATTTGTCCTTGGGCTTTTTGTGACGTTCCATGATTCATATCATCCCCTCCCTCTTGAAAAGGATTCGTCCTCGAATCTATAACATTACCTACATTACAATAAATTAAGTTAATAACATAAATAAAAGCACATAAAGCACACTTACCTCGTGTATTGTGAATTGGCACCAAAGAGAGCAACAATGGTACCCTTCTTTCTCCTTTCAAGTTAACACCTCCCGGGTCAAATATTGTTGGTTTCCTTCCCTTTAAATCAGCAAAACATTCGAGCTTATCAAAGACCACAAAACTGACAATATGGTTGGTGGATAGTGGTAACACATCTAATAGAATATATGGACCATAGTCAATCTCGTAAATTTTCTCATACTCAACACTGCTCACAAGATCATCACATGGTGAATGTAACACATTAATCAAAGCATATGAACCATAATCAAACTCAAATAGGTCTAATGTGTTGGGGGAAATTAGAAAATATGAAAACTCTATGCTCTCCCTAAATGCATCATATGTCTTATCAAAGATAACCCGTGTAGCATAAAACATATGTTTATCATTAGAATGAAATTGAAGTGGTAAAATATCATAGTTGAGATCAAATTTAGCAAACAAACAAGAACTATGCACATCATCACAAGTAAATGGATAGGCTAGCTTAACATGTTTTGCAAGTGATAAGCTGTCAAACAAGTAAAGATCATCCAAAAGAATTTTCCTAGAAAAGAATGCATGTTTATCATAAACATATAATTGGTTTGGGTGATTTCTAGTCTTAAAATCAGAATTGGAAAACAAGAAATAATCATTTAAACAAACCGATGTAATAGGATTAAAAGTAAGAAACTTCCTTTTCTGGCCTTGGATCCCGTTGGCAACATCTTTTTCCATGAAATATGGTGGTGCCTTAAGTATTTCAGCCCCTTGAAATGCATCTACTATGTACTCCATTCCAATTGAAAATTGATCAATGTAATTCTGCAAAACATTAGCTAAAACACTAGAAAAGCAAAGGTTAAGTTCATAAGTTAGAAAGAAAGAATCTTTGCACACAAGTACAAAGTGGGTTTTATTTGAAAACATTGTTTTCCTAGCCTCACTTTCTACAAAACTCACAATGTTCTCACCATTCCTCTCATTCATTTTTGACTCACAACTCTCTTTCTTTTCAATTTCTCTTTCATTCTTTTCAAACACTCTTTCTTTTGAACTCAAATCTCTTTCTTTTGACTCACTTATGTCACTCATTTCTTTGTGAGCACTCATCTCTCTTTCTTTTGGCTCACTTATTTCAATAATTTCTTTTTCACACTTTTCTTTTTGAAAACTCATCTCTCTTTCTTTTGGCTCACTCTCATTTTGACAATTCTCATTCTTTTCAAATGTAGAACACTTTTTTAACTCACATGCATCATAAGTTTCCCTCATATGAATATTTGATTGGAAGTGGTCTTGTGAAGCAAATGTTACCTTTTTCTTAATCAAGCCATTGGCAGCCACATCCTTTCTCTTTAATGCACTCTTTAATTGATTTTCTTGAGAAGGAATCGATTGGAAAGATGTTTAGTAGAATACCTTTTTGCAGCCCTTCTTTCAAGTCTCTTTTCCACTGTAATTGCATAGTAAACCATGTGTTCCAATTCTACATATGTTTTTCCTTCGACACAATAAGCAATCTCCTCTTTTAAACCCTTTAAGAACCGTGTCATTGTAGACTCATTATCTTCAAAAAAGACAGCCCTTGCCATGAGAACTTCAAACTCCTTGTGATAAGCTTCAACACTCCTTTCACCTTGTGTAAGATCTAGAAATTCTTTCACAATAGCTCTCGACTTTGGCTCGGCACAAACCTCTTCCTCATGTGATATTTAAGTTCATACCAAGTATCAATATGTGGTTGTCGATCTCTCCTTAGTTTTTCCTTCAATTGAGACCACCAAACATAAGCATAATTAGTGAATTTTGCACTAGCAAGAAATACCTTTCTTTCCTCACTATAGTTGTTGTAATCAAAGATATGCTCAATTTGACTTTCCCATTGCAAGTACTCTTCTGGATCTACACTCCCATGAAAAGTATATAAGTTGAGCTTATGTGCTCCAAAGCTCCTATGCACCATCCTTTCATAATAAGCCTCTCCATTTTCCCTCCAAGTATGCTCTACATCTCGACATCCATTGCTCCTCCTTTCATCATATTTTTCATGATACATTGCTGCAAATAAAAAGGTTAATAATAAAAATAGGACCTCTCAATCACTCCCTAAGTGTTTACACTCAAAGATGTTATTTCACTCGTGTTTGCACTCAAAAACAGATTTTATGGCCTAAATGTAACCTTGAACTATTAGCACACTTTAGCAACTATCAAACAACTAAGATCTACTAATGATATTTGTAAAAAGTATCAATAAAGAAATAAGAAACAATCAGCTTGGGTGGCTAGAGAAATAAAAGGACAGATTTTTCAAATGGTGTATTTTTGTAAATAGGAAAGAATAACAAGAAAATAAGCAAGAATAAACTTTCCTTAAAGAGAAAAATTCGAGTTAAGATTTCCCTAAAGTGTTTTGAATCAGAAAATAAGACTTTCCTAAAGCAAAAGATGCATATAATCAAATATGGGATAGATTTGATACTTTCCAAAAACAGTTTTGGCTATTTTTGGTAAGTTCTAGCTTTTTAGGAAACAAACAATTCTAGCACAATTCCTTTGCATTTTTCAGATTCAAGATGAAGATATGATGAGTTTAAGATGAACTTTTCAAGAACAATACGAACAAAAAACTCTTTTTCCAGAAACTTCAACAAATCAAGCAAGAACACTTTCTTTTCTTTTTTTTTCCAGTTTTTTTTTTTTTTGCACAATCCGACAGTTTGTGAAGATCTATATTTTTCTCAATCTTCCAATTTTTTTTTGACAAACTTTTCTGAATAACAAATACTCACAACAGAAAGATAAGGACTTTTGTAGTTTATGATTTTCTGAGAATCAAACGGGAACTATATGAAAAAAAATTAAAACAGTAGGCAAAAACAAATAAGGAAATTCTGGAACAGTTTTTTTTAATGTGTTTTCTGGTTTTTAGATGAACTAAGAACAAAACAAGAATAAAATTGAAATAACAAGAAAGCAAGTAAGATAGAAATCTTCCCTTGAGCCTAAGCTCTGATACCAAATGATATGAAACCCTAGAAAATTGAAATAGAAACTCTTTGAAAACACAAAGAACCCCTAGATTCAAATCCTAAAACCCCGATGAACAATAAGGTAAAACCCTTGGAAACAAAGAAGAAGAAGATTATTCCAATGATCTAATATATTGAAATAAGAGAACTTGTTCTTATTTAAAGATCGAAACAATCCACAAACACAATAGATCAATTCATTCTTGAATGTTTCTAAAACATGCAACCTAGAACAAGGCTACAAAACTAAGCAATTTCGGCTAAGCAAAAAGCAATATTATTATCATGTTAAATCTGAGTATTTAGGGTTACAAATGAGGCCTTTAAATAGGCAAAGAAACCCTAAAAATAAGCTAGGAAATTCGGATTACAAGGAGCATAAAATCTGCCCAAAACTTGCCTTATGTGAAATTGGCAGATTTTATGGAAAATCTTTTCTAGAGAATAATATCTTTCCTAATCCTTTCCAAACATATAAAATGAATATAAAAGACCTAAAACATGTCTAAATACATCATAAATTCGTTGGAACCATTTTTGGAACAAATATGGAAACTTTGGGAACAAATATGGAAAGTGGTCCAAATAAGGAAAGTTTGCAAAAGTGATGCAACTTTCCTAATTAGCTCTTCTCTTCAATTCCGATTGAACAAGTCTTCAATACTCTTCCTCCAAATGTATTTTCCATAGATTGAAGTTCATCACGTCCTCTTCCATAGCCTCTATGATCGGATCTTCGAAGCTTGTCTTGACTTTGCTAATGTAGGCCTGTAAATGGATGTCAATGCTTCTCTTGAACTTTAATGTTGTGATTTGTCCTTGGGCTTTTTGTGACGTTCCATGATTCATATCATATATATTTTGCATTCTGAGAAGGTAATCCAAAATAGCGTCCCAAGGAGTCTGATGGTTGCAAATAGAGTTGATTCACAATAAAATTGGTGACATCTAAGGTGGTTTTCTTACTTGTTATGAAAATGGATTTATCATAATTGATCATCTGACCAGAGGCTACTTCATACAAATGCAGGATCTTCTACATTTCCTCACATTCCTCTTTGATGGCTTTGAAGAAAATGAGGTTGTCATCAGTGAAGAAAAGGTGGGTTATTGAGTCGGTTAATTTTAAAGCCTGAAATGAGTCTACGTTGTTCACAGAGTTGAGCAGCATAGAGAAACCTTCTGCACATATCAAAAAGAGATATGTAGACAATGGATCACCTTGGCGAAGGCCACATCCCGGCATTACGCAACCTCTCAAAACTCGGTTTATGATAATCGAGAAATATACCTGGTTCCACACATTTCATGACAAGAGAGACCCAATTGATGTGAAAGCCCATTTTAAGCATCATGTATCGCAAATACACCCATTCCACCCTGTCGTATGCTTTGCTCATGTCGAGCTTCATTGCAACAACTCCTTCTTTTCCTTGCCTTCTACTCTTCAGAGCGTGGATGCATTCAAAACCAATTATGGCATTGTCAGTGATTAATCTCCCTGGAAAAAAGGTTGTCTGCATTGGAGAAATGATCTGATCAAGCACTTTTTTCAACTTATTCGCAATAATTTTATAAATCACATTGGACAAACTGATTAGTCTAAATTTTGTCTTAGTTTTTGGCTTATTCATCTCAGGTATAAGGGCTATTGTGGTGTTATTCAAGATCTCCCAACTCTTTTCCCTTGTTAAGGACCTCCAAACAAGCTCGTGTTGTATCATCCCCAACCAGATCCCGATTTCTAAAAAAACAAAGCATGAGCTCTATCGGGACCAGGAGCTTTCGTAGGATTCATTTGCTTTAGAGAAGTTTCAATCTCTTTCCTGGTAAAAGGGTGAAGAAGCAAATCATTTTGAGAGTCACTGATGGAAGTAGGAATGCAATCCATAATAGTTTGAATATCTGCAGTGAGTGGATTAGAGGAGGTGAACATTTGTGAAAAATAATCCACCGCCACCTTCTCAATATCTTCTTCCTTAGTTTGCCAAACACCATTTTTATCAAAAAGACCATCAATTTTATTCTCCCTTCTTCTTTGAGAGGCTTTTTTATGGAACCATTTGGAGTTATGATCTCCCCAATTAATCCAGCAATCTCGTGAGCGTATTCGCCAATAAATTTCTTCTTCTTCAAGCAAATTTTTGAATGAATTGGGGCATAACTGCTGAGCTGGTTAATTAAAATTGGGCGATGATCAGATGGGAGAAAATCAAGGTGGTGAACAGTACTGGCAGAGAAGTTAGTGGCGAACTCATTGTTCCATACATAACAATCCAATCTTTCCCAAATTAAGGTTCCATTATAATTCTTATTGGACCAAGTGAACATGTCTCCTATGAAACCACCATCCTTGAACTGGCAAAGATCTAATACTTCTCTGAAGTTAGACATCAAAGTTGGAGCACGAGAAGCCCCTCCCAAATTGTCCTTGTTTTCCAAGATCTCATTAAAGTCTCCTCCAACCACCCATGGTAAGTCTGAAACAGTGCTCAATCTTTTTAAGAGTTCCCATGAAAAAATTCTTCTTTCTGCTATTGGATTTTCATATAAGCCCGTGAATCTCCATTGAACATCATTATGCTTGATTGTAGTATCAATATGGCCCACAGAATATGAGAGGATATTTAGCTGAATGTGGTCCTTCCAGAGAAGCATGAACCCTCCACTCTTTCCTCTGCTATAAACTGTGAAACAACAGTTCATATTTAAGTTTTGCTTTACTTTATTCTCCATGTTTTTCCCTCATTTGGTCTATGAAAGAAAAACAACCCGGGGATGTTCAACTTGCATCAAATGATGCAGGGCCCGGAATGTCCGTGGATTCCCCAAACCACGAACATTCCAACATAGTGTTTTCATGGCGAATGGTGAGACTGCACCGCAGCCTTTACCAATATATTTGTGGGGTTTGATTCTTTATTTTGTTTCTTTCTTGGGCTATTGGTTTCAATAACAGGAGATTCATGCTTCATCCCAGTTGTGGTAGTGAAATTCCTAGTATCAGTATCAGGCTGTTCACGTTTAATGGGTTGCTCAAGAAAAACGTTTCGGACCTGTTTTTTTCACTTCTTGATTCCCTTTTTTCTGCAACTGTGCCATTGAAAGCTGATCGATTAGTCTCCTTCTCTTTATAAATTAAGCATAGTTTTAGATTAGGCCTATCTTGAGCCCCCGTATCCGCTGTTATTTCTTCATTCATCATTGTTTTTTTCCATATTTAAAGAATTGACAATGTTTCGATAGCTTGCCATAATAGTAGCAAAATCTAGTAGCTTTTCATAAGTTATTGGATCCAATCTTCATCAGCTATAACTCCTGTCTTAATTTTGATTCCTCATCGTAACCGGCGTTCAACATTAAGTTGGACTCGTATTTTCAGGGACTTTCCCCAGCAACTTCCTGTTTCTGCCATCTCTATCTCCTCCACTTTTTCCACTTGACTCCCAAGCTTTACAGCCATTTTCTTTAGTGAAGCAAACAATTGGAGGGTCATGGAGATGTACCAAAAAAGATGCTCATTTAAATTCCAAAGTCGAGAAACGAACATTTCTTCTTGGCTCTTCAAATAAAATGATAGTTTTGTCGAAAAACCAAGGCCCTCGTTGAATTATTTGTTTTTTGTCCTTCTCATTGAAGAAGGTACATAGAAACAAATTCGGTCCCACAGCTTCAATCACAACCCTATCTTCCAAGTTCCAAATCTTTGGAATAATAGTACGAAAAGCTTCAACATTCACTATTCTACTTGTCAATATTGTTTTAACTAATCTGTTTTCTAGTCTTCTGTCAGACGCATCAATTTCATCGTCATCGAGCACAATAATAGTTTCCTTCTCCTCTGAGAGTTTCCGATTTCTCCATTTCAATAATAGATCTTATGAGGTAGACATTGTAATCAGAAAAACCAGCAGAAAGACTTAAGTCTTCCGCCCTACCTCGGCTGTCCTATTACTCTCATAGGGTTCCTAGAGGAAAACTTCCCTAATCTTTTTAAATTTTAGAAAACTAATAAATTTTGAAGCGAATAATTATAAATGTGTCAACAAATAGCTTAAATTTGTAACTATTTATTAAGTTTAAAATTAAAATTGATAACATTTCATTTAAAGTTCATTGCCAACATGTAACTCATTCCCAATTTAATCAAGCCCAAAGCCCACCAACATTAATACCACATGGCCCATTTAATCAAGAGCCGACTTATTATTTAAATGTAAAACTTATTTGAATAAAACACTTCCAACCCCTTTAGACTATCCGTGGTTGATATATGTCATTTAGTTATATTGGTATTTGTGAATATTGATGTGTTTAGTTACGCTAGTTATGACAAAGACCTTTTTAATCTAATATTGATATAGTTGTAGCCAAATTAAGTGATCTAGTAAAGTTAAAATATTGTCTTGATAGAGTAATCACAATATCATTAAATTATACAAGAATATATATATCCTTCGAAATCTAATTTTATATGTGGTTAAATTAAAAATTGAAAAACTTTAATAACCAATCAAGTTAGTTATTTTACCATTTTTTTTATAAGTTGGGATCGAGGGATTTGAGCTCATTCTTTTTTTAGAGTCGATCTTAACTAATGGCTTTTATCACTAAGCTACTTTAAAGGTGGTAATGCAATTTTTATTGAGTAAAATTTCTGTACCATTTTTGCATAGACATTCAATCTTCTAAGAAATAGAATGTCGACGACAGTAGGAATGTTGGTGACTCATATTTAAAAAAAAACAAGACAAATATTTCAGGGAAAAATTGCATAAACATACTTTAATATTTGTTTTTGGTATTTATAACATGACAACCTAAAACTTTTATATTCAAGTTGAGTCAGCAATCTATAAATTATTCATATATATTTCAAATTTATTCGGTAAAGTCTACATAAAAAAATACAAATTGGAGTTCTAGTTTTACTTACTAAACATAGAGATAAATTTTATTAAAAAAAGCCAAAAGAAGCAATCGAAAGAAAACAAAAGATAAAGAGGGAATACATAAACAATAACTAGAAAGGTTTAAAATAAATTATATATTATATTATGATTATCGTAAAAGACATACAAACGATTCTGGTTTGGAATATCATAAATTAATTAATACATTATAATAGTAAAAGAAGAAACTGCAAATTCCCTCCTCTACTATCATTGGATCTTCAAATCACGCATTGATCCTTTATTCTCATAATATTATTATTACTTTATTATATTAACACAACACTTGATCTCTCAATGTACTCTGCACAACAAAAACAAAAATAAAATTAATAAATGAAGTAATAATAATAAATCTAACCATAAACTTAATGTAATATTTATAAAAATATCAATGGCTATAAATATAATAAATTTTGAGCACATAAATAAGTAATCAACATTAAATTACATATCTTTATTAATAATCATTGTTAATCATTGACTAACATATTAAAACTAATTATATTAACAAATAGTTTTAAAGAGTGATATATTTACAGATATTTGATCAAAATATGTTTCCGAAATTTATAATAAATTAAATGGAGAGAGAAATTAAAAAAGTGAAGAAACTCACTTGGTGCAATCAGTATTGGGGCTGATCTTGTAAGGAATAGAAACACCACAACAAGAAGGAGGAGGAGCTTCACCTTTTCCTTCCAAATATGGTATGCAAGATGTCATTTTACCAGACACAAAACCACAAGAAATCTCTGCTTCAGCTATTGGAGATGCCATTACAATGCAAACCATCACAATTGCAACTATCACCATTTTGATGGCCATTAACTCAAAAGAGAAAGAGCTTTCTTTTTAATTATGGGGTTTGTTTTTCTTAATATTGTGGATGATGAAAATGGAGAGTGGTAATGGGTGTTTATATAGTGAAGGAGAGAGATCAATTAATTAAGAGGGGTTGGCAAAATTGAGTAGTAGGTGGCAGTTACGTTGCGATCAGCCAAATTCAACGCTTTAATTACCTTTTGTTGTTTGTTTGTTTGCTTCTCATTTGCCCACACGAATAGAATAGCCAACTAGTTTTGCAAATGTCTTCTCTCTATTTAATCCCTTTGTATTTCTTATTTGGTTTTTTATTTAAGATACTAATCGATATATTTACATTTCATTAATCCGTTTGTTGACAATCTATAAATGATTAAATTTGGTTTAGTTCAATAGTTAAGTTTTCGGATCTTATTGGTGATTTAATATGATATCGAAAACTGAGATTATGAGTTCGAACTCTTGTAATGTCATTCGATCTTATGTAAATATTCACTTTACATTTGAGGGAAATGTTGAGAATTTATAAATGATTAAATTTATCTTAACCCAATAACTTAACTTTTTTGGTTTATATGAAGCCATGTATATTACAATTAACATATTTTTAATAAGAACATTTGATTCAAGAGTCTGAATGACAATTCCGTTTATGGTTTTGTACTCCTCACTATATGATGTTTAATAAGAGCATAAATTTATACCATTTAAGGTTAAATAATGAAAGTATCTAAACTTTTTTTTTTTTTCCCTTAATAGTCAATAGATTTTCTGTAGTACAAGTTGGGAGTTTTTACTTAGTAAATGTGGAGGTAAATAAAAAATGAAAGAGTGGAAAGAATAAGTAGAAAACTTCAAAATAGATAATATATTATGATCGGCAAAGAAGACATACAACGACTCTGGTTGGAAAATAACATAAAACCAAACGATAATAGTAAAAAAGAAAACAACAAAAGAAAGACAACTCGCCAAAAGGGGTGGAGTTCCTTCCTGAAGATCTTGAAATCAGCCATCGATCTTTTTTATTCTCATAATTAATTAATATCTATTAAACCAACACAGCACAACAGTTGATGATCTCTTAAGTCACCCTGCAAAACAAACAAAAAATTAATTAGTTTAAAAAAAAAAAAAAAAAAAAAAAGATCAGTAAAAGAAAATCTCTTACTTTGAGCAATCAGTAGAGGGGCTAATCTTGTATGGAATAGAAACACCACATTTACCAGGAAGACCAGTAGCAAGACCAAGGTTGATAACAGCACTTTTCAAACATGCACATGCAGCTTGGCGATCTTGTGTTGTTGTTGCTGCGTTGTTAAGTGCTTTAACACCACTACAACAAGTAGGTGGAGGAACAGTTGGCCCCTTTCCTCGCAAATATGATAAGCAAGGTGTTATTTCACCATACACAAAACCACAAGAAATCTTTGCTTCAGCTATTGGAGATGCCATTACAATGCAAACCATCACTATTGCAACTATCACCATTTTGATGGCCATTAACTCAAAAGAGAAAAAAGCTTTCTTTTTAATTATGGGGTTTGTTTTTCTTAATATTGTGGATGATGAAAATGGAGACTGGTAATGGGTGTTTATATAGTGAAGGAGAGAGATCAATTAATTAAGAGGGGTTGGCAAAAAAGGAGAGAGATCTTATTGGTGATTTAATGTGATCAGCCAAATTCAACGCTTTAATTACCTTTTGTTGTTTGTTTGTTTGCTTCTCATTTGTCCACACGAATAGTATAGCCAACTAGTTTTGCAAAGGTCTTCTCTCTATTTAATCCCTTTGTATTTCTTATTTGATTTTTTATTTAAGATACTAATCCATATATTTACATTAGGTTAATCCGTTTGTTGAGAATCAATAAATAATTAAATTTGTTTTAGCTCAATAGTTTAAATTTTCGGATCTTATTGGTGATTTAATATGGTATTGAAACAGATCAAGATTCTGAGTTCGAACTCTTGTGATGTCATTCGATCTTATGTAAATATTCACTTTACATGTAAGGGAAATATTGAAAATTTAAAAATGATTAAATTTATATTTACTCAATAATTTAACTTTTTGGATCTATTGATGATTTAACACCGAAACATCACTTATATGAAGCCCATGTATATTACAATTAACATTTTTTTTTTGTTTTATAACATTTTTTTTTCTTTTAAAAGACAGCCGTTGCCTTCCCTTGCTTTTCAGCCACCCTAATTAAATGCTTTAATTACGTTTGATGTTTTCTCATGGTCCTTTACTTCAATTCTAGGTTGTTGTTTTCATTCAGGGACCCAAAGGGAGAAAAAATTAAACCATAAACGACACGTACCCTAGTGAGATTATTTCTTCCACTGTATCAACTATCTTGCTCTTTGAATAATATATTTTATGTATTTATTATTTATTTATAATTTCTAAGATTTACGTAAAGACTTAATTTCCTCCCAATTAACTATAGCAATAACTGTTAGGTATATAGAGCCAAATAAATTAATGAGCCATTTAACATATTTGGCCAATTAAAGTAAGTGAAGCCCATTACTAAGCCCAGTTTTTTTGTTAACCACTTTTGACCGAGACATTTGGATTGGACTAAAATTCCAATTTTTGTGAGATTGGCATTTAGGAGGTGGTAATACTTTGAAGTAATTTTGTCTCATAAATGTAGAATTTTAGGGCGACAATTACTATGAGAGAATATCTCATCAAAGTGTGGTGGTTTTGCCTCCCATCAAGAGGGTATTATAGTTTGTTCTAGGCTTATTCCACTCTTTATTATTCATTTTATTGATGTAATTTTCATCTTTTTATAGTAGAACTTACAAAGTCGGCAGAAGACAAGACGTAAGAATTGGGAACATGTATAAATCTTTGGTCTCGTGTTAATTTTCTCTTACTTTTATTTGTTTTTTGTTGCTTTATTTTATCATTTTTAGGATTAAGGACTTTGGGGATTTAGCAAACCCTTCAAATTCCCAACAACTTCCCCCCGAATTAACCATAGTAATAACTTACCCAATCCAAACAAAACCCAACATTTCCCCTAAAAACTTTGGTATGCATCTTTTCCTTCGTCTTCTCTATTGCTTCAAATTGATTTCTTCGTCAAAATCGTTTCACCATTGCTTCACGAAAAACTTATTAGAGACTTCCTTCGCCATCGCTTCCTTCTATTACTTCGTGCGTTTTGGTAACTATCCCTCACGATTCCTTTGTCAAAATCGATTCATCGAGGTGTCTAAGGCATTAAGCCTAATATCCCACCACAAATGCGAAGAATTTATCGAGGCTAATGAGGACATTTAAACACGCAATCTTCCTGACATGGAAAAGACGAGTGGCTGAGAGTCAAGAAGTACAGAATTCTGTCTTGTCCAACCTCACATCCACTTGTCGCTTGTCACACTCAGCTTGTCCATACAGCCAACCTAGGATGTAAGTAGCGCTGGTGCTAGACGGCCCACTTGACCTGTCACTTGTCCATACAACCGACCTAGGACGTCAATAGCCCTGCTGCTATGCTTAGCTCTAATCATTACAAAGATTTTGGGCGAGAAACTAGTAAGCAAACTCTTTATAAATAGAGTGAGGAAAACTGATTCAGGTACGCTACAAAAACCTTACAAAAACTCTGCTAAAATTATGACCTAACTTGATCGTCGGAGTGCAGGTGACCGGCACCACACCGGTGTCTCTTCCTTTACAGATTCTCAACTTAACTTCAGGTGACACGCACCTGTTTATCTCCAGTTGCTACACACGTGGAGCTGACAAGTATGTTTAGTCAGCAAGAAGAAAAAAACACAGCAACATTATGTATGAAAAATAAAATCAAGGTATTTTGTGACACATAAACTTGAGAGAGGAATTTGGACCGATAGAATAATTTCATGTGCGGCCCAATTCTAAAGGCCAAAATAGTCAAACACGAGGGCCCACCTCACTACTACGATAGTTCCAAGCGTACTTCTAATTCTATAAGAAGTCCCATGTAGGTTCAACTTATAATAATTATTAATCACCTTTCTGAAAAATTTTAGTAATTAACGGGCTGTCGTTGGCATGGTGCAACTGGTGCGACCGAACAGGGCCCCCGAACTTTGGGGCCCCAAATATTGAATTAAAAATTTAATATTAATAATATATAAATGAAAATTTATTCTAAGTCGCGTTAGCTGACCTTCTCCCTACAATATCTTTATATGTTCTCCGCCATATGAGTTGAGTTCAATCCTAACATAAGTTCAAAGTTCAATTTTTATATTTTTTTTATACTACTTTGATAATTTTATGCTATTCTTTTATTATATTATTTTATTGATATTGCGTTTTAATAAAAATAATTTTTTTATATATATTTTTATGGTTTTTCTTATTAGGGATTATATGATCGAGGGCCCAAATTTATATATCGCACTGGCCCTTTATATATATATATATATAATTTCTAGTACAATAATTTATAGTCCATTAAATTAAAAGTTGGAATCCCCTAAATATAATGTATAAAATTTGGGACCACTAAAACTTTCACGTCACACATAGCTTTCGCTCCATTTCCTTCCAAATATGGTATGCAAGATGCTATTTTACCAACACAAAACCACAAGAAATCTCCGCTTCAGTTATTGGAGATGCCACACCATCACAATTGCAACTATCACCATTTTGATGGCCATTAACTTAAAAGAGAAACGAGGTTTCTTTTGAATTATGGTGTGACGACCCGACTCCATTTAAATTATTTAAAATCAAATTGCAGCTGTAACGTCCCGTTACTTTTAGAGGTAAATTTTATTTTTTTTTAATTAAAGTTTTTAAGATTAGTTTAAATTCAGAAATTTCGATTTTAGTAATTATTTTTACTTAATTTTTCGGAAATCATTTAATGAACAAAACCCTAAATTATGGATACCCATTGTTGTTGCGAACCTCCAAAGTATCCAAAACCAACCCGAAACACCTCTAAAGTGCATAAAAGTCGGAAAACCAAACCCGAACCTTAATTTCCCTTGTATGGCCGAGAGCACCATAGGGAGGAAATCCGGGTTTTTCGTCGTTTTGTGCACTTAGATGTTGTTTGAACGATTTCCGGTTAATTAATGTTATTTAGGTGTAATTCGTTTGTAGGATTGTGATTTGATCGTGGGTTTGCAACCTCGGATTGATCGGAGCTTTTCTACAAGCTAAGGTGAGTTTAAAATGGAAGTTAGTTGTTTTATGAATCAAGTTTCGTTATGTTATTGTTTATCGAGGTTAAGAGGGAACTAGCTTCTTAGAATTAATGTTTGGGTTGGAGACTTTAATTCGGAAGTGAGTGGAGAGAATTTGGAATTATAGTGCGTTCGGTGAAAAGGAAACATCGGAGTGGTTTGGAAGTATTGTAAAGTGAATTGGAGATGTTAGATGAAAGTGGAAATTTAAGTTACTTTGAGTGGTTTGGAAATTAAAGTAGCTTAGAAGTTACACTTGAGTGATGACTCGTGTAATCTGAGTGGTTAGGTTCTTTAATAACTTAGTAGAATTCTTCGAGATTACCTAACTTATTAGGGGACTTAACCTTTCGTGATACAACACATGATAGTATGTTGATTCGGATCCATACGGTATCATGGTGCGATGATTTGTGATACGGTACGTGGTATGTTGACTTCGGTCCATACGGTATTGTGGTATGGTACATGGTAGTATGTTGATTTGGATCCATACGATACCATGGTACTATGATTTGTGATATGACACATGATAGTATGTTGATTCGGATCCATACGTATCATGGTGCGATGACTTGTGATATGGTACGACTGTACATGGTATGTTGATTCGGATCCATACGGTATCATGGTACGATGATTTGTGATATGGCATATGATCGTATGTTGACTTCGGTCCATATGGTATCATGATGCGATGACTTGTGATATGGTATGACCGTACGTGGTATGTTGATTTCGATCCATACAATAGCACATTACGATGAAACTTGTTTGGTAACAAAGATAGTTATTATTACAATTACATGTTCTTTAGAATTGTGTAGTAATTAAGTCTTTATTTCTTTTACATGGTATTGAAAGACTATTACGGGTAGTATATTACTATCGAATGATTGTATGGAAATTGAAAGTGTGTATATGGGTAGTAATGAGCATTATAGGCCTTTGGACACAATTTCGGGAATGAAATTTGGTTCATAGGATTTTTGCTTTCGTTTTACTCTCAGTAGCATTATTATGCTAATGTTGCTACACTTACAAATTTTCAGGTAAACCCCGTCTTAAGAAGCGTGGTAAAGGAGGTGGTGCCGCGTGACTTGCCAAGTTGGTGTACGGACAATGTTGAAACATATTTTGGTTTAGCATTCTTAGAAATGCTTGTAAATTACTTTCATTTTCCATACTTATGTCTTTTTGAGCCCGAAAAGGTATTTGTGTAAAATCTGCCTATGTTTTATGACTTAAATGTCTTTTGGGAAGTTTAAATTATATGTTGGAATTCGCATTCCCGATTTATCACTTTTTCTGAAATGGGTTGAGGTAAACAGGTTTTGGATATCCGAATTTTAAATGGACCCATGCCGTTTTTCTTTATAAAAATTGAGTCTTCCGCTGTGCATTTGAATTTAAAGAATTTAATGGAATCCGGGTCGTTACAGTTGGTATCAGAGCCTCTTTGGTTCTGAAGACCACATGCATCACATGTTTTTCATATTTTGATATTGTCCAATCATCGCTCGAGGTCAACGGCTCCAGGTATCCTTAGAACGCTCTTTTGATTAGTTTGTTTGTACTTTAGCTTTTCCTTTCCTGGTATCTCATATGAGGCTTTTCTGATTTTGATGTTAGTATGCCTCCGAGGACAGTTGCATCTAGGAGAGGTAGGAGCAGAATACCGACTGCAGTACGAGGCAGAGGTCGGCCTAGAGCAGTTACACCACCACATCCTCCATCTGAGTATCGGGAGGATGAGCCTCCAGTTGATCAGCCACCTAGTCATGGTCGCAGTGTTACCATTTCTGAGGAGTATTTTAGAGATTTATTATGAGGTGGTGGAGGACATGTTTATCAGGTTATACCACCTGTTAGAGCACCTGCTCCAGTGGTAGATCAGTCTGGTATTACTGATGTTGCGAAAACCCTAAAGGAGTATATCAGGTATAACACGCCTGAGTTTGATGGTACATTTACCGATCCGGCTGATGTGTAGAGATGGATTACCAGGATTGAGAGGGTACTTGGGTTCATTAAGTGCCCAGATCAGCTGAAGGTCCACTATGGGACCTATTCCTTGGTTGAGGATGCACTTTACTGGTGGAATGGTATATCCCATACTCTCAGTCCTGATTTGCAGGTTAGTTGGGAGATGTTCAGGGAGAAGTTTTTTGATAAATACTATCCCGAGGATACACGAGATCAGTTAGAGATGCAGTTTCTTACCTTCAAACAGGGTGATAGGTCTGTGGTGGAGTATGAGAGAGAGTTTGACAGGTTGTCAAAGTTTTCCACCAGACATGTTACCGATCTGAAGAGTAAGAGGAAAAGATTTATAGTGGGTTTGAGGGCAGAGTTATGGGGGCAGATACGAGCCTTGCAACCTACTACCTATGCCTATGCTTTTAATGCCGCTTTGGCATTAGATATTGGGGATGTTGAGAAGAAGGCTTTTGAGATTACTGCACAGGCCTCTTCTCAGAAGAAGAAGGTTAGGGACGACCTTTCAGGTCGAGGAACACAGCCACTTAGACATGCTCCTGGTAAGGGCAGAGGACAGACAGAACCTCAGTTTCATACAGGTTAGTCTAGTGCTCTAGCTCCTCCCTTACCCTATTGTCCATATTGTACCGGGTACCACCTAGGTCAGTGTAAGGTGGTGAAATGCTATCAGTGTGGACAGACTGGACATATGAGACGTTTCTGCCCTAGTTTACAGACACCACGGTATAGTGGGGGTCAGGGTCAGAGTTCAGGTCAGGGTCAGGGCCGAGGACAGATCCAGGGGTGAGGTTAGACAGTTAGTAGAGGCCAGGTTAGGCCTATTCAGCAGCAGAGAGCACCACCGGCAGTTCAGGCACAACCTCAGACACGACAGCAGGCCCGTGTCTTTGCCATAACTCGAGAGGATGTCGAGGCATCTGGTACTGTTGTGACAGGTACTTTGTCCGTTTTAGGGCACTCTGCCTTTGTATTATTCGATTCTGGGGCTAGTCACTCATTTATTTCTGCTGAGTTTGTCGAGTCTGCTGCCTTACAGTCTGAGCCGTTAGGGCATGAGTTGCATGTCACTACTCCGCTCGAAAAATCTGTTGTTGTGGATAGAGTCGTTTATACTGATGATTTATGTATTATGGGTTGCTTTCTGCATGCTATGTTGATTGTGATGCCAATGTTTGACTTTGATATTATTTTGGGTATGGATTGGCTGTCAGCCAACCACGCCATTATCTGTTGTAGTGAGAAAGTGGTAGACTTTATTGGTCCGCGTGGGACTAGTTTACGATTTCATGGGATCCGAGGTAGGGTGACACCTGCGGTTATCTCGGTGATCCAGGCTAGAGCACTTTTGAGTGATAGTGCTTGGGGTTACTTAGCTAGTGTAGTTGACACATCTGTTAGTGTGACCACCCTAGTTTATGTACCCGTTGTGAGGGATTTCATTGATGTTTTCCCTGATGAGTTACCTGGTTTGCCACCAGTGAGAGAGCTAGACTTCCAGATATAGGTGATACCTGGGACTGCTCCATTGTCCAAGGCACCTTATCGTATGGCACCAGCTGAGCTCAGAGAGCTAAAAAGGCAGTTGCAAGAACTTTTAGACTTGGGGTTTATATGCCCAAGTGTATCACCGTGGGGAGCTCCGGTATTTGTTGACTATCAAAGCCAATTAATCTTATTTCTTATTTTGATGATAACAAACGTGTTTTTGTTATTAATCAATATTCTGTGTTTTGATAGTTCAATGTGTAGAGAAAATTATAACGAGTCCAACGCAACTGGAATCGACTCAATCGGACTTCAAACGAGCAAGATATTGATTTTAGAAGAGAGGAATTAAATTAATTATTTCGTTCAGATCATATATGGCAAGCTTCATTATATTTATTATGCGCTCAATTTTCTCCGCCGTCAGATCTGTAAGTAGTTGAGATGGAAGGCCCAGATTGATTCAACTTTATAAATTAAAGAAAAAGAATTATTCATTTTTAATTCCATCCGTTCGATCGTCCAAAGTCCTCATCCTACGGCGCACAAAAATTCAAAGCAGAAATTAAAGGAAAATAAAAAGAAAAATCAGATTTGATTTCAGTCGTTCAATTTCCACCAGCCTCGCATCTGACGCTCGAAAATTCGCGCCACGTCTGCGCGTGATCACAACTCCCTGACTCGCTGACGCCGTGGGTCCCACGCGGTCTGCTTCCTCCAGCCGGTGCTCGACACGTGGCCTTCATGTTTCCAATAAAGCAGATTTGCCTTTTCTTTTGTGTGCAAAATGACGCTTCAGCCCCTAATCTTTTAGTCATTGACCATCATTCTTTGACTTGGCTGACCAATTTTTGAAGCTCTCTCACAACGGTCTATTGGCCGAATTGCCCCTGCTGCCCGAGAATTCATTAATATTATTATTATTATTTAATTCTAAATCAGATTTGCTTCAGCCAATGGTTGTGCGACACGTAGCTGCTCTTTATTGAGGCATTTATTACACAATATGAGAAATTACAACAATGCCCTTCACTGATTTAAATTTCCTTGAAGACATAAAGGGTGTTAACATCATTTCAAGACCTTCTCCCTCAACTTCATTTCTGGAAATTTTTTCAACCGAAAATTGTTATTTTTCTTCTTCCTTTTTGTCAACAATGGAGCCTTTTCTTTGTTCCATTCACACCATTGAAGTCAAATTCATTTATGAAGGTGGATGAAATAGTAGAAAAACGGTAATATTTTTTTACCTATAAATTGAGCTCGAAATTGACAGATTTACTACAAATCAGAAGCTAATTTCTCATTGCTAAGTTCAAAAGTTCTCCATTTTTTAATCATCCTCTTTAAGCCTTCTTGTGAGCTAAATTTGTGTATCTCTAGCCATTCTTAAGGGCTAATTTGTTGAGAGCATTGTCTCATATTGTGAGCCAAATTATTGTAATATCTATCCTTTGTGAGGATTTACAAATTGTAAAAGGTTAACTTTAAACCTTAGTAAAAAGAGTGATAGTGATCGGTTGTCCTTGCTCCGTGGAAAGGGTCATTGTTCGGGTTTGATCTTGATCCCGCTAAAAGGATTGGGTTGCACTTGCTCCCACAAAAAGTGAATACAAATTCCCGAGAGGCGCTCGGGGAGTGGACTAGGCCGCATTTTTGGCCGAACCACTATAAATTTTGGTGTCACTTTCTCTAACCCTTACTTTTAATTATTTCTTTACATATTTATTCTTATAATTTACAAAGCATACAAATTTTCTATTATCATATCATATTTGTTTACTTTGCTAAAAAGAATTCTAAGTATAAAATTCATTCATATTGGTTGAACTTAAAAAGTCCAATTATTTTGTTAATCTAAATTTTTGAATTGATTGAAAAAGTTTTATAATTTTTTAAAAACCCTATTCACCCCCCCCCCCCTCTAGGGTTGCCTTAGATCCTAACAATTGGTATCAGATCGAGGTGCTCAAATTTTTATTGAAAATTTGTTTTAAAAAGCTTAATTGCTTGAGCTATGGCAACACATAATTTTAATCCTTTTGGTGATAGTCAATCAATTAATAAGCCTCCGTATTTTAATGGTTCTAATTATAGTTATTGGATGAATAGAATGCAATTTTTCTTAATTTCTGTTGATGTTGAATTATGGGATATTATAGACAAGGTTTTAATCAACCTCTTAAAACTATTGAAAATATTAGTTCCCCTAAGCCTATGGTCGAGTGGTCTAAAGAGGAAAAGAAAGCATATGGTTTGAATGCTAAAGCTATAAATTGCTTATTTTGTGCCTTGAATGAAATTGAATACAATAGAGTTTCTATTTGTAAAACCGCTAACGAAATTTGGCATAAACTTGAAATTACTCATGAGGGAACCGATCAAGTCAAAGAAACTAAAATTGACATGTTAGTACATAGTTATGAATTATTTAAAATTGATGATGACGAATCAATTTCGGATATGTTCATTAGATTTACTAACATTTTTAATTCTTTGGAAGGTCTTGGAAAATCTTATTCTAACATTGAAAAGGTGAAGAGAATTCTTTGGGCTCTACCAAAACAATGGGAACCAAAAGTCACCGCCATCCAAGAAGCTAAAGACTTGAAAACTCTCTCCATGGATGAATTAATTGGGTCTCTTATGACTCATGAGATCAAAATCAAGAAAAACATGGAAGATGATAAAAAGAAGAAAGAAAGAAGCATTGCTCTCAAGTCAACTTTTGTGGAAGAAGATTCCGAAAATGATGAAAGTATCGATGATGAAGATATGGCTTATCTCTCAAGAAGATTCAAAAGCTTCTTAAAGAAGGAGAAACAATTCAAAAAGAATTTCACCAATCAAAGAGAATCAAATGGTGAAAAGAGCAAGAAAGATGAAATCATTTGTTATGAATGCAAGAAGCCCGGTCACATTAGGACCGATTGTCCTCTTCTCAAATCATCCAAGAAATTAAAGAAAGCTATGAAAGCTACATGGGATGATAGTGATGAAAGTGAAAGTGAAAAAGAGGAAGAAGTTGCAAATATGTGCTTTATGGCACATAGTGACAATAATGAAGAAGATGAAAATGAGGTACATCTTAACTCTTCTTCTTACATTGAATTGTTGAATGAATTTGAATGCATGCAACAAAGTTTTGAGAAAATTACTAAAAAGTATAGTGTGCTTTCAAATAAACATGTAGATTTATCAAATGAAAATAAATCTTTAATTGAAAAAGTCGATTCTTTGGAAAATGCATCTAATAATCAAATTCATGTTTCATGTGAAGAAAAGAATGCTTTACTTGATAAAATTAAATTTCTTGAACATGACATTTTTGAAAAGAATGAGCTCATTGTTGTCATTAAAGAAAAAGAGACTAATCTTTTGAAACAACTTGATGAAGCTAATGATAATATTAAAAAGTTTACCATAGGTGCTCAAACTCTTGATAAAATGATCAATATGGGTAAACCGAATAAAGAGAAAAAGGGTATTGGATATATGGATGAAATTTCTACTCCTTCATCTTCTAAATCCATTTTTGTTAAAGAAACCCCTTGCATGAAAAATGATAAATTGCCTATGATGCCTAAACTTGAAAATGCTAAATCTTTTGTGCATAAGGATAAAAAGGCTAAAATTACATGTATGGCACAAAGTGTTAAAAATGATAAAATTGATTTTTCTAAATCAAAGTTTGTACCTACTTGTCATTATTGTGGTATGAAAGGTCATATTAGACCAAATTGCTTCAAATTGAAAAATGGTCATTCTACACATTCTAAGAGGCATACATATCATAAATCAAAGTTCCAAAATAATTATAAGAAAAAGCATGTGCATAGATTCTTTGTAAAAGATCCATCATTGCATGATGTTGTTTGCTTTTCTTGTGGCAATTATGGACATAAACCCTATTCATGTCATTTTCATAAATTTAATGGTTCAAATATTTCAAGATCAAATGTTTTGAAAATAAATAGAATTTAGATTCCAAAATATGAAAATGCTAACCGATATGGACCCAAACAAGTATGGGTACCAAAAGATCAAACATGAATTCCTATTCTTTATAGGATTGTTCGAAAATATCAAAGAAGAGCAAGTGGTACTTGGATAGTGGATGCTCAAGACACATGACGGGTGATCATTCCAAGTTTTCCACACTTACCAAGAAAGAAGGTGGACTAGTAACCTTCGGTAATAACAAGAAAGGAAAAATCATCGGTAAAGGAATTGTCGGTAACGATTCCTCTTCTTTAATAGAAAATATTTTATTAGTTGATGGTCTTAAACATGATTTATTAAGTATTAGCCAATTGTGTGATAAAGGTTATGAAGTATCATTTATTAAAAAGCATTATTTTATAAAAGATGTTTGTGATAACAAAGTTTTATTTGTTGGAAATAGAGATGCAAATGTTTACACCATTAATATACATGCATGTTCTTTAAATGAAAAATGTCTATCCGTTTTAAATGATGATTCTTGGCTATGGCATAGAAGACTAGGTCACACAAGCATGAAATTGATTTCAAATATTTCTAAAAAGTGTTTGGTAAGAGGTTTGCCCAAATTAAAATTTGAAAAAGATAAAATTTGTGATGCTTGTCAAATGGGTAAACAAAGAAAGTCATCTTTTAAATCTAAAAATGATATTTCCACTACTAGACCTTTACAACTTTTACACATGGATTTATTTGGCCCTTCTAGAACTTCTAGTTTTGGAGGAAATTATTATGCTTTTGTAATTGTTGATGATTATTCTCGTTTTACATGGGTTTTGTTTTTAAAGCATAAAGATGAAGCTTTGAAAAAGTTTATTAACTTTACAAAAAGAGTTCAAAATGAAAAAGGATTTTTGATTTCTCAAATAAGAAGTGATCATGGTGGAGAATTTGAAAATATTGCTTTTGAAAATTTTTGTAATGAAAATGGTTATACTCACAATTTCTCCTCTCCTAGAACTCCTCAACAAAACGGTGTAGTTGAACGGAAAAATCGTTCTTTGCAAGAATTAGCAAGATCTATGTTAAATGAATATGGTCTTCTTAAATATTTTTGGGCGGAAGCCGTTAACACCGCTTGTTATGTTTTAAATAGAGTTTTAATAAGAAATTTTTTTGGATAAAACTCCTTATGAATTATGGAATGGAAAAAGTCCTGTTGTAAGTTATTTTAAAGTTTTTGTTTGCAAATGTTTTATTCTAAATAATAAGGAAAATCTTGGTAAGTTTGATTCTAAAACCGATGTTGGTATTTTCCTTGGTTATTCCTCAACTAGTAAAGCTTATAGAGTTTTTAATAAAAGAACTTTAGTTATTGAGGAAACTATGCATGTTGTATTTCATGAATCTATTCATGGTGATGTTAATATTATTAATGATTCTCTTGATACTAATGCTTTAGAAAAGAATCTTGATGATTTGCAAATTAGTGATAAAGGCATTGAAGCTACTTCAAGTGAGCAAATTGAAAATTCAAATGATATATTGGATGTAAATGCTTCACAATCTTTGCCTAAGGAATGGAGATATGCTACACACCATCCAACCGATTTAATTATTGGTGATCCAACTCAAGGTGTAAGAACTCGTTCCTCTCTTAATATGTTTAATAATCTTGCTTTTGTTTCTCAAATTGAACCAAAAAGTTTTGAAGATGCTCAATTTGATGAATCTTGGTTATTTTCTATGAAAGAAGAATTAAATCAATTTGAAAGAAATAAAGTTGGGGAATTAGTTCCTAGACCTCAAAATAATTCTATTATTGGTACTAAATGGGTTTTTAGAAATAAACTTGATGAAAATGGAAATATTATTAGAAATAAAGCTAGATTAGTTGCAAAAGGTTATTGTCAAGAAGAAGGAATTGATTATGATGAAACTTTTGCACTAGTTGCTAGATTAGAAGCAATTCGAATGTTACTTGCTTTTGCTTCTCATAAAAATTTCATTTTATATCAAATGGATGTAAAAAGTGCTTTTTTAAATGGTTATATTATGGAAGAAGTTTATGTTGATCAACCTCCCGGTTTTGAAAACTTTGAATTTCCAAATCATGTTTTTAAATTGAAAAAGGCACTTTATGGTTTGAAACAAGCTCCAAGAGCTTGGTATGAAAGATTAAGTAAATTCTTGATTAACAATGATTTTTAAATGGGTAAAAATTGATACTACTCTTTTTATTAAAATCAAAGGTAATGATTTGTTAGTAGTTCAAATCTAGGTTGATGATATTATTTTTGGTTCTACTAATCCTTCTTTGTGTGAAGAATTTTCCAAAGTTATGCATAGTGAGTTTGAAATGAGCATGATGGGAGAACTTAGTTTCTTTCTTGAACTTCAAATCAAACAACTCAAAGATGGAATTTTCATAAATCAAGAAAAATACACAAAGGAATTATTGAAAAGATTCAAGCTTAATGAGGGAAAGATTGCAAAAACTCCTATGAGTACAACAACCAAGCTTGACAAAGATGAAAAAGGTAAAAATGTTGATGTCAAATCCTATAGAGGTATGATTGGTTCTTTACTTTATTTAACGGCAAGTAGACCCGATATTATGTTTAGTGTATGTTTATGTGCTAGATTTCAATATTGTCCTAAAGAATCACACTTGCATGCGGTAAAAAGAATATTTAAATATTTGCTTGGAACATATAATTTAGGCTTATGGTATCCTAGAAATGTTGAATTTAATTTAGTTGGATATTTCGATGACGATTAAGCGGGAAGTTTACTTGATAGAGAAAGTACTAGTGGCACTTGTCAATTTTTAGGTAGTTCTTTAGTTTCATGGTTTAGTAAAAAGCAAAACTCTGTTGCTTTATCTACTACCGAAGCGGAATATATAGCCGTTGCTAGTTGTTGTGCACAAATTCTATGGATGAAACAAACTTTATGTGATTATGGTTTATCATTTGAAAAAGTTCCTATCTTTGCAACTCAAGTGCTATTAATTTAACTAAAAATCCAATACATCATTCTAGAACAAAGCATATTGATATTAGACATCATTTTATAAGAGAACATGTGCAAAATGGATCTATTATTCTCGATTTTGTTAACTCTTGTGATCAATTTGCAGATATTTTCATCAAACCTTTGAATGAAGAAAGCTTTTGCAAAAATAGGCTTGCTCTTGGAATATTAAGGTATGATACTTCTAAATAATTTGAATCTTATGCAATTATTTAGGGGGAGTTTAGAAATTCAAATTCAAATCTTATTTTGATGAAACTTTTGGAATTAAGTATACTTATTCTTTTTTATTGATTCCAAAAGGGGGAGAAAATTGATGAGGAAAATGACACTTATCTTGTCCTTAAATTAATAAATATTTTTAAGGGGAAGAACTTATTTAGGGGGAGTATTTCATATACTATATTGAACATCTCTTGAATATTTATACTCTTACTCTTTCATTTTCCCTAACAGTTTGTCATCATCAAAAAGGGGGAGATTGTTGACTTTCTAAGCCAATTAATCTTATTTCTTATTTTGGGGGAGTATGTCATATACTATATTGAACATCTCTTGAATATTTATACTCTTACTCTTTCATTTTCCCTTACGGTTTGTCATCATCAAAAAGGGGGAGATTGTTGACTTTCTAAGCCTATTAATCTTATTTCTTATTTTGATGATAACAAATGTGTTTTTGTTATTAATCAATTTTCTGTGCTTTGATAGTTCAATGTGTAGACAAATATATAACGAGTCCAACGCAACTAGAATCGACTCAATCGGACTTCAAACGAGCAAGATATTGAATTTAGAAGATTGGAATTAAATTAATTATTTCATTCGGATCGTATATGGCAAGCTTCATTATATTTATTATGCGCTCAATTTTCTCAGCCGTCAAATCTGCTAGTAGTTGAGATGGAAGGCTCAGATTGATTCAACTTTATAAATTAAAGAAAAAGAATTATTCATTTTTAATTCCATCCGTTCGATCGTCCAAAGTCCTCATCCTACAACGCACAAAAATTCAAAGTAGAAATTAAAGGAAAATAAAAAGAAAAATCAGATTTGATTTCAGCCATTCGATTTCCACCAGCCTCGCATCTGATGCTCGAAAATTTGCCACGTCTGCGCGTGATCACAACTCCCTGACTCGCTGACGCAACTGCTGACGCCGTGGGTCCCACGCGATCTGCTTCCTCCAGCCGGTGCTCGACACGTGGCCTTCATGTTTCCAATAAAGCAGATTTGCTTTTTCTTTTATGTTCGAAATGACGCTTCAGCCCCTAATCTTTTAGTCAATGTCGCCCATGTCCTGACCATCATTCTTTGACTTGGCTGACCGATTTTTGAAGCTCTCTCACAACGGTCTATTGCCCGGATTGCCCCTGTTGCCCGAGAATTCATTAATATTATTATTATTATTTAATTCTAAATCAGATTGCTTCAGCCAATGGTTGTGCGACACGTAGCTGCTCTTTATTGAGGCATTTATTATACAATATGAGAAATTACAACAATGCCCTTCACTGATTTAAATTTCCTTGAAGACATAAAGGGTGTTAACGTCATTTCAAGACCTTCTCCCTCAACTTCATTTTTGGAAATTTTTTCAGCCGAAAATGGCTATTTTTCTTCTTCCTTTTTGTCAACAATGGAGCCTTTTCTTTCTTCCATTCACACCATTGAAGTCAAATTCATTTATGAAGGTGGATGAAATAGTAGAAAAACGGTAATATTTTTTTTACCTATAAATTGAGCTCGAAATTGATAGATTTACTACAAATCAGAAGCTAATTTCTCATTGCTAAGTTCAAAAGTTCTCCATTTTTTAATCATCCTTTTTAAGCCTTCTTGTGAGCTAAATTTGTGTATCTCTAGCCATTCTTAAGGGCTAATTTTTTAAGAGCATTGTCTCATATTGTGAGCCAAATTATTGTAATATCTATCCTGTGAGGATTTACAAATTGTAAAAGGTTAACTTTAAACCTTAGTAAAAAGAGTGATAGTGATCGGTTGTCCTTGCTCCGTGGAAAGGGTCATTGTTCGGGTTTGATCTTGATCCCGCTAAAAGGATTGGGTTGCACTTGCTCCCGCAAAAAGTGAATACAAATTCCCGAGAGGTGCTCGGGGAGTGGACTAGGCCGCATTTTTGGTCGAACCACTATAAATTTTGGTGTCACTTTCTCTAACCCTTACTCTTTTAATTATTGCTTTACATATTTATTCTTATAATTTACAAAGCATACAAATTTTCTATTATCATATCATATGTGCTTACTTTGCTAAAAAGAATTCTAAGTATAAAATTCATTCATATTGGTTGAACTTAAAAAGTCCAATTATTTTGTTAATCTAAATTTTTGAATTGATTGAAAAAGTTTTATAATTTTTTAAAAACCCTATTCACCCCCTCCCCTCTAGGGTTGCCTTAGATCCTAACAGTATTGTTTGTATGGAAGAAAGATGGCTCTATGAGATTATGCATTGATTATAGAGAGCTGAACCGGGTCATAGTGAAGAACAAGTATCCTTTGCCCAGAATAGATGACTTGTTTGATCTGCTGAAGGGGGCCACTATCTTTTTGAAGATAGATCTTCGATCAGGATATCATCAGTTGAGGATTAGGGATGCTGATATTCCTAAGACTGTGTTCAGGACAGGATATGGACATTATGAGTTTTTTATCATGTCTTTTGGCTTGACTAACGCTCCTGCAGCCTTTATGGACCTGATGCATATGGTGTTCAAGAGGTTTATTGACACTTTTGTGGTAGTGTTTATTGATGATATTCTTGTTTATTCGAGGACTGAGGAGTTACATGCTATCCATTTAGAGAAGGTATTATCGACTTTGAGGGCTCAAAAGTTGTATGCAAAGTTCTCTAAATGTGAATTCTGGTTGAAGGAAGTGAATTTCTTGGGCATGTAGTATCTAGTAGAGGGTTTTCTGTGGATCCTTCTAAGGTGGAAGCTGTTAGTAGTTGGCCCCGACCGACTAATGTGACTGAGATACGAAGTTTTCTTGGACTTGCAGGGTATTATAGACGATTTGTGCAAGATTTTTCCAAGATTGCATCCTCTTTGACTCATTTAACGAAAAAGGGGGTTGATTTTGTGTGGAATGATGAGTCTGAAAATAGCTTTGAGGAGCTTAAGAGGCGACTTGTATCGGCCCCAGTTTTAGTATCACCTGATGAATCTGGTGGTTTGACAGTGTATACCGATGCATCCAAGAAGGGTCTGGGATGTGTTTTGATGCAACATGGGAAGGTAATAGCTTATGCTTCTAGGCAGTTAAAAGAGCATGAGAAAAAGTACCCGACTCATGATTTGGAGTTAGCAGCGGTGATACATGCGTTGAAAATTTGGAGACACTACTTGTATGGTGAGAAGATTCTGATTTTCACCGATCACAAGAGTCTTAAATACTTGTTCACACAGAAGGAGCTCAATATGAGACAGAGGAGATGGCTAGAACTTGGGAAGGATTATGATTGTGACATCCAATATCATCCGGGAAAGGTCAACGTAGTTGCTGATGCACTTAGTAGAAAATCATCACACTTGTCTACTATGAGTACTATTCCATTGAGACTTAGATGGGAGATGGAAAGAGCTGAGATAGCCATTCTTTCAGCTGAGACTACTGTGAGCTTGGCGAGTTTGATAGTTGGCCCTACTTTGAGACAGAGGATGATAGAGGTACAGAGGGGTGAGAAACAATTGGCTGAAGGTTTTCGTGAGGCAGAATCCGATTTACCTAGCCATTTTACTTTTTCCACAGATAATGCACTGATGTATCGTAGGAGGCTATGTGTAACTTCCCGTTATTTTGTGATAAAAAAAATTTTATTTATTTTATTTTAATTTAAGTAATTAAAGTTTATTTATTTATCGGTAAATTAGAATTTGTAGTTTATTTCGGTTTTAATCCTTTAATTGACCTTTTTTAGTTTATTTTCATTTTAATGGTATTAATAATTATTAACGGGCCAATTAATAATTATTAATCACCATTGGGATAGTTTGAGAAGTTCGGGATTCGTTTTTAAGCCAAAAGTCATAAAAGGACGTAACCGTCATTTCCAAAATTCCTAAATATCTAAACACTATTCATTAATCTTCTTTAAATCAACTTTGACCCAAAATTTGACCAAAAAATCTTCATCTTTCTTTCCTCCCACCCGTGAGCTCAAAGAGAGAAAAAGAGAAATTCGATTTTTGTTCGTTTCTTGCCCGATCGACTTGATTCCGGGTCCATTGGAAAGGTATCGGTCCTATGATCCTTTTCCACCTAACCATCACACTTGCCACTCGTATTATACGGAGTTCTCGGTAAGTTTCTTTTGAAACCCTAAGCTCCAAATAGTGTTTTAATGGAGTTTTCCTTGATTTCCTTCATTTTCGTGTTGTAGAACTCGGTGTTTGTAAATACGGGAGCAGTTTTAAGTGTTTTTGGAAACTATCCCATAACCCTAAAACCGAGTTTCAGTCGAAACCCTTCCCCTTTGAAATTTACCCTTTTGGGTTTGTTTATGGGTTAGAATTTAATGAAATATTGTTTATTTAAATTCAATTCGGGAAAGGGCTTAATGTTCAAAAACCCTAATTATCGATACCCATTGAAATCAGGATTATCGAATTTGCTTAAAACCAACTCAAAACATATTTAATTTGCCAAAAAGCCGAAAAACCAAACCCGAGACCCTTTTTATTGGGAGGGCCGAGAGCCTCCAAGGGGGAGGTTTGATGGATTTTCGTCCTTTTGCTTGTTTAGTCGTTGTTTAATCGTTAGTTGGTGATTTATTAAATTTCGGGATATAATTCCTTTTGTAGGTGTTTTTGAACCGCTCGTTTGATCGCTCCTTCGGACTTAGGAGCAAAGTCATCTTTTATTTAAGGTGAGAATAGTTAGGATTTAAAGTACTTATAGAAAGCAAATGAGTGTGAAGGTTTGTAGAGTTTGAAACTAAGATTAGAGTCCGAACCTAAGATTAGAGGGTTGTGAGTTAGTGCCCTTAAGATTAAGAGTTAATCCTTTAAGTGAGAACTTAGGAGTTCTCAAGGAAAGTATCGAATCTTAGAAGATTCTAAGTTAGATTCGTTTCTAAGCTTAGGTTGGATCATTGGAGGTTAGAAGATCCAAGCTTGTTCTTAGAATGGTTAATAGATTAATCGTTCGTGTTATGATTCTACTTTTATTTTTGATGCCGGAGTACGATCGGCATATCATTCGTCCGAGATTACTATCTATTTTACTTATGTCATTTACTTTATGTCTTTATTTTTGCTCCTTTACTTTATGTATGTTTCGGTTGCTTTATCATTTACATTCACTTTATTTACTTTTGCATGCATATGTAAACATATGCATAACATCTCGCATCATTGAAAAGAAGTTGAATCGTAAGTTGTGAACGCACACATTACTTCCTTATGCGGAGTTGAATCGTAAGTTGCGGACGTACACATTACTTCTCATGCATAGAAGTTGAATCGTAAGTTGCGAACGCACACATTACTTCCTTATGTGGAGTTGAATCGTAAGTTGCGGACGTACATATTACTTCTCATACATAGGGAGTTGAATCGTAAGTTGTGGACGTACACATTACTCCTCATTTGGAGTTGAATGGTAAGTTACGGACGTACGCATTACTTCCTCATGCATAAAAGAAATTGTGGAATCCTATGGGATGTCCTCATGCAATCATGATTATGATTGATGATATAGAGAATCGAGATGTTATATTTTATACAAAGTTTATTTACTTTACTTATTCTTTGTCATAACAAGTTAATGGTTGAGAATTGACTACAAGTGTAGTAATGTCATACTTTGGAGAAAATGGATTATAATCACCTTGAGTTTGGAGAACTTTAGGAGTGAATTGTGTCAGATTAATTGGACACAAATCGAAATGTGAGTTTGAGGTCTATCTTTACTTTTTATGCTTATTATTCTCACTGGGCTTAGTTTGTTAGCTCATGATATTACAACCAATTTTAGGTAATGCCCTGGCTAGAGGCCATGGAAGGGGAGATGGTGCTGCGTGATCGAGGGATGCTGACCTCGAGATGGACTTGTTTTTGTAAAGTATATGTAAATATTTTGTGAATTTCAAGACTTTGATGTTGTATTTAGCTCATAAGAGCTTTTGTTGATGTTTTTATGATATGAAATATTTGAACTCCTGATTTGGGACTTAAAGTCCATGTGAATTTATTAGATTGAAAAATTAGGATGTAAACAGGTTTTCGGCATGCCAACTTTCAAACAAAACCACGCTGTTTTCTCTTAATTTAATTTATTAAAAAGTGACGGGTCGACACAGTTGGTATCAGAGCCTACAGGTTCTGTAGACTACATGCGATGCATGTTTGTATTTCATGTTTTGTTTTAAGTCCATTCTCAAAGTCATCATCTGAGATCAGCATCACCAGGTATTCCTAGACCTTTGTCTTTAAACTCGCATTTTATTTCGATTTGGTAAAGGAGTGGTGAATCCTCTTTTACTAGTAACTTATCAAGTTATATTGACTATAATGCAGTATGCCTCCTAGAAGGGGTGCTAGACGAGCTGGTGTTAAGGCGGCTGCTCCTGTGAGGGGTGGAGGCTGAGCCCAAGCTCGTGACCCTACACCACCTCCACCTGTGATTCCTGTAGTACCTCCACCTGAGATTCCTGTTATACCGCCACCTGTTCAGGGGCGAGGAGTTTATATTGCTGAGGAGGATTATCTGGGATTATTGCGGATGCTGGTAGACCAGTTCTGCCTGTTGTACCTCCACCTAGACCAGCTGATGTGGCAGTTGATTAGGTTGGAGCTACCAATGCTGCTAGATTTCTGAGGGAGTATAGTAGATATGCACCTGCTGAGTTTAATGGTAGGTCTTTGGATGCATCTTTTGCAGAGTTCTGGATTGATAGAGTTGAGAGGGCTTTTGAGTTCATTAGGTGCCCGGACCATCTGAAGGTCCATTGTGGTACGTACTCTTTGGTTGATGATGCCCTGTATTGGTGGAGAGGCCTTTATAGATCACTTTCTTTGACTATGGAGGTTATTTGGAAGGTATTTCGCGAGAAGTTTTATGAGAAATACTATTCTGCTGATTTGAAAGATCGATTGGAGGTGGAATTTCTGACCCTGAAACAGGGTGATAGCTCGGTGACAGAGTACGAGCGAGAGTTTGACCGACTGTCCAGGTTTGCTGCTGGACAGGTTGCTGATCCTGAGAGCAAGATGAGGAGGTTTTTGGTAGGGCTGAGAGCCGAGATTAGGGGTCATTTACGCACCTTGCGTCCGACCACCTATGAGGAGGCTTTAGACTTTGCAGTTTCCTTAGATTTGGCATCTGAGGAGAAGAAAGGCAAGTTAGCTGCTATCGGAGAGACTTCCTCTCATAAGAGGAAGGTAGAGGACGACCCTGCTGGCCGAGTACCAACACCACAAGAGAGACAATGCGAGCAGAGCTAGGGGTAGATTTCGGTTTAGGCAGTAGGAAGGCACGAGAGGCGGCTCCCTACCACCTATATATTATACTTGTGGTCAGGAGGGTCATATATCTAGTCGGTGTAGGACTTATCAGGCTCAGCCACCACAGTATGGTTACCCGGGCCAGGGTTATCAGCAGAGACCTTATCAGGCACCACCTGCTTTTTATGCTCCTCCGACTAGGGGCAGAGGCCATGACCGAGGTAGAGGTCAGGACCGAGGTAGAGGACAGTTCAGGGGTAGAGGTCAGGGTGGCCAGGCACAGCAGTTTAGACTTCCGCCTGTTGTTCAGTCGCCACAGATATTACCTCCACCACCACTGCCATTTCCTCCACCGCCACGTCAGATACCACCTCCACCTGCTCAGTATCAGGCCCGAGTTTATGCTACTAGACAGGAGGCTGAGGCTGCAGGTACTGTAGTTATTGGTACTCTAGCAGTTTTGGGCCATTCGGCCTTTGTTTTATTTGATTATGGAGCTAGCCATTCTTTTATTTCTTCTGCTTTTGTTGAGTCGGCTATGCTTGAGTCTGCACCGTTAGGTTTTGAGATGCGTGTTTCGACCCCAGTGGGGAAGTTTTTTATTGCTGATAGCACAGATGATTTGTGTTTTATGGGTTGTTGCTTGCATGCTACTTTGATTATCATGCCTATGTCTGATTTAGATGTGATTCTGGGTATGGATTGGCTATCAGCTAATCGTGCCACTATTGATTGTAATGAGAGAGTGGTTGATTTTATGAGTCCATGTGGGACCAGTGTACGTTTTCGTGGGACTAGTAGTAGATTAGCACCCACTTTGATATCTATGTTAGAAGCTAGTATGCTTCTAAGTGATGGAGCCTTGGGCTATATAGCTAGTGTGGTTGACACTTCTATACCAGAGGCTAGTTTGAGTTCTGTGCCAGTAGTGAGGGATTTCGTTGATGTCTTCCCTGATGAGTTGCCCGGTTTGCCACCGGTGAGACAGTTTGATTTTTCAGATTGAGGTTGCTCCTGGGACAGCTCCATTGTCCAAAGCACCTTATCGTATGGCACCGGCTGAGTTGAAAGAACTCCAGAGCCAGTTACAGGGACTTTTAGACCTGGGGTTTATACTCCCGAGTGTTTCACCGTGGGGAGCTCCAGTGTTGTTTGTGAAGAAGAAGGATGGTTCTATGCGTTTATGCATCGATTATAGAGAGTTGAACCGTGCTACGGTGAAGAACAAGTATCCTCTACCCAGGATAGAAGACTTGTTTGATCAATTGAGAGGAGCCACTATCTTTTCGAAGATAGATTTGAGATCTGGCTATCATCAGTTGAGGATTCGGGATGAGGATATTCCCAAGACTGCTTTCAGGACGCGTTATGGACATTATGAGTTCGTAGTTATGTCCTTTGGCTTGACCAACGCGCCTGCAGCTTTTATGGACCTTATGCACACGGTGTTCAGGAGGTTCCTTGACTCTTTTGTGATTGTTTTTATTGATGACATCCTGGTTTATTCCAAGACAGAGGAGTTGCACGATATACACCTTCGGGAAGTTTTGACAGTACTACGAGGTCAGAGATTGTATGCCAAGTTCTCCAAGTGTGAGTTTTGGCTGAAGGAAGTGGCATTTTTAGGCCACGTAGTATCGAGTAGAGGAGTATCTGTTGATCCCTCTAAGATTGAGGCAGTTACTAACTGGCCTAGACCGACTAGTGTGGCTGATATTCGCAGTTTTCTGGGACTTGCAGGCTATTATAGATGGTTTGTGCAAGATTTCTCCAAGATTGCTTCAGCTTTGACATGTTTGACCCGGAAGGGGGTTGATTTTGTATGGTTTGAGGATTGTGAGAGGAGCTTTGAGGAGCTCAAGAGGAGGCTTGTGACAGCACCTGTTCTAGTGTCACCTTATAGGACTGGTGGTTTGACGGTGTATACAGATGCTTCCCACAGAGGTTTAGGATGTGTGTTGATGCAGCACGAGAAAGTTATAGCTTATGCTTCCCGTCAGTTGAAAGAGCATGAGAAGAAATATCTGACTCATGATTTAGAGTTGGCAGCTGTTGTTCATGCATTGAAGATATGGAGGCATTATTTGTACGGTGAGAAGATTCTGATATTTACTGACCATAAGAGTCTCAAATATTTCTTCACTCAGAAGGAATTGAATATGAGACAGCGGAGATGGTTAGAGCTTGTTAAGGATTATGACTGTGACATTCAGTATCATCCTGGGAAAGCCAATGTAGTGGCTGACGCGCTCAGTAGGAAGTCTTCTCATTCACCAGCTTTGTCAGCCTTACCTTTGAGATTGAGGTGGGATATGGAACGAGCTGAGATAGCATTACTTATTACCGATGTCACTGTGAGTCTGGCTAGTTTGACAGTGGGGCCTACTTTGAGGCAGAGGATGATTGATGCACAGAGAGATGAGGTTCATTTGCAGGCCGGGTTTAGAGAGGCTGAGTCAGATATCCCTAGTCATTTTACCTTCTCTACAAGACAGTGCTCTGATGTATCGTAAGAGGCTATGTATGCCTTTAGGATCGACTTTTAGAAGGGAATGTTGGAGGAGGCTCACAGTTCTATCTTCTCTATTCATCCAGGTAGTACAAAGATGTACAGGGACCTGAGAGAGCATTATTGGTGGCCGGGAATGAAGCTTGAGATTGCGGACTTTGTTAGTAGATGCTTGACTTGTCAGCAAGTCAAGGCTTTGAGGAAGAGTCCATCGGGTTTACTTAACCCTCTGAGTGTGCCAGAATGGAAATGGGAGGAGATTTCCATGGACTTTATCAGTGGTTTGCCGAGGACTCCAAAGGGTTATGATACCATTTGGGTGATTGTAGACCGTTTGACGAAGACCGCACACTTTATACCTAGGAGGATCACCTACCCAGTGGAGACATGGGCACAGTTGTATTTACGGGAGATTGTTAGATTACATGGTGTGCCTGTGAGGATAGTATCAGATCGGGACACTCGTTTTGTCTCGAAGTTTTGGCAGAGTTTGCATTCAGCCATGGGTACTGGTTTGGATTTTAGCACAACTTTTCACCCCCAGACAGATGGTCAGACCAAGAGAGTTAACCAGATTTTGGAGGATATGTTGAGGGCTTGTGTTCTTGATTTTGGACGTAGTTGGGATTCTCAATTGTATTTGGTAGAGTTTTCTTATAATAACAGCTACCAGGCTACTATTGAGATGGCACCATTCGAGGCACTTTATGGTAGAAAGTGTCGATCTCCAGCTCACTGGGATGAGGTTGGGGAGAGAAGACTTTTGGGACCCGAGTTGTTACAGTTGACTAGTCAGTCTATTGACGTGATTAGAGAGAGGATGAGGGTTGCTCAAAGTCGACAGAAGAGTTATGCAGATAAACGACGTAGTCCACTTGAGTTTTCAGTGGGGGACCACGTGTTTTTGAAGGTAGCACCTATGAAGGGTGTTATGAGATTTGGGAAGAAAGGTAAGCTGAGTCCTAGGTTCATTGGCCCTTTTGAGGTACTTGATCGTGTAGGAAGAGTGGCTTACCGATTGGCTTTACCACCTTCTTTATTGGCAGTTCATAATGTATTCCATGTATCGATGCTTCGAAAGTACATGGCAGATCCTTCTCACGTGATTGATCACGATCCGATAGTTTTGGATGCTAACATGTCTTACGAGGAGACACCAGTTGAGATTCAAGCATTCGACCAAAAGGTGTTGAGAAACAAAATGATTCGTTTGGTTAAAGTCCTTTGGAGGAACCAAGTGTCTGAAGAAGCTACGTGGGAGCGTGAGGATGATATGCGGGCAAAGTATCCTCAGCTTTTCACTTAGTGAGTTTACTTTTCGGGGACGAAAAGCCTTTTTAGGAGGGTTGAATGTAACGTCCCGTTATTTTGTGATAAAAAAAATTTATTTATTTTATTTTAATTTAAGTAATTAAAGTTTATATATTTATTGGTAAATTAAAATTTGTAGTTTATTTCGGTTTTAATCCTTTAATTGACCTTTTTTAGTTTATTTTTGTTTTAATGGTAATAATAATTATTAACGGGCCAATTAATAATTATTAATCACCATTGGGATAGTTTGAGAAGTTCGAGATTCGTTTTTAAGCCAAAAGTCATAAAAGGACGTAACCGTCATTTCTAAAATTCCTAAATATCTAAACACTATTCATTAATCTTCTTTAAATAAACTTTAACCCAAAATTTGACCAAAAATTATTCATCTTTCTTTCCTCCCACCCGTGAGCTCAAAGAGAGAAAAAGAGAAATTCGATTTTTGTTCGTTTCTTGCCCGATCGACTTGATTCCGGGTCCATTGGAAAGGTATCGGTCCTACGATCCTTTTCCACCTAACCATCGCACTTGCCACTCGTATTATACGGAGTTCTCGGTAAGTTTCTTTTGAAACCCTAAGCTCCAAATAGTGTTTTAATGGAGTTTTCCTTGATTTCCTTCGTTTTCGTGTTGTAGAACTCGGTGTTTGTAAATACGGGAGTAGTTTTAAGTGTTTTTGGAAACTATCCCATAACCCTAAAACCGAGTTTCAGTCGAAACCCTTCCCCTTTGAAATTTACCCTTTTGGGTTTGTTTATGGGTTAGAATTTAATGAAATATTATTTATTTAAATTCAATTCGGGAAAGGGCTTAATGTTCAAAAACCCTAATTATCGATACCCATTGAAATCGGGATTATCGAATTTGCTTAAAACCAACTCAAAACATATTTAATTTGCCAAAAAGCCGAAAAACCAAACCCGAGACCCTTTTTATTGGGAGGGCCGAGAGCCTCCAAGGGGAAGGTTTGATGGATTTTTGTCCTTTTGTTTGTTTAGTCGTTGTTTAATCGTTAGTTGGTGATTTATTAAATTTCGGGATATAATTCCTTTTGTAGGTGTTTTTGAACCGCTCGTTTGATCGCTCCTTCGGACTTAGGAGCAAAGTTATCTTTTATTTAAGGTGAGAATAGTTAGGATTTAAAGTACTTATAGAAAGCAAATGAGTGTGAAGGTTTGTAGAGTTTGAAACTAAGATTAGAGTCCGAACCTAAGATTAGAGAGTTGTGAGTTAGTGCCCTTAAGATTAAGAGTTAATCCTTTAAGTGAGAACTTAGGAGTTCTCAAGGAAAGTATCGAATCTTAGAAGATTCTAAGTTAGATTCGTTTTTAAGCTTAGGTTGGATCATTGGAAGTTAGAAGATCCAAGCTTGTTCTTAGAATGGTTAATATATTAATCGTTCGTGTTATGATTCTACTTTTATTTTTGATACCGGAGTACGATCAACATATCATTTGTCCGAGATTACTATCTATTTTACTTATGTCATTTACTTTATGTCTTTATTTTTGCTCCTTTACTTTATGTATGTTTCGGTTGCTTTATCATTTACATTCACTCTATTTACTTTTGCAAGCATATGTAAACATATGCATAACATCTCGCATCATTGAAAAGAAGTTGAATCCTAAGTTGCGAACGCACACATTACTTCCTTATACGGAGTTGAATAGTAAGTTGCGGACGTACACATTACTTCTCATGCATAGAAGTTGAATCGTAAGTTGCGAACGCACACATTACTTCCTTATGTGGAGTTGAATCGTAAGTTGCGGACGTACACATTACTTCTCATACATAGGGAGTTGAATCGTAAGTTGCGGACGTACACATTACTCCTGATTTGGAGTTGAATGGTAAGTTACGGACGTACGCATTACTTCCTCATGCATAAAAGAAATTGTGGAATCCAGATGTCCTCATGCAATCATGATTATGATTGATGATATAGAGAATCGAGATGTTATATTTTATACAAAGTTTATTTACTTTACTTATTCTTTGTCATAACAAGTTAATGGTTGAGAATTGACTACAAGTGTAGTAATGTCATACTTTGGAGAAAATGGATTAGAATCACCTAGAGTTTGGAGAACTTTAGGAGTGAATTGTGTCAAATTAATTGGACACAAATCGAAATGCGAGTTTGAGGTCTATCTTTACTTTTTATGCTTATTATTCTCCTTGGGCTTAGTTTGTTAGCTTATGATATTACAACCAATTTCAGGTAATGCCCTGGCTAGAGGCCGTGGAAGGGGAGATGGTGCTGCGTGATCGAGGGATGCTGACCTCGAGATGGACTTGTTTTTGTAAAGTATGTGTAAATATTTTGTGAATTTCAAGACTTTGATGTTGTATTTAGCTCATAAGAGCTTTTGTTGATGTTTTTATGATATGAAATATTTGAACTCCTGATTTGGGACTTAAAGTCCATGTGAATTTATTAGATTGAAAAATTAGGATGTAAACAGGTTTTCGGCATGCCAACTTTCAAACAAAACCACGCAAAATTTTCTAAAAATAAAAGACTTCTTCTGTTTTCTCTGAATTTAATTTATTTAAAAGTGACGGGTCATCACACTATGTGTGCCTTTAGAATCGACTTACAGGAAAGAGCTGTTAGAGGAGGCTCACAGTTCTATCTTTTCTGTGCATCAAGGTAGTACGAAGATGTACATGGACCTACGACAGCATTATTGGTGGCCTAACATGAAACGTGAAGTTGCTGACTTTGTTAGTAAGTGTTTGGTTTGTCAGCAAGTAAAGGCCTTAAGGAAGAGTCCACCTGGTTATCTTAACCCTTTGAGCGTGCCTGAGTGGAAGTGGGAAGAAATATCGATGGACTTTTTTAGTGGCTTGCCGAGGACAGTGAAGGGTTATGACACCATTTGGGTGATTGTTGACAGGTTGACTAAGAGTGCACATTTCATACCAGGGAAGATAACCTACCCTGTTGAGACATGGGCACAGTTGTATTTGAGAGAGATTGTCAGACTTCATGAAGTGCCAATCAGGATTGTTTCAAATCGAGACACCCGTTTTGTTTCGAAATTCTGGCAGAGTCTGCATACTGTTATGGACACTGGCTTGGATTTCAGTACTGATTTTCATCCTCAGACAGAAGGTCAGACCGAGAGGGTTAACCAAATTCTGGAGGATATGCTGAGAGCTTACGCTCTAGATTTCAGTGGTAGTTGGGATACTCAGTTGTATCTTGTTGAGTTTGCTTATAACAATAGTTATCAGGCTACTATCAAAATGGCACCTTTTGAGGCACTTTATGGTAGAAAGTGCAGATCACCGGCTCATTGGGATGAAGTTGGTGAGAGGAAACTTCTGGGACCGGAATTAGTGCAGATGACTAGTGATTCCATTACTCTTATCAGAGAGAGGATGATAGTGGTTCAGAGTAGACAGAAGAGTTACGCTGATGAGAGGCGTAGTGCACTTGAGTTTGAAGTTGGTGACCACGTATTCCTGAAGGTGGCACCCATGAAAGGGGTGATGAGGTTTGGGAGGAAGGGCAAGTTGAGCCCTAGATTTATAGGCCCCTTCGAGATCCTGGATCGGGTTGGGTCTGTAGCTTATCGATTGGCTTTGCCACCGGCCTTGTCGGCAGTTCATGATGTGTTCCATGTGTCCATGCTCAGGAAGTATGTGGCTGACCCTTCACATATTATTGATTATGAGCCTGTTACTTTGGATGCTAGTCTATCCTATGAAGAAGTACCAGTTGAGATCCTAGCCGAGAAACGAAAGGTGCTAAGGAACAAAACGATAGACTTGGTTAAAGTCCTGTGGAAGAACCAAGTATCAGAGGAGGCTACGTGGGATCGTGAGGATGAGATGCGAGCGAAGCATCCTCATCTTTTCACTTAGGAGCCTACTTTTCGGGGACGAAAAGCTCTTTTAGGAGGGTAGTCTGTAACGTCCCGTTACTTTTAGAGGTAAATTTTTTTTTTTTTTAATTAAAGTTTTTAAGATTAGTTTAAATTCAGAAATTTCAATTTTAGTAATTATTTTCGTCCGAAATTCTTTTAAATCATCTTAATACTTTAAATTCGTTTCGGTGATGTTAATAATTATTAACGGGCCAATTAATAATTATTAATCACCTTTGGATTAATTTAAGAGCTTCGGGTTTCGTTTTTAAAGTAAAAACAAAAGAGGGACGTAGGCGTCATTTTCCAAATTCTTAAATATCTAAAAATCACTATTCATCTTCTCTTAAATATCCAAATCTAAGACAAAGGCTTCATTCTTCTTCCTCTTTTTTTCCTTGGGGCCGTGGCTATCAAGAAGGGTTTTCAAATTTTAGGTTTTTCTTTATTTCTCAGTAGATCGTCTCGATTCTACTTCCGTTGGAAAGCCCTCGGCCTAAGCATCATTTCCAACCTACCAATCGAGATTTTCGCTCGTTTTCTCGAGGCCTTAAGGTATGTCAAAGTTTCTAAAACTTGATGTGAATAGTGTTTTAATGGAGGTTTTGAGTTGAAATCTTCAAATTCATTCATTGAAGCATAAAGATTTCAATCGGGAAAGTCGTTTTGGGCAATTTTAGAAACTTCCCCTAAACCTTAAAACCGAGTTTGAGCCGGAAACCCGTCCCGTATGATTTTCCCTCACTTGGCCTTGATTAGGATGTTTAGGTTATTATGTTTTTGCTATTTACTTAATTTTTCGGAAATCATTTAATGAACAAAACCCTAAATTACGGATACCCATTGTTGTTGCGAACCTCCAAAGTATCCAAAACCAACCCGAAACACCTATAAAGTGCATAAAAGTCGGAAAACCAAACCCGAACCTTAATTTGTCTTGTATGGCCGAGAGCTCCATAGGGAGGAAATCCGGGTTTTTCGTCGTTTTGTGCGCTTAGATGTTGTTTGAACGATTTCCGGTTAATTAATGTTATTTAGGTGTAATTCGTTTGTAGGATTGTGATTTGATCGTGGGTTTGTAACCTCGAATTGATCGGAGCTTTTCTACAAGCTAAGGTGAGTTTAAAATGGAAGTTAGTTGTTTTATGAATCAAATTTCGTTATGTTATTGTTTATCGAGGTTAAGAGGGAACTAGCTTCTTAGAATTAATGTTTGGGTTGGAGACTTTAATTCGGAAGTGAGTGGAGAGAATTTGGAATTATAGTGAGTTAGGTGAAAAGGAAACATCAGAGTGGTTTGGAAGTATTGTAAAGTGAATTGGAGATGTTAGATGAAAGTGGAAGTTTAAGTTACTTTGAGTGGTTTGGAAATTAAAGTAGCTTAGAAGTTACACTTGTGTGATGACTCGTGTAATCTGAGTGGTTAGGTTTGTTGTCTTTCTAAGCCAATTAATCTTATTTCTTATTTCAATGATAACAAACGTGTTTTTGTTACTAATCAATTTTCTATGTTTTGATAGTCCACTGCGTAGAGAAAATTATAACGAGTCCAATGCAATTGGAATCGACTCAATCGGACTTCAAACGAGCGAGATATTGATTTTAGAAGATTGGAATTAAATTAATTATTTAAATCGGATCGTATATGGCAAGCTTCACTGATCTTATTATGCGCCCAATTGGCCCAGATTATTTGGTATTTTGATTTAAAGAAAAGAAATTAAATCAGATTTATTTCTAGCCGTTAGATCAGAAGATGGTTGAGATTAAAGGCCCATATTTATTCAGCTTTATAAATTAAAGGAAAAAAAAGAGGAAAGTCAGATTTGCTATCACCCGTTCGATCGCGCTAAGTGCTCATCCGACGGCTCTCATTTGTCAAATATTATATATATATATATATATATATATATATATACGGATTTAAAATAAAGAAAAATCTTTTCAGCCGTTCGATCACCAGCTGCCTCGAATCCAACCGCCCTCAGTCGTCCACGTCGCCGCGCTTGTTACCCAGCCGCTGACGCCAGCTGACGCGTCACCTGCTCACAGGCCCCACCTGTCCCCTTCGCCAGCCGCTTCTACCATCCATCGATCGACACGTGGCAGCTGTTCCCAATAAAGCAGATTTGCTTCTTCTTTTATATGCGAATTGACTTCTCTGCCCCTGGTCTTTTGGTCAATGGCTTTTATGTCCTGACCATTATTCTTTGAGTAGGCTGACCGAATTTTCAATCCCTCTCACAACGGATAGCTGCCCGGTTTGCCCCTGCTGACCGAAATTCTTTTAATAATATTATTATTATTAATTTCAAATTCAGATTTGGCTCAACCAATGACGCTTTGACACGTGGCCTTCTCATTTGACTTATTCTGAAACATTTATTACACTATATTGGTTGTTTACAATTCTGCCCTTCCTGATTTGAATTTACATGAAGACCTCAAAGGATACAAACGTCATTTCAAGCCCTTCTCCTTCAGCCTCATCTCTGGAAAAATTATAGTCCGAAAATGGCAGTTGCTGCCCATTTTTCTTCTCTAATTTGTCAACAATGGAGCCTATTTCTTCTTCCATTCACACAATTGAAGTCAAAAATTATTTATGAAGGTGGATGAAATAGTAACATTTCATTGGCTATAAAAGGAGCTCGAAAATGACAGATTCTACACACCAAAAATTCATAAGCTAATTTTCATTGCTAAGATCAAAAGTTCTCTATTTTTAGTCATTCTTTGTGAGCCTTATTGTGAGCTAAATTTGTGATTTACTAGCCATTCTTAAGGGCTAATTTGTTAAGAGTATTATCTCTTATTGTGAGCAAAATTCTTGTAATATCTATCCTTTGTGAGGATTTACTATTTGTAAAAGGTTTAATTCTTAAACCTCAGTAAAAAGAGAGATAGATAACGGTTGTCCTTGCTCCGTGGAAAGGGTCATTGTTCGGGTTTGATCTTGATCCCGCTAAAAGGATTGGGTTGCACTTGCTCCCGCAAAAAGTGAATACAAATTCCCGAGAGGCGCTCGGGGAGTGGACTAGGCCGCATTTTTGGCCGAACCACTATAAATATTGGTGTCACTTTCTCTAACCCTTACTCTTTAATTATTGCTTTACATATTTATTCTCCTAATTTATCAAAGCATAATTGAATGGTTAGAAATTAATTGTGATACAATATTTTCTATTATCATATCATATTTGCTCACTTTGCTAAAAAGAATTTTAAGTATAAAATTCATTTATATTAATTGAATTTAAAAAGTGAAATTATTTTGTTAATCTTAAACTTTGAATTGATTGAAAAAGTTTTATAAATTTTTAATAAACCCTATTCACCCCCCCTCTAGGGTTGCCTTAGATCCTAACAAGGTTCTTTAATAACTTAGTAGAATTCTTCGAGATTACCTAACTTATTAGGGGACTTAACCTTTCGTGATATGGCACATGATAGTATGTTGATTCGGATCCATACGGTATCATGGTGCGATGATTTGTGATACGGTACGTGATATGTTGACTTCGGTCCATACAGTATTGTGGTATGATACATGGTAGTATGTTGATTTGGATCCATACGATACCATGATACTATGATTTGTGATACGACACATGATAGTATGTTGATTCGGAACCATACGTATCATGGTGCGATGACTTGTGATATGGTACGACCGTACATGGTATATTGATTCTGATCCATACGAGCACGTTACGATGATTTGTGACACGGTACATGATAGTATGTTGATTCGGATCCATACGGTATCATGGTACGATGATTTGTGATATGGCATATGATCGTATGTTGACTTTGGTGTTAGGAATGGTGTCCTAGAACTTGTAATTATTTAATTATAATAATTTATTTCGAATAAATTAAATAAATAAACATAAGTTCTTTATATAATCTAGATTGATTCAATTGACGATATTAGGAATATATGGAAATATATAAATATCAAAACATTCAAATAGTAAACCCTAAGTTACTCTTATGAAATCACGACTTAGTATGTGAGTCATACAAGAGGATTAAAGTCAAGATGAGTAACTTAAATATGTCTACAGTAAAAGGATAACGTTTGGGAACCTTATCCTGGTAACACTGTTGATAGCTTCGCATTTTGTTTATAGACAAATGATCTAATCCTGATCGTTCATGTGGGTGACATGAAATGGAAGTATCATATGCAATGTTGATTGTATAAGACAGGACCACGATGTTCGATCAAATTTCTCATTAGTACCGTTTACGAGAAATAATTGAATATCAAACTAAGTTTATCAACCGTGATAGATCTCAATCCTGAGTGAAATGCGGACTCCTATTTGTGGAGTTATGTTCTTTGATTCACATAGTTGAGAGCGATCTGTAAGAACGCTCAATACACTCCTGTTTTGGGAACATGACTAGATAAGTAGCTGGGAACTCATTTTCACAAGATGGAATTCATAACTTTCCTATAAATTAACGGTATCAGTGCGATACCTAAACATTTTAGGAACTTTAGGAAACTCCCTTGATGTACTGATTCGAGACATGAACAAGTGACGTCACGACTTCTATTGATCACGAAGTATCTTATCTTTAGTTCGACTAAAGATAAAGTTCATTGGAGAATCGGCGGGAACACAAGGATAAAGCGGTAATTACAGGGGCAAAACGGTAAATTTATCCGCTTGTAATTATGAGGGTTCCACGTGAAGGATATATCACGAGATATAAATAATGATAAACTAAATGGACAATAACTCATCTATAGTGAGGGGAGTTCAGCTATGAATCTATAGTGGAATTATTCATAGTTAGATAATAAGTAATTAACGATTATGTGTTAATCACTTAATTGACTAATTATTAAGCCCATGATCTATAGGTCCATCGGGTCCCTATGCTAGCCCAAATATCGTAGTCGCGAAATCAAGTAGAAGAAATGGAAATTTTAAGTAAAGTGAATTACTTAAAATAGGCAATATTAATTGTTTAAATATTGAGTATATTTAAACGGTAATTAATATAAACATTATTAATTGTTTAAATAATGAATTTATTTAAATATGAAATTAATAATGAAATATTATTAAATATACATTATTAATTATTTAAATATTGAGTATATTTAAATGGTAATTAATAATTTGAAATTAATTAACAATTATTAAATGTTTAAATAATTAATTATATTTGAACGGAAATTAATAATTGAAATTAATTAAATTAATAATAAAATATTGTCAATAAAATTATTAATTTATGGAAATTAATAATTATAATATTTATTATTAATTATTTAAATAATGAAAATTATTTAAATGGAAATTAATAATTAAATATAAATTGGATAATATTTAGTCGGGAGAAAATATTAATATTATTAATTGTTTAAATAAAATATTTTATTTAAATGGTAATTAATAAATAAATTAATTAAGTTGGACTTATTAATTTAAGAGAGAGTTTCAAGCCCAATTGGATTAATGAACCCAATTGAAATTGGCCCAAAATAATTAATTAAATAAATTTGATTTATTAATTATTTATTATTAATTTTGGCCTTCATAGATAATTTGTAGGAGATAATTATTTGAATTATATCCTATAATAATTATAAAGATTTATTTACCCAAGATAAATAAAATAAAGAAAAGAAAATAATCTCCTATTTATCTATGGCATTTTCGAAATTGCAAGATAAAGGAAAGAGATAATCTTTATTCTTTTTGTATTTATCTCTATAGATTAATCCTAATGTGATTAGGATTCCTATTTTCCTATAAATAGGAGGGTTGAGTCATTCATAAATCATACAATTAAATTCCATAGAAAGTTGGAATTCTCTCTTCCTCTCTCCCAACCCCTTGGCCGAAATTCCCTATTCAAAATTGGGAAGAAAATATTTTTCTTCTTCCCAATTTCTTCTTAAGTTCGATCCCACAATCGGATTTCGTTTGATCGATCGGGATATAGCATAGAAGATCCGGTGTTGTTGAGGATTTGATGCTGTAAAGAAACCTCCAACCGATTCTCCATATTTTACTCAATGTAAGTAAAGGGTTTTAATTTTCGAAAAACGAGCATGAATCTACATGTTTTTATCACAAATTGCATGATATTAATAGATCCTAAATTAAGTGTTAATTTGTGTTACTAAATAAATTCCGCTAATTTAGTAAATCATCCCTTCATTTGGTCCATATGGTATCATGATGCGATGACTTGTGATACGGTTCGACCGTACGTGGTATGTTGATTTCGATCCAGACAATAGCACGTTACGATGAAAATTGTTTGGTAACAAAGATAGTTATTATTACAATTACATGTTCTTAAGAATTGTGTAGTAAGACTTAGTAATGGTTGTTAGTTTTACTTTAAGTCTTTATTTCTTTTACATGGTATTGAAAGACTATTACGGGTAGTATATTACTATCGAATGATTGTATGGAAATTGAAAGTGTGTAAATGGGTAGTAATGAGCATTATAGGCCTTTGGACACAATTTCTGGAATGAAATTTGGTTCATAGGATTTGTTGCTTTCATTTCTCTCACTAGCAATGCTAATGTTGCTACACTTACAAATTTTCAGATAAACCCCGTCTTAAGAAGCGTGGTAGAGGAGGTGGTGCCGCGTGACTTGCCGAGTTGGTGTACGGACAATGTTGAAACATATTTTGGTTTAGCATTCTTAGAAATGCTTGTAAATTACTTTCATTTTCCATACTTATGTCTTTTTTAGCCCGAAAGGGTATTTGTGTAAACTCTGCCTATGTTTTATGACTTAAACCTCTTTTGGGAAGTTTAAATTATATGTTGGAATGCGCATTCCCGATTTATCGCTTTTTCTGAAATGGGTTGATGTAAACAAGTTTTGGATATCCGAATTTTAAATGGACCCATGCCGTTTTTCTTTAAAAAAATTGAGTCTTCCGCTGTGCATTTGAATTTAAAGAATTTAACGGAATCTGGGTCGTTACAGCAGCGAAAGACTTAATATTAAAAAAAAAATTGGCTTGGATATGTTTAAAACTTGAACTATCCACAACCTGTTTACACTTTTCACAATCAGAGAAATTAAACGACAGGAAATGCAATTCCTGTGTAATGATTAAAAGAGTTTATGACTGAAAAGGTTAAGACGAAAAGCTCTTATGAGCTTATATACAAATACACATCTCAAAAGACAAAATATAAGACAAAGTGAGTCCATGGATTTTAAATGTATCTCTAGTCCCTCTCGGCATCATCATCATCCAGATCAGTCTGCACCAGCTCCTCTCCCACGACCCCGAACATTACCTGAAAATGTTTGTAATATCATGAGCTAACAACAAGCCCAGTGAAAATAAACGGAATAAAAAGTAACATTAAACTCCAAACCCGCATCCGGATTTGTGTCCAAGTAAAACTTACATTCTCTTACCAAAACTTCCAAAAACTCGAGAAACTAACTCCCAACATTTAGAAGAACGTTTCCATATCACATCTCTCTTTCTTATTCGTCCTTTTTAATACCTCATACTATATATAAGGTTTATATTCAAGTATTTAATCTCCAATTTCAAGATCTTCAAATTAATTGAGAATCTAGTTCTCTTATATATATAACATAATAATTATACAAGGTTCAATACACCCTTGTATTCTCTCATTATACAATTCAATCTCATTTCTCTTTCTTATAGCACTCAGCTATACATCATATTTTATTCGTTTTCTCTATGGAAATGTATAATATACATAATGTTTCAATTCTTTTCTTTAATAAATAATGCTAAGCTCACTCGGTCTTAACATATTTAAACATTCATTAACTCGCAAAAAAAAGTGTAAAGGGCACACAACCTTTACAATAAAATAACCATCACATGTGAATAATGTCAGGTAATGAAGTTCCCGTAGGCTAAGTTCATTCACCTCATTATCTCGCTTTCCAAAATAAAATATACAAAGTCCTTTCAATAATATCTTTCCATCTCTAGTGAATAATGACAGGTAATGAAGCTCCCGTAGGCTAAGTTCATTCACCTCATTAAACTCACTTTCCAAAATAAAATATACAAAGTCTTTTCAATATTATCTTCCCACCTCTAGTGAATAATGACGGGTAATGAAGCTCCCGTAGGCTAAGTTCATTCACCTCATTATCTCACCCACCGAATACAGGTAATGAGCTCCCGTAGGCTAAGTCATACCCTGTATCTTCGTATATGTATCATAGTAATTATGGATAATACCAGATAATGTGAACTCGCATAGTTCCATCATTATCTTATTATCCATCTCCTCCGATCATGCAAAGTCCCGCAGTCCTTTAGCATTCCTCATGTACAGATACGGAAACATAAAACGAATAATACCAGACAATGCAAGCACACTCAGTCTATGCATTGCCTCATTATTCCTCCCAATAATCGATAATGCAATATGATATGAATATGTTTTCAAGTGCAGTAAAAATAAATATAAACATTCAGAGTGTGCAAGTAAAATAAATATAAATATTCAAAGTGATCGAAAGGCATAAAGATAAAGAGATCGCGAATTAGCCTTTATACATAAAATAAGATATTAGGAACCTCTGATAAGAAAACGATAAATAAAACAAGCCAAACTGCCTTCAGTTACTTGAATTACTAACTATATCATAAAGTCTCCAATTCAAATGATTCTATTGTTTTCGATAAATATCCGAAGTTCCTTATCCAAATTCCTTATTCACCCTATTATACTTGGAACTTTCAACTTCTGATAAACATTAGTAAACGCTGAAGTGAATCTAAACTTAGAACTTCCGAGAGTTATTCGTTTCCTTTGAAACACCTATGAGTTCTCTCAACTCAAATTAGAACTAACTCCAAGCCTAAGCATGTTATCTCACTTTCTTTTATCCTTTCGATTTAAGCCTTAATCTCAACTTCCGATCCTAAAAATCGTTCAACTTATTCAGTTTCTAAGGCTACTTTAAATTCTATTTATTCTCACCTTAGCAATTCAAGTTCAATCCAATGGTTCAACGAGGCATCAACGTGCAACCGACACCTACAATTCATCAATCGATCAACGAATTACAATTCAAATCTAATAAGAGAAAAAGTATGATTTTCAGTGAATAGTGTTTTTAAAAAATCCGGGCTCAAAATCGTCAAATTCCTTGATAGAAATACATGATTTCAACTTCAAAACTCATTTATAATAAAAAAAACGAACAAAACCATGTAAAAAGTTTTGAAAACTCACTTTTTAGGGCCTCCCTTAAGGAACGAGAAACGCCAAAAGGTTAGGTGGGATAGATAGCCCACGTCCCGAGCAATCCAACGCAACTGACATCATCGAAAACGGTCGAGAATTGACAAAAGCCCATGAGCTCCAAGAGGTTGCCATGGTCGGCCATGGAGGAGAGAACAGAAGGAAGAGAAAAATGAATTTTTGTCAAATGCGTCAAAGTTGAGATTTTTAAAGAGATGAATAGTGAATTTGGATATTTTTAAGAAATTAGAAATTACGGTTACGTCCTTTTAATGATTTTAGCTTATAAAACGAAACCCGAAGTTCTTAAACTATGGTGATTAATAATTATTAATTGGCCCGTTAATAATTATTAATACGACCAAAACTAATTTAAGCTAATAAAGTGATTAAATGAATTTAAAAATGAAATTAACTCGTAAATTCAAAGTTATAAATTCTAAATTAAATCTAAAATTTAAATTAATCAATTCTAAAATTAAATTAAGTGCTTTGAATCAAATAATAATAATTAAAAAAAATAATAAATAAAAAAAATTCCTTGTAAAAAAAACGGGACGTTACATATGGGGTTTGTTTTTTATATTGTGGATGAAGAATTGGAGAGTGGTGAGAGAGAGATATGAATTTGGAGAAGAAAAAAAAGAAAAAGAGAAAGCAGAGAAATTAAAAGAGGTTGGCAAAAATGAGTATTAGGTGGAAGTTGCGTTGTGATCAGCGAGTTAAGCGTTTTAATTACATTTGTTGTTTGCTTCTCATTGCATTGCACGAGGTTGATGTTTGATTGAAAAACTATTTCCCCAATGGCCATCTTAGAATGTTGAATCGAGAAATTTTTTTACCGGATTATTTTGTTAAGTTCAAAAAATGAAAATAAAAATAGATCCCATAACGAAATCGAATTAATTACACCAATAACCGGTTTAATTAACCCAATTACAATAATACTGGAGGTTATGATATAATTTCATTTTTACCCTAAAAACACCATTTATGGTTGCTATCCTGGTTTTTTCCGATATCCAGTTTACGACTTTACCCTTCATCTCACACGCTTTCCTTTTAATGTTTTCTCGTTTTGTTTTTATTTTTGCATTTATTTCATATTGCTTAAATTAAGGGATTGAACAATCAATTTAGATTTTGAGTTTAGGGTCTGTTAAGAACAATCAATTCTTCCCATCCTTCTCCTTATCGTCGTCAAACCAGAAAACAACTATTTATCCTCATTCTCTCCATCCTTCTCCTTATCGCCGTTTTCGCCGTAACCATAATCCATAAACAAAACTCTTCCTCCTCATCAGAATCCACTCTTATTCCTCCAAACGAACTAACTTCGGCGCTTTTGCAAGAAAGTAAGGGTTTTTTCCAATTCAAATTTCCAATACTTTTGGCTTTAAGATTGTCTGAAGCATAATGGACAGAGTGGTATTGTTCTTCAAGATAATACATAGATCATGCATTTGAGGATGAGAATCTTGCCGAGTAATCCCAGATGAAATTCAAATTGATACAGTCAGAAATCAAGAAGGGTGTTTTCTATTGAAGGATTGGACGGTGGAGGAGATGGTGATAACGGTGGAGAGTAGAGAAGATGTAGATCGGAAGAAAGAAGGAAGCTTTGAGATTGAGTAGAGAAACAACGTCGTCGCGAGATTCATGGCTACTGCTACAAGTTTGTTGATCTATAATACATTGTTTATTAAATATAAACATTTTATTTACATGGTATCTGCTTTATAATTATTGACGTAATTATCAATACTCAGGAGAACTCCCTTTCTCTGTATTTTGTAGAACAAGTTACTTTGAATCAAATGTTTACATTTATTTTAAATTTCTATTTACATATCTTTCAAAATTGTTACTTGTTTTATCTTTAATTTGTGTCATGTATCAATTTCAATTTGTGTCATGTATCAATTTTAACCTCTTTTGACCGAGACATTAGGTAGGACTTGACTAAAATTTCAATTGTTGTGAGATTGGCATTTAAGAGGTGGTGATACTTGGTGAGCAAGCTGAGGAATTAAGCAAGTAATTTACTCTCATAAATGTAGAATTTTAGGGCATCAATTACTATGAGAGAATATCTCATCAAAGTGTGGTGGCTTTGCCTCCCATCGAGAGGGTATTAGAGTTTGTTCTAGGCTTATTCCACTCTTATTCTTCGTCTTATTGATATGATTTTCATTTCCTATAGTGGAACTTTCAGAGTCACCAGAAGACAGGACATAAAAATTGAGAATCTGTATAGATGTCTGGTCTCGTGTTAATTTTCTCTTACTTTTATTTGTTCTTTGTTTCTTTATTTTATCGTTTTTAGGACTAGGGACTTTGGGGATTTAGCAAACCTTTCAAATTCCCAACAACTTCCCCCAAATTAACCATAGTAATAACTTACCCCACTACAAAAAAAAAGTCAATTTGCGACCAGAAGGTCATTTCTATAGTAAAATACGACCAACATGGTGGTGGCAAAAAAGCTGGTTGTTGCGGAATTTTATACGGCTGGATAGTCACAAAAATATGACCGGCATGTTTGGTCGCAAAAAAGTCAACATTTTGAAAAACGACAAGATGGTCACTCATTTTGAAAAAAGTGACCATCTGGTCGTAATTTAAGTTGAAGATAAGTGACCAGTTGGTCACATACAACGGTGACAACGTGGTTGTTTTTATAAGCGACCAGATGGTCACCTTTTTAATAAGACAAAATGCGACCAGATGGTCATTTTGTTTAGGGTTTAGGGTATTTATAAGCGACCAAATGGTCACCTTCAAGATGCGACCAGATGGTCGTTTTCTTACACGGTAAAATACGACCATCTGGTCGTTTATCTTCTAGGGTAAATACGACCATCTGGTCGTATTTAATAATTTTTTTTATTTATTTATATAGATTACAATAATTAATTAATTAATTATTATTTATTAATTTAATTATTTATTAAAATTTAACAATAAAAAATTGGAAATAAAATAAAAAATATATAAATCAAATATTCAAAAAATGTTCTATACAAAAGAAATCATCCTGGAACTACTGCGGAGGGGCGGGGGGTGGCGGAGGCGGCGTCGATGATGAATGGCCGCCGTCTCAAGATCTGAAGAACGCGGCCATAGCTGCTACGACCTGGGCCTCAACCCGTGCCTGCATATCCACCTCAATCGCAGCGACTCGAGAAACGAAGTCGTTGCGCATATTGTCCATCTCGGTGTGAAGCTGCTGAACCTCTTCGCCCAGCTGCTGCTCAATCGGAGAAGGGCTGGAGCTAGTGCTCGCTCCGCTCGGCTGAGGCCGAGGCACATCCGCGTAAAGGCATATCCGTACGATCCGAGCCCAGCAACGCATCCATCTGGACAAACGCCTTCAGCAACCTCCAAGAACGCTTTTCAACGGTCTTCTTGAGTCGGTTGCGAGTCGGGTGTGGTCAACCTCTGACTCAAAGACTCTTTGAAACGGTCATAAATATGTAAAATTCAGAAAATATGTAAAAGTTAGAAAATGATGAATAAATTCTAATTAATAATTGAAAAAACATATTAAATACTTGAGTTTATTGCGCATTTTCGTCGACGATCGTCCCGTCCTTCGTGTGAAGGACCAGGTGCAACTCATCAGGCAAAAAAGGACGACCGTACTTTTCTTCCTAAAAATATTCGAAAAAGAGAAAGAAATCAAATTAATAAATAATTGAAAAAAAAACAAAATAATGACGTGAAAGAAAAAGGACAATTACTTACCAATAGACGATGGTGCTCGTCGTGAGGCTTCGCGCCACTGGTGTGTTTCCTAGGGTTCTTGGCCTGGTTGGCCTTATTCTTCGTCGACACTTTTTTGCCCTCCTAAGATTGCAAGCTCGAGAGGAGTCAGACATGCTCCTCCTCGCTCATCCACACGGGCCGGTTTTCAGCTTGCTTTTGCCGCGCCCGGTACATAATGTCCTTGAATTGATCCTGCACGTGCCTGTCCCATAGGGGGAACATCCGACTGTCCGTGACATCATATGATCTTATTAGTGATTTAATATGGTATCGAATAAGGAGATTCTGAGTTCGAACTCTTGTGATATCATTCAATCTTATGTAAATATTCACTTTACATTTGAGGGGTGTTGAGAATTTATAAATCATTAAATTTATCTTTACCCAATAACTTAACTTTTTGAGTCTATTGAATGATTTAACACCAAAGCATCACTTATATGAAACCACGTATATTACATTTAACATATTTTTTGTTTTATAATTTATCTCTTTTCGAACAGTGCATTATCTGTTGGAACAATAGCAGAATTTGAACAGTAATCGAACTTGCATTGAATCAAAACTGATTACAACAAAAAACAGATCAGAAATAACAAGGAAAATAATAATAGAAACGTAAGGACAACTGTTAATGGATAATGCTCCAAAGCACGGACAAGTCGTTGTCCTGAAGTCGATATTGCCCCGCTCAGGTTGTTTGTGGTTCAACGGCAATTCGGCTCAACATGATTCGATGGAGGGTTTCTTGAATACAACAACCAGTGTTTCAAGAACCTGGCAGAACTCCTTTAGAACAGCTCTCAAATTGTACAGAAAAGCAAAGCAGAAATGAAGAACGATAGAGAGAAAACTATGAACTCAGAAATTGTTGGTGTAAAGAATGGAGAGTGTCACAACGTCGTTGCGACGCGGAGCGGCCGACATCCTAATGTACTAGGTCTCTTATATGAAAATGAAGTGGAAGTCGCCATCAACCATATTAGGGTGTGATTGATCACCAAATTGATTTAAAATGAAAACGGTCTACTAAAACCAGATTAGGTTCGGGAGTCATTTGTGTGTAGGGAAGGTATTAGCACCCTACACACCCGTTTAAAAACGGTTACCATATTTTATTTTATACCATCCTAATTAGTAAATAGTCCTTATTTAAATAATTTAAAAATATTGATTTTAATTTGTGAAAACAAATGTCCCATTTAATCATTTCTCAACTTTAGGAATAAAGCAAGAATTGAGATTACAATGGGTGGGGTTATGACCATTAATTGAACAATATTAGAATTAGAAAATTCCTCACCTAAAGAAATTGAGAGTTTTTACGTCACAAAATCCCATCATAGGAATTGTATTTATATTTTAAAACGTTTTATCATTATTTTTTTATTTAAATTACTTCCTCTTTATTTTTTTTACAAAAAATATATGTAATGTTTAAATATATTTTTTTTAAGGTTTTCTATTCTTTATTTTTAAGGTTTTTTTGTACACTTATATGAGAACCTCGATAAACACATTACTCAGCCTTCACAAACGTGTCGATTTTCGTACGCTTATCGAAATTCCGACAAACCATATTACTTAATTCCCATTTAAATAATTTATTTTAGAAAAAGATTTAGACTTTCAAATATAATTCATATTTATTTTAAAGAAAAAAAACAAATTTACTCATTTAAATAATTGTTAAAGAGAAAAATAAAATAAAAATCCAGAACCTTTAATTTACTTTTTAAATAGACCCTATTACTTAACCCAAATTAAATTAAAAATATTATGAACATAATGGAATTTCAATTAATCATGTAGATTCGTGTGAGTTGATTAGTTTTAGTAAAACTACAAAATTTCGTAAATATAAAAAAAAACAAGAAAAACAAAAATTCAATAAAAGAAAAGTTGTTGACCAACTATTTGAAACATTGACCTTGATGGGAAAAAGTTGAAAACCATGACCAGTGAGCAAAGTAAAAGTTTATGATGCAAAATTTAATATATTAAAAAAAACAAATCAAAACTTACCCCAAATAACTAAATGGCTTTCATATGGAATCGGTGGTAGCAACGTGGATGGACCCAAAAAAATGGAGGACTAAACTGGACTGTGAACGTGGAGACTATTGGCGAGAAAGAAAAGCGATGTAGAAAGGTGTGATATTGGAGGATTTTTCTGTCCCCTTCAAGGTGAAAAATGAGTCTTATTTATAGCTAAAAGTGGGAATTGATGATAAGGAAAATAATATTGATTGAAACAAAAAATAATTTTATTCCATAATTAAACACAGATCAAATCAAATTTTCAAATTATGTCAAATATTAATGACTATAATTATTTTTACAAATTAGTTCCCCAATCAAATTCAAATCAAATAAAATTTCCCAAAGTTGTGTTCCTAATTGTTGGCCTAATTAATTCTTTCCAAAAACTATTCTAAAATCAAATTAAATTCAAATTTTTAAATATTGTAATTAAATTTATGCTAAACACTCTTTTTTGTAATTGAATTATTTATCGAAGGCAATTTATCAATTTAAATCAAAAGATCAAATTTTAAATCTAAATTTTTATAAATTGATTAATTTTTAAATAGTATAGGACAAAAATGAGTGTCTACAGAGAGAATTCGTTTCCTATTTATAGTGAAACGAATCTGTAACTCCAAAACCGAAATCAATTCTGGTTTAAATTCCAGAATTAATTCTGCCAATGTAACAATTCACCGAAAACGGTAACGTTGCCTGAAACGTCCGCCGGCGATCGGTAACGGCTCATTGTTGCCGGTAACAGCAAAGGCCATTAAGATCTACTATTACATTTTCTGAATTTCAAAAAGAAATTAAATAAATATTCTTTAAATAAAAAGAATATTACTTAATCAAGATGACCGACCCGGATGTCACGACCCGACCCGGACCGTGTTCAAAGAACAGTATGGGCTTGTGTTCTCTGAACTGACCCAATTCTTCTCTCAAATAGATAACTATTGATTTTATATATTCTCAAACTATTCACGTATCAATATTATCCTAACATCCACAAATACACACACTTGTTAATGAAAATGGATTTTGACGTTAAAAGTCATTGTGTGTTTACTATGAGTTATTCCGGTTTAGTTTGCCTATTAAACCTAGATCTTGGGATCTCCAGTCAACAAGGTTAGGTTTCCACTAGATAACTCATTTCTTAGGCTTTAATCTCGTTTCCCTCGATGTATACAATACTTGCTCTTTCGTTACTCCTTTGGTTAAAGGATCAACAATATTTTCCTTTGATTTCACATAATCTATTGAGATTATTGAATTAGTGAGCAACTGTCTAATTGAATTATGTCTACGCCGTATATGTCTAGACTTGCCATTGTAAACTGTATTTTTAGCTCTCATTGACGCAGCTAAATTATCACAATATATACATATTGCGTTTACAGGTTTTGGCAATAATGGAATGTTTTCTAGAAAATTCCTTTGTCATTCTCCTTCTTCACTAGCTTTATCTAAAGCTATGAATTCGGATTCCATCGTAGAGCGTGCAATACACGTCTGTTTAGATGACTTCCATGAAACACCTGCTCCACCTAAGGTAAAAACATACCCACTGGTTGATTTAGTTTCTAAGTTATCAGATATCCAATTAGCATCACTAAATCCTTCCAGTTTGGCAGTAATGACAGAGACAATGGAGTCAAATTATGCACCTAAACCTTGCAATATGAACATTATATGATCTTGCGTAGAGATCTTGTGACCAACAGATGATAAGAAATTTACCAAGGATTTCATCTTCCCAAGATAATCCTTTACTGACATTGAATCTTTTTTCAATGATTACATTCTTGATTTGTATTGTATCACGTTTGCCATATTTTTTGTAGCAAATAGAGATGTAATGCAATTTCAAATCTCAGCAGATGATGAAAATCTATAACCTCTGTTAGAATGCTTTCAGACATCGATCCCAGCAACCAGGATGAAAGAAGTTTATCTTGTAGTTTCCAATTTGTGAAATCTGGATTAATCGATGCTGCATTTTGACCAGTAGGAGTAACGTATTTCGATGGCGGATGAGAATCTTGATCAAGAAAGCTTTCCAACCTGTGACCTTCAATGGCTGTCCAAACTTGCAATCTCCATATCAGAAAGTTCTCATCGCTTAACTTTACAGTCTTAGTACGATTTCCAAGATTAACAAATGCATCTTTTTGAGAATTTCCATGAGCTGTTGAAATTTCTTCAGAGGTAGAAGATGAAGCCATGAATGATGCACGAGGGAGAATGATCCAGAATTGAAATTAGGCTGATACCATATGAAAAATGTAAAGAACTAACATTTTAGGGAAGATATGATTTCTTCATTAGCTTATTAATGAATTACAAATCTGAGATTTATAGAAGTCTAAGAAGAAGAGTAATGCTAACTAACTTCATAACAAGAAATGTAACTATTTAACAAATTAGAAACAAACTTTTCTTCTTCTTCTTTCTTGACATCAGCTAGTCATTAAGTAGAATTAAGCATCTTTAAACTTGTCTTAATCCATGCTTAATGTGCTGTCTTAACAAAAAGGACATAAATGGAATTGAAATTTTAAATAGGGTTTTTTAGGGATGTAAAAGTTTCTCCATCTATAGCACCTTTTAAAGGGAACACTCCATCCTTTACATGTAGCTTTAGCTCTAATTTTATGAAGCAGGTTTTGAATAACAAAACAAATTTCATTCAGTGAAGGAAATTATAATTTGTGCAACTTTTTTTTATTTACTAACAAACATTTATCCATATACGATATTAAAAACTCATAAACAGAATGATAAAATAAAAAAAAGAGAAATGGAAGGCATATAGAAATGCATAAAATTAAACTACGGTTAAGACATTAGAGCAAGTAAACCACCTTGAATATCACTCTCTCAACCCATTAATCTTTCTGACGCTCATCTCCAGCTAGCTACTTGCGTGACTAGGCATATCTACTCATCTCCTATTTTTGTGTGGGTTCTGATGGTTTAAAGCATGGTGAGAGAGAGAAGGTTATAAATATATGGTGGGGAAGAATTAGAATGGAATGGGTTTTAATAAATTTTTCAAAATTTTATGGAGGAGTTAGCATTTTAGCATTTCAATGAGAATATTGAAACAACTACAACAAATTCGGCTTTTGATGATAGACACAAACTGTCATCGTAATAATACGATGACACTTTTGTAAGTGTCATAACAGTGAGTGCCATCTTAACTTACGATGACGTATTTACAATGACATTTTTTGAACGTCATCTTATAGACCGACATTATATCGTGAATATTGATTTTTTTAACATTAGTCATCGTAAGTAACAATGACACTTTGTAATAATGTCAATTAACAGCTGTCATCTTTAAAATTGTCATTGAACATATAGTGACAGACAATGATCGTCGTTGTTTATTGTTTTAGTACACACAATGACTGTCATTATATAGCATAGATGAGACATTGAAAGTCATTATTTACCATCTAAATATCCACTACCATTTATTTTTACAATTCCCCATTATTTTAGCACTAACCTGGAACAACTTTAAACAAAAAGAAAATAAAATAAATTGAACAATACATAACTCTCATTCATATAAAAGTCATCACATTCTCTTCTTTCAACAAAAAAATAAAGCTTGGGTGTTTCTTTATTATAAAATAATAGAAATTTACCATTCACATCCTAAAAGTCATAAAAGCTATAAAAACATCTATAATCATAAAACCTAAAAGTCATAATAGCTAAGCAATATTCACAAAATACATTTAAGCTTATTTTTTACCCTATTGTCTTAAGTGAAATTGGTAATAAATTCAGCTCATTAATTCTACTCAAAGCTCATCAAATTGTGCTTGGGTAGATACATTCTTCAAATTAAACTGCATAAAAATATTGTCACCATCAGTACACTTAGCTATATACTGTAAAACTTATCAACTATTTTCAAACAATATCTAACATAGAAACTTTCAATTAACATAAATATCCTAGCTAACACAAGGATTATAAAATTTTGACTCAGCAGAATCAATGATATGATCAAATTTCCTAGTCAATAATGTGACATTGAAGGGCTAACCTTGTTTTTTTTTTTTCCGGCCCAAATATAAAAGTAGCTCATTTCGGTCCCCTCTTAGTCATAATCAACTAATAGAATGAAGTAAATTACATGGGTGGGTAAGAAAACCAAAGTAAATGAAAATTCCATGTATGATCAAATTTCCTAGTCAATAATGTGACATTGAAGGGCTAACCTTGTTTTTTTTTTTCCAGAAAATTTCTATTTGAATTAAACTGCATAATAAATAGAAAGAGGACCTATCATATTTTTTACCAAGAAAGATGACAAATAATTCATTGCACATAGGGAAAAAAAAGAATCAAAGAGGATTGAGACAAAAAAAACTATACATGCTCTGAACTTGGTAAGTTAAGAAGTTTGAAATGCATTGTTCAAGTATGATAAAATTGGTGTATACTGCACTCATATTCTACAAATAAAATACAATAAACAAATCATCTTAAAAATTGAATCCATGTTGTGGAAATAAAATGTTTAAAATTGTAAGCATGCCTAAATAAAGCCTACCACATTTTTTGGTATCCAAAAACAAAAATACCTTTTTAATTTTTATCCCTGAAGTTCAAGCCTCGGAAAGATCTGTCACCATGGTTCCTGGAACTCCTTCAAAACCAACCACCACTATCATTAGCAAAATTGAACAAATAAGCATAGAGGAATATTCATCATTGATTACAAAAAGTGAGTTAATAATAATAAACAAGACATTTAAAGTAATAGAATGAGTTTCTTTGCACATCCTTTTCCAAAACATGACAAATGAACAAGAAGGATGAGGTAGTATTGCCTTCAAGAATTCAGAAATATTATTAAGCAATCTCGTCTCAAAACAATAACTAAATGACTATGACTCGAGTTTGGTCCAAATTTAATGAAAAGTGAAAACAAGTACGATAATATTGGATATATAAGTCGAAGGGAGGGCAAGAATTGATCGCTCTGGAAGTTAATATCTCTATCCCAGCTTTATCAACGATTCATTAAATAATAGGGGAAGAAATCTTAGAGCATCGCAATACAGTGCAGAACTGCCACATGCTCCCCAAAGTTTAAAAATTAGATGAACAAGATACTAATAAAGTCATTGAATTAAGAGAAGTCGACCAAATAGAAGATACCTCTTCTTTAAACTTCTCCTCTTTCTCCTCATAACTTTACAAAAAAGTGATTTCCACCTTCAAGCCAAAATATTTCATTCAGATATATAAGATAAACCTACAAATATAAAATGAAAGCTAAGCTTCAAAATGTCAACCAACCTTCTAAACATACTTACATTAAAAAAATCACAGAGAGGAGTATTCTTAAGGGAATTTGGTTTACGATCTGCTTCCCAAATCTGCAACAAGAAAAAAAAAGATAATTCAAGAGAACACACTTGAATTGGAGGCCCTTAAATAGCTACACCAGAAAGTCCCCACACACAACGGCTCATCCTAAGAAAAAGAAAAACAGAACTGTAATTTTTCGAACAGAAGTTTTATAAATAAATTATAAAAGAACAAACAAATAAATAAATAAGGCACAACTCATAAAGTTAACAAACTAATAAATAAATAAGGCACAACTCATAAGGTTAAATAAATTATGAAATATATCTCTAGTAATCTATAGAAAGTCCTCACTTCTTTTAATTTCTTCTTCACGAATAACCATTTACAATTACATAGATTAGGTTTTGATTTATTAAACTAATTTGGATTTTTTTTAAATAACAAATTTGGACTAATAAGTTTAGCTAAAGAGAATACCTCTTCGAACTTAGTTTAGCCTTTGTCAATCAGTCCATCCATGTTGGAACGACAAAGGAATGGTGGAACTCTGGCGGAGAACAAACCATTGGAACGATAGAATGCTGGTGAAGAGAACCAACATCGAAGGAACAACGAAGAATGAACCGCTGAGAATGAAGGGCTGAGAACGGAAGGACGAACAGAATGGAGCAGAACATCAAATAGGGGAGCGAACGGAATGGCGTTATGAGAAGGATGATGTTTTGAGAAAAATCGAATTTTACCCCTTAGGTTTTCGTGGTGGGCTAATTTTTTTAATGGAAACAATGACAGACTAAGTCTGACATTAAATAAATAATGACGGACACAAACAATGATAGACATGAACTGATATTATTGAAAAAAGATAACACTTTTTTTCTGAAAATTACCGTCAAACACGTGCGCGGAATCTATTGAGAGTGTTGTAATTTTTTAAAGAAAAGATGACAGTCAATGTATGTCATGCTTTGATAAAATTTTAAAAACTCAACTTGAGAAACTGAAATATGTTATCTTTTAGTACATGTGTCATCTTTTAAAAATACCTAGTGTTATCTTTTGTGAGATTTGTTGTAGTCAATTAAAAAAAGTGCATATTCCAAAGAAAACAAAATCCTCCTTTCAAAATGTTACTTCAGACTCTGAGGAAGACATAAAGTTGTACCGTGGAAAGCAAGTTGTGAGAGATGAGGGGAGTTGTTGCAACTTAGCTTGAACAAAAACAAAATCAATCCAGAAATTTAATCTAAACTCTCAGTAGCTTAATCAATTAGGAATAAACGAATCAAAACTAAGACAAATAAGGAAGAAGACACAAGGATTTTATCCTGGTTCAGCCATTAACGAGGCCTACGTCCAGTCGCTCAATGAGAGCCTTTCTTCTCCATTTAGAAATCTGGTATTACAATGATGAACTCACACTCAATACATTCTCTCATTTTGCTTTATATACAAGCTTACAATGGACCATGTAGCAGCTGAAGATTCCAGAAAGAATAATCACACAATTCGTGTGAATGAGAGAGAAAATACAAAATCTGTTAAATCAGATTTTCCCCAAGTCACATGGTCTATTCTCTTTCCTACAAACCAGCTCATCATCCCTGTCATCATTCCTTGACTTCAATAATGACCCAATGATTGCTGACTGTATTTGAATCATCTTTCTCACAAATCTCTTCCTTGATAGAAATACCATCAGTGAACAAAACCAGACATCATTTAATTTCAGAAGAAAGAACAGCTCCCATCAAACCTTTATCAGCAGCTTTCAAGGAGGAAACAACTTTGTTAACATCACCTTACCAATGAATTTCTCAAATTTACTTCTAGGTAGAGGTTTAGTTAACATGTCAGCTGGATTCTTATCTGTGTGAATTTTCAGCACCTTCACATCACCTTTTGATACAATGTCTCTAACAAAGTGCCTCTTTATATCTATATGTTTAGACCTTTCATGAAACATTGGATTTTTCACAAGGTGAATTGCACTTTGGTTATCACAATGTAAGCTAACATTATTACATTCAATACCAAATTCAGTGAGAATACCTTTTAGCCAGATTCCTTCCTTCATTGCCTCTGTCATGGCAATATATTCAGCTTCTGTTGATGATAAGGCAACAACAGGTTGTAACATTGCTTTCCATGTGATAGCTGTTCCAAACAATGTGAATATGTAACCTGTTAGAGATCTTCTCTTGTCAGCATCACCAGCAAAATCTGAGTCTACATATCCAACTAATGCATTCTCTTCATAATCTTGCCTTTTGAACATTAATCCATGACTAGTTGTGCCTCTTAGATACCTCATAACCCATTTCACAGCTTGCTAGTGAAGCTTTCCAGGATTAGACATGTACCTACTTATCAGGCTTGCAGCATATGCTATATCTAGCCTTGAACAAACCATTGCATACATGATGCTGCCAACTGCATTTGAATATAGAACTTTCATCATATCAGCAATCTCCTGATCTGTCTTAGGACAATTCTCATTTAATAGCTTGAAATGACTACCTATGGGTGTAGTAACAGGTTTAGCTAAATGCAAACTGAATCTCTCAAGAATTTTGGACAAGTATCTTTACTGATTCAGGTGCAGTGTTCCAGCATTCTCATTTCTGCATATTTCCATCCCTAAGATCCTTTTAGCTTGACCCAGGTGCTTCATTTCGAATTCAGTGTCTAATCTTGCTTTGATATCTTCTATTTCATCAAAATCAGTTGATGCTATAAGCATGTCATCTACATAAAGCAGTAGATAAACTCTAGCCCTTTTATCAGCAGCTTTGAAGTAAACACAACTATCATAGCTACTTCTAATGAAATCTTGTTTTAACATGAACTCATCAAACCTGATATACCATTAGCGAGGTGATTGTTTTAAGCCATACAATGATCTTTTGAGGAGACATACCTTAGATTCATTTTTCTTTTCAATAAATCCTTCAGGCTGAGCCATATAGATCTCTTCATTCAAATTTCCATGCCACATCAAGTTGCTCTAATTTCATATTGAATTGAGTTAGTAAAGCTAGTAACATTCTGATTGAGGAATGCTTAACAACTGGTGAGTAGATTTCATTGAGGTCCACCCCTTCTCTTTGTGTAAATCCTCTAGCAACCAGCCTAGCTTTGTACTTTGGCTTCTCATTCTCCCCTGCAGCAGGCTTAATCTTGTAAATCCATTTGCACCCCACTAATCTCTGATTTTGTTTCTTTTCAACTAAAGTCCAGGTTTGATTCTTCAACAAAGAATCCATTTCATCTTTCATAGCATCCTCTCATAACTGTTTGTCTGGACTACTCATGTCCTGTTTATAGGAACTAGGTTCAAGTTCCCCATAGTCTTCTGCTATTGCAAGAGCAAATGAATTTAAATCAGAGACTTGATATCTAATAGGTTGAGTGATTACTCTCCTTGTTCTATCTCTTGCAAGCTGATAGTCTTGCAAATTTTCCCCTAATTTATCTGTATCAGAAGTTGTCATTTCAGGCAACTTCTCAATTATTTCATTTTCTCTGGCAGCATTCTCCACCTCAAATTGGACTGTGTCATTTGCATTTCTGTCATTTGATGTTTCTCCTCTATTGTCCATATACATGGTCAATTCTCTAAAGGTAACATCCCTGCTATTGAAACAGTGGGCTGACTTTCCATCTTCACACCATAATTTGTAGCCTTTGACTCCAGCTGGGTATCCAATGAACATACATTTCTTTGCTCTAGCTTCAAGCTTGCCCTCTTTAACATGTGCATAGGCAAGACACCAAACACTCTCAGTTTGCTCAAATCTGGAGGAGTTCCAGACCATGCTTCTTCTGGTGTTTTATTGTCTATTGCACTTGAGGGACTCTGTTAATCAAATACATTGCTGTGCTGGCTGCCCCTCCGAGAATCTCTTTGGTAACTTGGCTTCAGACAATAGACATCTCACTTTATCAAGAATAGTCCTATTCATCCTTTCAGCCAATCCATTTTATTGTGGAGTGTAGGTAATAGTTCTATGCCTCACAATTCCTTGCTCAGAACATAAATTATTCATCTGCTCATTGATGAATTCCAAACCATTATCAGTTCTTAACTTCTTCACTTTCCTTCCAGATAGAGTTTCAACCATCTTGAGCCACTCCTTGAAATTGTAGAATACTTGGTCTTTGGATTTCAGTAAATATATCCAGACTTTTCTTGAATGGTCATCAATCAGACTTAGGAAATATCTACATCCACCATTTGTTTCAACTTTGGCTGGTCCCCATACATCTGAGTGAATATATGCTAATGTTTCCTTTGTTTTATGTTCTGATCTTTGGAACTTTGTCTTACAAGCCTTTCCCATGACACAATGCTCACAGAAATCAAGTTTCTTCAATGTATCATTGCCTAGGAGTTTCTGTTTGCTCAATTCTTGCAATCCTTTCTCACTTATGTGAGCCAATCTTCTTTGCCACAATTGAGCATGGCTGGCCATATCTCCTTTAGTTGCAGCAGCAGTGTTTATGACAGTACTTCCAACTAGATAGTAAAGTCCATTTTCCCTGATTCCCTTTAGAACTTCCTTTTCTCCTTTCATTACTAGGAGAGTTCCTAATTTAGCACTAAATTCGCACCCTTTTTGGTCTAAGATTCCCAATGAGATGAGATTTCTTCTCAATTCAGGTACATATCTCACCTTTGACAGTACCCTCTCTTTGCCACAGTGATCTTTGATCTTCATTGTTCCAATTCCAGTCACCTTACAGGGTTGATTGTATGCAAGCTTCACCTGTCCCAAATCAGCAGCTTCAAAACTTTCAAACCAATCCTTATTAGATGACATATGGTGAGAACATCCTGAATCTAATACCCAATCCTTGTCTGCTGTCTTATCTGAAGCAACCAGTCCATCTGCACTGTCTGATACAACAAGCACATCAGCACTATCATAGCCTTCATCTTCTGCTAAAGCCATTTTATGATTTTCTGCTCCATTTTGATTCCCTCGTTTATTCTTCCTTTCTGGACATAGTCTTCTAATGTGTCCTTCTTTATGACAGAAGTAACACTTAAAGGATTTGTTTGACTTTACTTTGCTTCCTCCCTTCCCTTTCCCTTCCAGTCATTCTTCTCTGGTTTATCCTTTACTGAAAGCATCTCACCACTTGATTTCTGCTTTCTGTCAGATTGAATTTCCAGATCTTTGGATCTCAGAGCATCCAATACTTCATCTAGATTTAGAGATGCTCTACCATACTTCAAGGCTGCTTTTACATCCTTGTATGATTTAGGCAAAGAGTTCAATAGGATGATAGCTTGATCTTGGTTACTAACTCTATCTCAACTGTTGGTTATCGATTGAATCAGCTTTTTAAATTCATGCAAATTTTCTTCCAAGCTCTTTGACATGTTCATCTTAAAATTGAACAGCTTCTCTTTCAAATAGATAGTATTAGGAAGGGATTTAGAAAGATACATACTATCAAGCTTGTTCCATTGTTCAATTGCAGAAACATCTTCATCAATTTGACGAAGGACATTGTCAGCCAAATGAAGAGTGATAATGCTTTGAGCAACCTCCTGCATTTCCTTCTTCACAATTTCTTTCACACCCTTAGGTAATTCCCTTGGATCTTGCAAAGCTGCTGATACTTTCTGTTGAACTAGGACTGCTTTGATCTTCCTTTTCCATAAAGCAAAGTCACCTTTCCCGTCAAACTTCTCCACCTCAAACTTAGTATAACTCATACTCTGTTTTTTTGAAATTTCCAGATAGCACAGATATATATGAGCTTCTAGATCTGAATCCTAGCTCTGATACCAATTTGTTGCAACTTAGCTTGAATAAAAACAAAATCAATCCAAAAATTTAATCTAAACTCTCAGTAGCTTAATCAATTAGGAATAAACGAATTAAAACTAAGACAAATAAGGAAGAAGACACAAGGATTTTATCCTGGTTCAGCCATTAACGAGGCCTACGTCCAGTCGCTCAATGAGAGCCTTTCTTCTCCATTTAGAAATCTGGTATTACAATGATGAACTCACACTCAATACATTCTCTCATTCTGCTTTATATACAAGCTTACAATGGACCATGTAGCAGCTGAAGATTCCAGAAAGAATAATCACACAATTCGTGTGAATGAGAGAGAAAATACAAAATATGTTCAATCAGGTTTTCCCCAAGTCACATGGTCTATTCTCTTTCCTACAAACCAGCTCATCATGCCTGTCATCATTCCTTGACTTCCCCAAGTCACATGGTCTATTCTCTTTCCTACAAACATCTTTCTCACAGGAGTAAAAAAGGTGGAGGGTGTCACAACCAGATTTTCGCGACGCGGAGAGACCACATCAGTTTACGAGGGTCTTTTAGAAATATGTTTGAGAGTCGCCACCAACCATGGTAAAGGTGTGATTGGTCACTTTAATTTAATAATTAAAATGGTTCGTGAAAATATATAAATTAGGTTCGGAGGTCGGTTGTGCGTAGGGAAGGTATTAGCACCCTACAACACCCGTAAAAACGGTTGCCAAATTTACTTCATGTTATCTGTAGACACCCATTTTCGTCCGGTATTATTTAAAATTAACAATTTTTACATATTTAAAAAAAAGACTTTGGTTTGAAATGTGGTGTTTTCTTTGACATGATTTGTTTAATTTGGATTTGAAAATAAAAATTTTAATTTTAATTAGCATTTTTAAATAGATTTAAATTGAAATTTAATTTAAAAAAGATTTGGAAAATAATTTTTAAATGAGAATAAATTTAAACATGGAAAAGATGAGTAGGAAAATTATTTTTATGAGTTGTCAAATAAAATAAAATATTTTTTATAATTATGGGAAAGAATAAAAAAATTTATTTTATTTTGGTTTTCATTAATTAAATTTTCCTTGTTTGTTTTTCCCCCTTGGCTATAAAAAGGACCCTCCTACAACCCTAAAACACACAATATTCACAAGAACAAAAACCTTGAAGTTTTCTCTACATCTCTCCTTTTCACGGTCATAACCTTTCTCCTCTTGCTTTCTAAAAACCCAAAACCATTCACAAGAGCCTCCCTCCCTTCATCATTTTTTCCCTCATCATCTTCTTGATTCGCTCATTGGAACTCGGGGCTACATATTTGTAAGGTTCTATCGAACCAAGGTAAAATCCTTTTCCATTAAAAATGTAGTCATTCATATGTTGCTGTTTTGTTTTATTTGATTTCGTGATTTTTGTAAACTTATTTAGATTTTTTTGAAATTTTTATTCGAAAATATGCTTAAATACGAACCCATAGGAAAAAGAATCAATCGATTTGGATTTGTAGTTTAAAACTTATGATTTTTTTGAAGTTTGATGTTCATATAAATTCACTGTTACGAAAATTTCTGAGCACTTACTATAACTTAATTTTTCGACACTGATTCTTTGAAAGTAAATATTTATGGTTATTTTTCTATGAAACTAGACTCGTAAATAAAGATTTAGAAATAAGAATCACCCCGTTTCGATAAGTATTAAAAAAGATATGATTTCTTAAAGTTTGTGTAAATTCTGTAGAAATTTATATACAAAACCGTGGCTGAAAACATTTGACATGAAAATCTGATTTTTTTTCTTACAAAGTGTGTGTACTTTTCGATATTAGAAATCAATGTTGGATGAACCTAGAATATTTAGAAGAAAGAATCAAGTAAAAATATATTTTTGTTATAAAGTTATGAATTTCTAAAGTTAAGGTGTTATATTTGGGATGATTGTGCTGAATTTATTTGTTTGCCATACTTGTGAATTTGATTGCCATATTTTATGTTTTCTATTTATTGTCCCCAAATTAAGGTAAATCTTGAATTGATTTGTTAATATTATATTGATGTATATTGGATTTTCAAAAAAAGAAAGAAGTTTGAATTTATTAGGATACTAATTTTCCAACTTCCTAAAAAAAAAACATAATTTGATTAAATTACCAAATTTCTGAATATAAAAATTGGAATTAATTAGGATACTAATTTTCCAAAGCATAAAACTTAACAATTTAAATATAGTAATTGGAATTAATTAGGATACTAATTTTCCAAAATATAAAAATTAACAATTTAAATATAGAAATTGGAATTAATTAGGATACTAATTTTCCAAATCATAAATATTAAAAATTGAAATTGTAAATATTAATTAGAATTTACTAGGTATAAACCTACCAACTTTCTAAAAATGCAAAGATTAATAATATAAGCCTTAAATAAAAATTAAAATTATTCGGATAATAATCGTTCATTTATACCATAAATAAAAAAATTTGTCAAAATAAAACCTAGGGGCCCAAAGTGAAACTTACCTTAAACCTAATATTGAGTTAAATAATAATAAAGATAAAAAATTTATAATTGATTAAAATATTCATTTTTAAAACTTAAACATAAAAAACAAACCAACAAATCGTTTTCGAAAACTCCGACGACGGAATATGGGGCGTTGGAATACCATGCTCCTAAACATTCTTGAGGTAAGGAATTTTTTCTCGGAATACCGAGTTGAAATTCCCGACAATATTTTTCTAATGGCTTTACGCCACTCATACTTATTTAATCATGCCTTATTACTAAAGCATTGATTAATAAAACATGAGACATTTAAAAATAACCAAAAAATAATTTTTGTATTATAGATAAAGGCTTTCATTAATAATACACCAAAATCAATAAGAAAACAACAATCGTTTTAAAACGAACATAATAGGGTGCTAATACCTTCCCTATGTGTGAATGAACTCCAGAACCCATTTTCAATAGTTAGTAGACCATCCTTAGTTAATGAATAGGTGACTAATCACACCTAATTTAGAAAATCAATGATTAGTGGCGGCTCCCTTTTTATTTTTACACGTCGCATTTACGTAGCGATAGCATGGCGACTCCACTGGGGACACTTTGAGAGTCTTGTTGTTTTTAAGCTTATTTTGGTGTACTATTGTTTGAGACTTACTTGTTTTGTTTATAATTGATGTATTGCATGATTGCACACACTTTAACAGCTCTCTACCCGGGCTTCACCTTTTAGAAATAGTTTGGGATGGTAGTGTTGCCTTCGTGGAGTTTACTCTCGTGCAGGCCCACGAAACTTCCCACCCAAGTCAACCTGACCAGAATACTGGAAGGGCTACTTTGTTATGATTGGTTTAATTTTATCAGAATTCTGATAAATAAATAAAAAACCTATCATGACAAAGAAATCTTGGGGGCCTTTCAACCTTTTTAGATAGAGCTTAATGCCACACATCATCCTCACATGCTATATGTTATTTTTACTTTGATGTTTGTTTGTGTGTGTTCATTTTTCAAGTTCATTTACTAGAAAAAAAAAAGCATCAACCATTTGATTAATAAAATAAAAAGGAAAAATCATCTTGTTCCTCACATTCATCCTTCTAAAATATGCAAAGAAAGATAAAAAAAAATTGTTCATTCTTCCATGCATTTTGAACATGAAATACACATCATTGTTTTCATTTATGCATCTTGCATTAGAGTATTTCCTTCTCATAATTTTTTTTTCAGAAATAAAATGATGACTCTGAAGAAGGATTTATTTCTCAGCATTTATACTGTAAATATTCATTATGCATTCACAAAAAAAATGCATAGGATTTTAATCATTTCATGCATAATAAATTTGTGCATACTTATCAACTTTACTAATTCATACATATTAGATCCAAACACGTCACACATGTGCATTGCATTTAAGAAAAAATAAAATAAAGAATTTCATTTCTCATGCATTTTTTTTAATAATAAAGAAAATCAATAAAAAAGGGTTTTTGCATTTCATCCAAATCATGCATTGTATTTCTTAGATGATGATCAATATTTGAAAAAGAATTGTCAAAAAAGTCCAGTTGATTTAGCTTCATCTTCGTTAATGAGCTATCATGAAATTTGAAATCATAATGAAAGAAAGAGGACTCATTTATGTGGGAAGAAATTAAAAAAAAAAAGGTGAAGGAAAAAATGAAAAGAAAAAAAAAATGAATGTCACCATGGACCCTCAAATAACTTTGGGCTTATTATTTTCAGCTTTCGCTCATCATCAAGCCTCTGTATGCTTTGATAATAACCATCATTTCTCCTTAACCTTCGTTGCAATATTAATGTATCTTTATCCCACTGATTCATGACCCAACCATTTTTTTCAAGCCCAAAACCATTTTTCTAGCCATAAATGCCCGAGTTATAACATGAACATTCTGCCATCAATTCATCCTTGTCATTTTACTGGGCACTTAACCATTTCTCTCCTTACCCATATAGGTCAACTTCTTGCTATTGGCCATCCAAACTTGGGCTACAGTTGAACCAAACTCTTGCTTGACCCACCCCGCAACACTACACTGGGGGAAATTGGCCATGTTTGTTTTATCCATCTTAGCCAATTTCATTTTATAAGCCATACATACCCGAGTCATGATTCGAACCAATTTCATATCGACCCACCATTGTTAGCCCAACACTGGGGCAATTGACCTTTTTCCTCTTCTTCTCCTTACCCATACATGTCATGCAATGTGTTAAATCCTTTAGAGCCTAAACTCATATGTGAAGAGAAGTTTTTTTTAGAAGTAATGAAATAGTGTTAAGACATTGAGTCAAATATTTTTACATCTCGAATTTGTGATAGCATGCATGTCTCTTGCATTTCATTGTTACTTCTTCAAAATTTCTATATGACCATGCTCATTGAAACTGTTTCTTTAACTCAGCCTTTTCTCCAACCTAAACTATAGTGGATCAATTCTCAAGACAATGAATGAAAGGATTAAATATACTGACAACCCATGAGTATACTTTTTCTGCATTGCAAGAAGCAGCTACCAAAAGTGTGTGAGAAGATAATGAGGAATATAAACTTTTGATTGTCTTGAAAGCAGAAAAATCAATACAAGGAGATTTATGAAGAGAAATATTAGCAAGTTTTATTAAAGGTCCAAGTTGGTTGTTTTGAAGTTGTCATCAAGGACTAAAGGATTTGACTTCCGAATACTTATTTTATCTGGCTGTATCACATGATTTGTAAAATGATTGATAAGTTTTGATAGGTCCTGGGAAGAAGAACATATCTACCTTTGGTTTTGTTACATATTTGTTGGATTCCTTAACAAAGTTAGCATTGTTCATATTGTGATTTTGACGTTGAGGTGTTAAATGTAGTCACTTGCAAAAAAAAAAAGGTGAAAAAGCAAAAAAACAAAAAACAAAAAACAAAAGAAAAAAAGAAGAAGAAACAAGAGAAAGGAAAGAAAGAAAGAAAGAAAGAAAGTCATAGAACAAATGAAAAAAAGAGATTGAGAAAGCAAGGACCAAGTCATATACTTTATTTTTCTTTCGATACTGTTAGATATGACCAACACAAGCATTTTCAGGGCTTCAATTTGAAATAACTTGGACAATATGCTCAAAGGCTAAGAGAGCTCAACAACCCATATGAGAATGAGTATATATCATATCAGTCATTGATTGTTAGACCCGTGGAGTCGAGTGCAATGCAGGAAAAGAATAATCATGGGAAGTCATGTGTCTTCGATCCTTACAAGAGTTGTCTCAAGAATTGTCCACTTTGACCTTTTTTCATTAACACTTTTTGTATTACATTCTTCATACACACCTTGAGATCTTTGAGATCCATTTCCCATGATTAATCATGTTTCTATTTGATTGAACATGAAATTTCAAAGTATCATCCAAATCTCATACTCATATGACTTATCATCCTTCCTGAATCCTTCCATTTCAAAGTCATATTCCCATACCTTTAATGCATTGAGTCATCTACTCATTTTCTTTCATCATCATTATTATGCTTGTTTGTTGCAAATTTGAGATAAAAAAATGTTTGACTAAATGAAATAACACTTTGAGTTACTTTTACAAGTTGTTTCTAAACATATGAGTTATTTTTAAATGACCCACCAGATTACCTTCATGACTTGTTTCAGTTTTGATCAATTTTTGAGGCATTAAAATCAATTGTTGAATAAGAGAGTTATCCGTCATTATAGTGACATTCACTAAAAAAAGATAGAGAAAAAAAAATTGAAAAATTGAATTTTTTCCCTCGGACAATGAAGAAACTTTGTTTATTATGCTTTCATCTCACCTAACAGTTCGTTGGTGAATTTAAGGTTGAATCGAATGGGTTATTTTGATAAAAAAAAATGATGAAAAAAATCATGTATATTTTTTCTTAGTTAATGCATCGACATTACAATTGATAAAAATCTTATGTTTGAGCACATGCTTTCCATAGCCAAAAAGAATCGTACTTCATATTTAATATATGCAACATTTCACATGTTTGCATCATAAGCATAGAACCTCATTTCTAGGAATGGTTCATAGCATCTGCATTTCATTTATGAACATAGATGCTCACATTTCATATTTGATATAAGCAACATTTCACATGTTTGCATCATGCATCATAGGACTTTTCTCTAAGCAGTATCCATGCATCTACATTTCATATATGACCATAGTTTAATCGTGTAAATTTTGCTTGAATAGTTTAAAAAAAAGACAGAAAATTGGTTGTAGGCATTTACATGAAGCTTAGATAATAATTGCATCGTCAATATGCATTTTACACATAAGTCATGATTTTTGTCCATTTATCGCATTCTCACATGCAAAGTGGTGCATTAGCATTCATCACATTCCTTTACAAGCATAAAAATATCCACGCATGGTGCACGCGCATCGTATAAAAATTCATTCTCATCAAGCATATTTGGAAATATTCAAGCATTTTCACATGGTTAACACATGTTCATGAGACTTGTAAATCTCTAGATGCATTATTGCATACATCTAGCATCTACTTGAGGTTTTCTATGGTATTTCTTTGTATCAAATCACTTGTCTTCATTGAACATTTCGCATCATACACACTGGGGCAAAAGAAAATTTTTGTTTTTCTTTGAGGCGATTTTAAGCTCCCTTTGTTTTCAAAATTTACAATACTGGGGCAAATTTTGTTTTGATTTTGGGCCATGAAGCATCATCAATTACGATTTTAAATGGATACTGGGGCAAATTTCGGGTTCAAAATTTGTTTCATTTTGAGTGATGAGACACCCTCACTTGAGAAAGTTTAATGATATTTGACACTGGGATAATTTGAGAGAATCTGGACCATTTAAAGTGACACCTTGCTTGCTCATGGATTATCTATTAATTTCAATGATAAAGAAAATCATGTTGAGTTGGCTTAATATTATGCTCAGTTTTGTTATTAACTTTGTCAATATTTCATGAAAAGATGTCCACATATCACTATTCAGTCGTCATGGTTTAATAAAGATGCATATATTCATCCTTAAATGAGTCACAGAAAATCAAAGTTTTGGTCGAGAATTGGACCATCCCATTTTTGCATTTTGGTCGAGAACCGGACCATTCTATTTCCAGGTCATACCCAATGTGAAGTATTGATACACATCAAAGTTTTTGGTCGAGAACTGAACCACCTTGCTTTTATTTTGGTCGAGAACCGGACCACCCTGTCTTTATTTTAGTCGAGAACCGGACCACCCTGCTTTTATTTTGGTCAAGAACCGGACCACCCTGTCTTTATTTTGGTCGAGAACCGGACCACCCTGCTTTTATTCTGATCGAGAACCGGACCACCCTGTCTTTATTTTGGTCGAGAACCGGACCACCCTGCATTTATTTTGGTCGAGAACCGAACCACCTTGCATTTTATTTTGGTCGAGAACCGAACCACTCTGTTTTCCACCCCGTTTTTAATTTTCGTCGAGAACCGGACCACCCCGTCTTTTATTTTGGTCGAGAACAGGACCACTTTGTCTTTTAATTTGGTCAAGAATCGGACCACCCTGTATTTATTTTGGTCGAGAACCGGACCACTCTATCGTTTAATTTGGAATCAGACCACCTTGCTTTTATTTTGGTCGAAAACCGGACCACTCTGTCTTTTATTTTGGTCGAGAACCGGACCGCCCTACTTTTATTTTGGTCGAGAACTAGACCACCCTGTCTTTATTTTGGTCGAGAAACGGACCACCATGTCTCTTAATTTTGGCCGAGAACCGGACCACCCTGCTTTTAATTTGGTCGAGAATTGGACCATTTGTCGCTCATTTATTTAAAGTTAAATAATACCGAACGAAGTAAGGTCTACACGTTTGTCCACCTTATAATTCTACAAGATGAACAAACGGGGGCAAACTGTAGACACCCATTTTCGTCCGGTATTATTTAAAATTAACAATTTTTACATATTAAAAAAAAAAGACTTTGGTTTGAAATGTGGTGTTTTCTTTGACATGATTTGTTTAATTTGGATTTGAAAATAAAAATTTTAATTTTAATTAGCATTTTAAAAATTGATTTAAATTGAAATTTAATTTAAAAAAGATTTGGAAAATAATTTTTAAATGAGAATAAATTTAAACATGGAAAAGATGAGTAGGAAAATTATTTTTATGAGTTGTCAAATAAAATAAGATATTTTTTATAATTATGGGAAAGAATAAAAGATTTTATTTTATTTTGATTTTCATTAATCAAATTTTCCTTGTTTGTTTTTCCCTCTTGGCTATAAAAAGGACCCTCCTACAACCCTAAAACACACAATATTCACAAGAGCAAAAACCTTGAAGTTTTCTCTACATCTCTCCTTTTCACGGTCATAACCTTTCTCCTTTTGCTTTCTAAAAACCCAAAAACCATTCACAAGAGCCTCCCTCCCTTCATCATTTTTGCCCTCCTCATCATCTTCCTGATTCGCTCATTGGAACTCGGGGCTACGTATTTGTAAGGTTCTATCGAACCAAGGTAAAATCCTTTTCCATTAAAAATGTAGTCATTCATATGTTGTGGTTTTGTTTTATTTGATTTCGTGATTTTTGTAAACTTATTTAGATTTTTTTGAAATTTTTATTCGAAAATATGCTTAAATATGAACCCATAGAAAAAAGAATCAATCGATTTGGATTTGTAGTTTAAAACTTATGATTTTTTTAAAGTTTGATGTTCATATAAATTCACTGTTACGAAAATTTCTGAGCACTTACTATAACTTAATTTTTCGACACTGATTCTTTGAAAGTAAATATTTATGGTTATTTTTCTATGAAACTAGACTCGTAAATAAAGATTTAGAAATAAGAATCACCCCGTTTCGATAAGTATTAAAAAAGATATGATTTTTTAAAGTTTGTGTAAATTCTGTAGAAATTTATATACAAAACCGTGGCTGAAAACATTTGACATGAAAATCTGATTTTTTTTCTTACAAAGTGTGTGTACTTTTCGATATTAGAAATCAATGTTGGATGAACCTAGAATATTTAAAAGAAAGAATCAAGTAAAAATATTTTTTTGTTATAAAGTTATGAATTTCTAAAGTTAAGGTGTTATATTTGGGATGATTGTGCTGAATTTATTTGTTTGCCATACTTGTGAATTTGATTGCCATATTTTATGTTTTCTATTTATTGTCCCCACATTAAGGTAAATCTTGAATTGATTTGTTAATATTATATTGATGTATATTGGATTTTCAAAAAAAGAAAGAAGTTTGAATTTATTAGGATACTAATTTTCCAACTTCCTAAAAAAAACATAATTTGATTAAATTACCAAATTTCTGAATATAAAAATTGGAATTAATTAGGATACTAATTTTCCAAAGCATAAAACGTAACAATTTAAATATAGTAATTGGAATTAATTAGGATACTAATTTTCCAAAATATAAAAATTAACAATTTAAATATAGAAATTGGAATTAATTAGGATACTAATTTTCCAAATCTGTGACGACCCGTCACTTTTAAATAAATTTAATTAGAAAAACACAGCGGAAGTCTTTTATTTTAAGAAAATTTGCGTGGTTTTGTTTGAAAATTGGCTAGCCAAAAACCTGTTTACATCCTAATTTTTCAAATCTAATAAAATCACATGGACTTTAAGTCCCAATCAGGAGTTCAAAGATTTAATACCATAAAACATAACCATAAGCTCTTATGAGCTAAATACAACATACAAATCCTCAAAGTTTTAAAAATTCACATAATTAATTACATAAACTTTACAACAAAATAGTCCATCTCGAGGTCAACATCCCTTGATCACGCAGCACCACCTCCTCTCCCTTGACCTCTTACAGGGCATTACCTGGAAATTTTGTAATATCATGAGCTAACAAACTAAGCCCAAGTGAGAATAATAAGCATAAAAAGTAAAGATAGACCTCAAACTTGTATACCGATTTGTGTCCAAATAATCTGACACAATTCACTCCTAAGTTCTCTAAATTGTAGGTAATTTCGTTTTATACTTTCTAAGGATGATATTACTAATAATCATAGTCAATACTCATCCATTAACTTATTACGACATAAATAAGAAAATAAATAAACTTTGTATAAAATAAAACATCTCAATCCTCTATCCAGGATATATATATATATATATATATATATATATATATATATATATATATATATATATATATATTCATCGATCATATGCATGAAGATAACGAGAACATCCCGTAGGATACACATTCACCCTTTATGCATGATATGCATGAAGAAGAGGATGCGGACAACCCCCGAAGGGTCCAAACATTCTTCCCTTCTTTTCTTTTCTCTATTTATTTCCTTTTTCTCTGAAGGCGATGCGGACAATCCCCGAAGGGTCCAAACATTCTTACCTTCCTTTCTTTTTCTCTCCTCGAAGGCGATGCGGACAATCCCCGAAGGGTCCAAACATTCTTACCTTCTATGATGCGAGATGTTATGGTGCAATATGATATGCATATGCTTGCATATCCTTGTAAAAGTAAATAAATAAAGTGCGGAATTAAAGTAGTTGATGCAAGCATAAAGTAAAGGGGCATAAAGTAAAAGATATAAAGTAAATGACATAACGTAAAATAGATAAGCATCTCGGACGAACGATTTGTAAATCGAACTCCGCTACAATAATAAAAGTAGAATCATAACGTAAACGATTAACCTAACCTTCAAGGATTCTAAACTTCCAACATAATCCGAGGTTCTATTAACCGTTCTAAAATACAAGTTGGATCTTTTAACTTCCAATGATCCAACCTAAGCTTCAAAACGAACCTAACTTAGAATCTTCTAAGATTCAATACTTTTCTCGAGAACTCCTAAGTTCTCACTTAAAGGATTAACTTCTAATCCTAAGGGCACTAACTCACAACCCTCTAATCTTAGATTCGAATTCTAATCTTAGTTTCAACTCTAAAACCTTCACACTTATTCGATTTCTATAAATACTTTAAATTCTAATTATTCTCACCTTAGCCAAATAACTCCAAATCTCCACTTTCCACGAAACAACAACCGAGCAATCGCACCTACAATTCACCAATTGCACAACATAGTGGTTTTACAAGGATGTGAAATATCACAAACATCATTAACTTCTAACAATATTCTCATAACTATTCCAATATCAAAGAAATAAAGCATGAGAATAGAAGTTATAGGCATACCTGGTGCCGCTGATCTCAGATGATGACTTGAGAGTGGACTTAAAACAAAACATGAAAACAAACATGCATCGCATGTAGTCTACAAAACCCGTAGGCTCTGATACCAATTGTGAAGACCCGATATTTTTAAATAATTTAAATTAGAATACACAGCGGAAGCCTTTTATTTTAAGAAAATTGGCGTGATTATGTTTGAAAATAGGCTAGCCAAAACCTGTTTACATCTTAAATTCAAACATCTAAAAACACAAGGAACATTAAGTTCCTATCAGGAGTTCAAAATGATTTATAAACAATAAAGTAAAGACAAAAGCTCTTAAGAGCTATACACAAATGTACAAATCTCAAAATTATATGAAAATCACGAAAACCATGTACATGGATTTTTACAACCACCTAGTCCATCTCAAAGTCTTCATCCCTCGATCATGCAACACCATCTCCTCTCCCTCGACCTCTAGCCAGGGCATTACCTGAAATTTTTGTAATATCATGAGCTAACAACTTAAGCCCAGTGAGAATAATAAGCATAAAAAGTAAAGATAAACCTCAAACTCGCATTTCGATTTGTGTCCAATTAAACTGACACAAACTTTCTTAGAATTCACCAAAATCTAGGTAATTATATTCCATATTCTCCAAAGTACGATAATATTAACTCTTAAGGTCAAAACCTCATCCATTAACTTGTTATGACATAAATAAGAAAAATAAATAACTTTGCATATAATATAACATCTCGATTCTCTTTCTCATTAATCATAAACATGAATGCATGAGAGCATCCCGTAGGATTCGCATACGCCCTTATGCATGAAGAAGGTAACGTGGTCTATCCCGTAGGATCCATCGTTCTCCCTCCTTTTCTTTCTCACTTTCTTTTCTTTTTCTATGAAGGTGATGCGGACACTACCCGTAGGCTCCAACATTCTTCCCCCTTCATTTTCTTTCTCACTTTCTTTTCTTTTTCTGAAGGTGATCCGGACACTGCCCGCAGGCTCCAACATTCTTCCCCCTTCTTTTCTTTCTCACTTTCTTTCTTTTTCTATGAAGGTGATGCGGACACTACCCGTAGGCTCCAACATTCTTCCCCCTTCATATCTTTCTCACTTTATTTTTCATGATGCGAGATGTTATGATGTAATATGATATGCATATGCTTACATATCTTGTAAAAGTAAATAAATAAAGTGCGGAATTAACATAGTCGATGCAAGCATAAAGTAAAAGCATAAAATAAAAGGTAATAAGTAAATGACAGAAAGTAAAATAAATGAGCCCCTCTGACGAACGATATGTCAATCGAACTCCGCTATCAATAATAAAAGTAAAGTCATAACTTAAACGATTAACCTATACCTTCAAGGATTATAACTTCCAACATAATCCGAGGTTCTATTAATCGTTCTATAAAACAAGTTTGGATCTTTTAACTTCCAATGATCCAACCTAAGCTTAGAAACGAATCTAACTTAGAATCTTCTAAGATTCAATACTTTCCTTGAGAACTCCTAAGTTCTCATTTAAGGATTAACTCCTAATTCTAAGGGCACTATCTCACATCCCTCTAATCTTAGATTCAGTTTCTAGTCTTAGTTTTCAAACTCTACAAACCATCACACTCATTTGCTTTCTATAGTTACTTTAAATCCTAACTATTCTCACCTTAGCCAAAATTAGTTTTGGCCCAAATCTCTGATTTCCCACAATTTAACAACCGAGCAATCGCACCTACAATTCATCAATTGCACAACATATTACAACTCATATCTAATATGAGAACAAGTTTTCATTTTCGGATGAATAGCAATTTTGGGTGAATAGTGTTTTTCGAAAATCCGGGCTCAAAATTGTCAAATTCCATGATAGAAATTCATGATTTCAACTTCAAAACTCATTTATAATTAAAAACGAACAAATCCATATAAAAAGTTTTGAAAACTTACTTTTTGGAACTTCCCTTGGGGAACGAGAAATTTCGAAAAGCTAGGTTGGATTGGTAGCCCTCGTCCCTACCAATCCAACGCAACCGAAAACACGACGATCTGTCGAGAAACGAAGAAAGGCCAAAGAAAAATCAAACCCTCCCATGGTGGAAAGAAAGCCACGACAAGGAGAAGGAGAAGAATGAAGTTTTTTGGTCAACTTGTGACTTTTAAAGATGATGGAATAGTGATTTTGGATATTTTTAAGAAATTGGAAATGACGGTTGCGTCCTTTTAAGACTTTTGACTTCTAAATCGAAACCCGAAGCTCTTAAATAAATCTAAAGGTGATTAATAATTATTAATTGACCTATTAATAATTATTAATGTCACCGAAGCGAAAATAAAACATTAAAACGATTAAAAAGAAATTCGGGCAAAATTAAGTACTAATATCGAAATTACAAAATAATAATTAAACTAAATACTTGAATTGCAATAAATAAATAAACAATATTAAATAAAATAAATAAAATAGAAATAAAAAAAAATCACTCCAAAATAACGGGACGTTACAAATATAAAAAAATAGTAGTGGTAATAATATAAGAAAAGAATATTAGTTAGCAAAAGTATAATTTTTTATTTTAACAATTTTTCATAACATGTTTCTTTATTCAAATGATAATAATAATTATTTAAATTTTTACTTAAAATGAAAGAAGGAAAGAAAAAGATGATTATGATGAATGTTGGAACTCAAAACATGGAAGAGAATAAAGATCTAACCACAATGCTATTATTGTTATTATTGCTTCTTCTCTTCATAAAAATTCTTTTCTTCCCCTCACTCTTTCTTTATCACTCAAGCTCTCACTTGGTGAATTTTTGGATGATATTGCATGAAGGGGAGAACCCCTTTTATAGTAAAAGTTGCTTGGTCATCAAGTTCAAATCAAGGGTCTAGATTTGAACTTGTTAACCAAGTGAAATCAATGGTGAATTTTAGATCCAAATGTAAGATGATGGAGAAGGTTGAGAAGAGTGGTGGAGATATAAACACACAAGCACCACTTAAAATTCTAGAGTGTTCTTAAGTATATTTACTTGGCTCTTTGAATTTTGAAGAATCAATTCTTTCATTTTTAATGTATATAATGACCCTTCATGAGAGGAGAAAGTATTATTGTTGTAATTTTAGAAATTTAGAAGAGAAGTAAAATTATGGTTCTTGTATTTTTATTGATTAATTATGAAATTATTGAGTTAATAAAGTATGAGTTTAGATTTTTTATTTATGTTATAATTATGTAAATCATAATAACTATGATAAAAAAAAACCTTTATTTTAGTTAAAAATTATGGAAGTTGAGGAATATTGAATTTTTTAGAATTGAATTATAAATTACTCTTTATTTTTCTTTAAATTGAAAGATAAAATATTGTAATTTTTTTTATGTGTATAGGAAAAACCATGATTATCATTTTTATTGTTAACATTTTAAAACATTAATAGATTAAAAATAAGGTATAAAAGTGGGTTATAATTTCAAATTTTTATCCCAACACAAATCCTATGGGCTATAATTTGGATATTGTCATGGGTTTTTAACATTTAAGCCTTTATTAATTAAAATTGATAATTATTATAAAGTGAAGTAAAATGTCAAATTTATTTTTAGGGTAAAAATACCCTATTGTTATTAAAAGTTTCAAAATAATTAAAATGCTCTCTTATTGTTAATTATTATGAACTAGAGCAAAATATCAAATTAATTAGAGTGGTTTTGAAAACCACAATTAAATTAGGGGTGACTTTTTATACACCACAATTCTATGGTTTAAATTTAAGTATATTGTAATAATTCTTCAACTTAGTTTATGATATAAACTTTTAAATAAAATTAAACAATTTGTTAAAATAAATAATTTATTTAAATAGGTCGGACCAAATACGGTGTCTATAGAGGGTAATGAGTATAAAACAAAAAAATGAGGGTAAAATTAGGATGTAAAGTTTCTCCATCTATAGCACCTTTTAAAAGGATTATAGATTAAAGATATATCTGATTTGTGAAATGACCTATTGCCCCCAATTTTGACCTTAGTAACAAAACTAACTCTTTCAAAATCACTGCCCCTCTCTCATGAAAGGAAGATCTGCCCTGCTCCTGATTCTTTTTTTCTATTTTTGGTGAATATTTACAATTATTTTTAAAAATTGGTCAGACTCTTCAAAAAAAGATCTAATGGGATTCACTAAATTGCAATATTTTCAAGAAAGCTTTGGCATGATAGAAAAAATGGTCTGACTTGGCTTGTATTTGAAGGAGATAAATCGAGAGATAATTACAACAACTAATTATAGCACCAGAAATCATCAGGATCATTTAATAAGCAATTTTTTTTGACAAAACAGACTTACCAAAACGCATATACATTTTTCATAAAGTGTTTTCAATGACAATTTTTCTTGAAGTTTCTTCAATGGTGACTGACGAACAAAGATACATGTCTTCAATGGTGACTGGCGAATGAGAAGATACAGATCTTCAATGGTGATTAACGAACGAGAAGAGAGGGAGACAACCCTAATTTTTTTTTCTTCTTGAGAGAGAGGGAGAGGGATTTTGAATGAGTTAGTTTTGTCACTAAGATCAAAATTGGGGGAAATTTTCATTTCACAAATTAGATAAATTATAAAAAAAGGAAAAAAATTTGATGGCTATTAGAATTAACCTTCCAATTGGATAGATGTTGGATTATTTAAAGTGTCGGGGTGAAAAAAAACCAAATTAATAGTATAGAGGTGTAAATTAAGTTTTTTTGAAAGTGCAGGGGTCATTGGTGTATTTTACCCAATATAAGTAATAGAGTATAATGTAGATGTAGTCATTGATATAAACTCTTCCTTTTACTACTTTTATAGTTTACATTTTTGGGTTAAATGCAAGAATGACCCCTGCACTTTGAGGCTTTTTCAATTTACACCCCTGCACTTTTAATTTGAAAATTTTCACCCCTACACTTTCATAAGCTATCAAAAGTTACCTTTTCCATCCCAAACTAACAGCAAACTCATTTTTTAATATTTCTATTCATATTTTTTGAACCAAGGGTTAGATTTAACCCAATGAAACTTCTTTGATTTTAACTCTACCTTTATAGAAAAGGAAAAAAATAGTAGTCCATCCTTTTTCAATTTTCACGAGCAAAGAGAGGCAACTTGTAATGTCCCGTTATTTTGAGGTGAATTTTTTTTTTATTATTATTTATTATTTATTTATTTATTTATTGAATTAAAGTATTAAAGTTAATTTTAGAATTAGTTATTTAGATTTAAATAGTTAATTTCATTCGGAATCCTTTTTAATCGTTTATTTAGCCTAAATTAGTTTCGGTGGTATTAATAATTATTAATTGGCCAATTAATAATTATTAATCACCATTAGGCTAGTTTAAATACTTAGAGTTTCGTTTTAAAGGCTAAAAGCAAATAAAGGACGTAGGCGTCATTTCCAATTTCTTAAATATCAAAAACACTATTCATTTATCTCTTTAAATAAGCAAAATTAGACCAAATTCATCATTTTTTCTTCTCCTTTGCCGTTAGCATCATTTGGGATTTTCCCATTTTTGGGTTTTCTTCAATTCTTGGCGGATAGCTATAATTTCGGTTGCGTTGGATAGCCACGGGCCCGAGCATCATTTCCAACCTATCAATCGATCTTTTCCTCCAATTTCTAAAGGCCTTAAGGTATGACAAAGTTTCTAATTTAAGCTTCAAATAGTGTTTTAATGGAGTTTTTGGTTTAAATCTTCTATTTCGTGCCGAAAAACTCAAAGATTTCAATCGAGGGAGTTGTTTTATGTATTTTTAGAAACTTACCCTAACCATAAAATCGAGTTTGACCCGGAAACCCTTTCCGTTTGATTTTCTCTTATTTGATGGTGATTAGGGTATTTTAAATGATATGTTCTTATGTTTTACTTAATCTTTTGGGATTGAACTTTTGTCCAAAACCCTAATTCATGATTACCCATTGATGGTACCAATCTCCAAAGTACCCGAAACCAACCCGAAAAGCCTCTAAAGTGCTTAAAATCAGGAAAACTATCTCCAATCCCTCTTCTCCCTTTGGCCGTGGGCTTCATGAGGGGAATTCTCAGGTTGTTTTGTCCTTTATTTTAGTAATGTGACGGTTGTTGTTCAATTTGGTTAATTAATATACTTTAGGTGTATTTGAATTATAGGTTTTGTGCATCGATCGTGAAATTGGTCAACCGGTGCTTTGGAGTTGACTTCTTTTATAAGGTGAGTTTAAAATGGTTGTGTAACGTCCCGTTACTTTTGGGGGTAAGTTTTTTTTTATTTTTTTATTTTATTTTATTTATTTTCTTTAATTAAAGTATTTAAGGTTAATTTAAAAAAATAGTGATTTCGATCTTAGTAGCTATTTTCGTCCGAAAACCCTTTTAATCCTTTTAATACTTTAAATTCGTTTCGGTGACATTAATAATTATTAATGGGCCAATTAATAATTATTAATCACCTTTAGATTAATTAAAGAGCTTCGGGTTTCGTTTTTAAAGTAAAAACAAAAGAGGGACGTAGGCGTCATTTCCGATTTCTTAAATATCTAAACACTATTCATCCTTCTCCTTTATTAAGCCAAAATTAGACAAAAATCATAAATTTCTTCTCATTTTTTCATCCCAAACCCGTAGCTTAGAGAGAAAAAAAGAGGAGAGAAAGAATTTGTCACCCCGGCTTCGTTTCTCGACCGTTTTCATCGTGCCTTAGCTCGTTGGAAAGCTCTCGAGACATACTTTCTACCCATCCTAACAATCGAGGTTTTCGCTCGTTTTCTCGAGGCCTTAAGGTATGACAAAGTTTCTAAAATTTGATGTGAATAGTATTTTAATGGTGGTTTTAGATTGAAATCTTCAAATTCGTTCACCGAAGCTTGAAGATTTCCATCGGGAAAGTCGTTTTGATCGATTTTAGAAACTTCCCCTAAACACTAAAACCGAGTTTGAGCCGGAAACCCGTCCCATGTGATTTTCCCTCACTTGGCAATGTTTAGGATGTTAGGGTTATTGTGTTTTTTCTATTTACTTAATTTTTCGGAAATCGATTAATGAACAAAACCTTAATTTACGGATACCCATTGTAGTTGTGAACCTCCAAAGTATCCGAAACCAAACCGAAACACCTCTAAAATGCATAAAAGCCGGAAAACCAAACCCGAACCCCTTTTTCCCTTGTATAGCCGAGAGCACCATAGGGAGGAAATCCGGGTTTTTCGTCGTTTTATGCGTTTAGATGTTCTTTGTTCGATTTCCGGTTAATTAATGTTATTTAGGTGTAATTCATTTGTAGGATTGTGAATTGATCCGGTGTTGACAACCTCGGATTAATCGGAGCTTTTCTACAAGCTAAGGTGAGTTTAAAAGGGAAGTTAGTAATTTTATGAATTACGTTTCGTTATGATATTGTTTATCGATGTTAAGAGGGAATTAGCTTCTTAGAATTATTGTTTGGTTGGAGACTTTAATTCGGAAGTGAGTGGAGAGGATTTGAAATTATGGTTAGTTCGGTGAAAAGGAAACATCAGAGTGGTTTGGAAGTATTGTAAAGTGACTTGGAGATGTTAGTTAAAAGTGGAAGTTAAGTTACTTTGAGTGATATGGAAATTAAAGTAGCTTAGATGTTACACTTGAGTGATGGCTCGTGTAATCTAAGTAGTTAGGTTCTCTAATAACTTAGTAGAATTCTTTGGAGATTATCTAACTTATTGGAGACCTTGAGCACATTGATTCGGCACATGATAGTATGTTGATTCGGATCCATACGTATCATAGTGCGATGATTTGTGGAGACCTTGAGCACATTGATTCGGCACATGATAGTATGTTGATTCGGATCCATACGTATCATAGTGCGATGATTTGTGGAGACCTTGAGCACATTGATTCGGCACATGATAGTATGTTGATTCGGATCTATACGTATCATAGTGCAATGATTTGTGGTATGGTACATGGTAGTATGTTGATTCGGATCCATACGTACCATGGTACTGTGATTTGTGACACGGCACATGATAGTATGTTGATTCAGATCCATACGTATCGTGGTGCGATGGTTTGTGATATGGTACATGGTAGTATGTTGATTCGGATCCATACGTACCATGGTACTATGATTTGTGATATGGCACATGATAGTATGGTTATTCAGATCCATACGTATCATGGTGCGATGATTGAGATATGGTACGACCGTACGTGCTATGTTGATTCGGATCCATACGAGCACGTTACGATGATGGTAATATGGTACATGATAGTATGTTGACTTCGGTCCATACGGTATCATGGTACGGTGACTTGAGATATGGTACGACCATACGTGGTATGTTGATTTCGATCCATACAATAGCACGTTACGATGAAACTTGTTTGGTAACAAAGATAGATAATGTTACATTTACATATTCTTTAGAATTGTGTAGTAAGACTTAGTAATGAATGTTACTTTACTTTAAGTCTTTGTTTCTATCTTATGGTATTGAATGACGGTTAAGGGTAGTATTTACTATCGTTGATTGTATGGAAATTGGAAGTTTGGATATGGGTAGTAATGAGCATTTTAGGCCTTTGGACACGATTTCTGGTTTGAAATTTAGTTCATAGGATTATTTTCTTTCGTTTTACTCTCACTAGCATTTTTATACTAATGTTGCTACACTTACAAATTTTCAGGTAAACCTCATCCAAAGAAGCTTGGTAGAAGAGGTGGTGCTGCTTGACTTGTCGATGTGGTGAATGGACATTATCGAACTCTTTTGGTTTAACATCCTTAGAATGCTTGTAAATTATTTCTAATTTTATTAACTTGTGTCTTTTTGAGCCCGAGAGGGTGTTTGTCTAAATATCATGAGTTTTTATGATTTAAAGTATGATTGTGAGTTTAAAACTAGATGATGGAATACGTATTCCCGATTTATAGCTTTTTTTGAATATGGGTTGTAAAACAGGTTTTGGTTATTCGACTTTTAAACGAAACCATGCCGTTTTTCTTTAAAAATCGAGTCTTCCGCTGTGCATTTGAATTTAAAGAATTTAACAGAAAATCAGGTCGTTACAGGTTGTGATTACTTTTATGTTTCCGGGTTGCATGACGATCATGTTTGATCGGGGTTAAGAGGGTTATTTGATTTTAGAGCTTATCCAAGATTGGATATAGTTGGGAGATAAGGAAAGTGCATAAGGAAAGAAATTAGTAAACTTTTGGTGTGTTTAAAGTTAGTTGTTTAATTGTGGATTAAGTTGTATTCTCAAGAAAGATTATGTTTCCGGAAATTGGAAAAGAGTATTAGATTACTCCGTTAATTTGAGTGGTTATAAGATAGTTAAAGGAAATTTTGGAGAAATCATCTTGTGGATTTGAGCTAGTTTGATAATTATAGCGATGGGATTCGCTAATTAGTACTACCAAAGGGGAGTAGTACGTGTGGTGTGGTATGTGTGGTAGGTGTGGTATGCGTGGTACGTGTGGTAACAAAAAATGAATCATCATGTGGTATGCGTGGTAGGCATGGTATGTGTGGTATGTGTGGAAATGTGAAAGGTGACAATGTGGTCACGGTGTGGTAATGTGATTGGTGATAATGTGGTCACGGTGTGGTATGTGATTGGTGACAATGTGGTCACGGTGTGGTAATGTGATTGGTGACAATGTGGTCACGGTGTGGTATGTGATTGGTGACAATGTGGTCACGATGTTTTAATGTGATTGGTTATAATGTGGTCACGGTGTGGTAATGTGATTGGTGACAATGTGGTCATTGTGTGGTATGTGATTGGTGACAATGTGGTCACGGTGTGGTATGTGAATGGTGATGTGGTGATTGTTAAATGAAACAACGTGTGGTATGACGTGTATGATGGTGGAAATTTACCTTGTTATTTACTTTGTTATACTTTAGTACTAATTAGTTGTTTTAGTACTTTATTTGCAAGCTTGAATGTTTATTTTTCGAAGTTATGATATAGTGGAATGTGATTGTTATGCATATTACTTGGGAGTATAGAATGGGTAGTAAAGAGCACGATAGGAATTTGGACACATTTTTCGATATGGAATTCCGTCCATAGAAGTGCTTGCATCCATCTTATTCTCACTAGCATTTTTATGCTAATGTTGCTACACTCAAACTTTTTCAGGTAATACTCGTGAGAGAGGACAAGGTCATGGAGGATGTGTTGCTTGATCACGAGTGGATGGCTTTCGGGACATGGACTTTACATGCATATTTGGGGCATTCTACGAATGCGAGATGAAACCATATATGTCGTTGTCTTTAAACTTGTATTTTGTGGCTCTGAGAGTCTAGGATTTGTTGTATATGTTTTCGAGTCTACTTTTCTTCAAATAGTTTATAAACTGAAGTACATACTTCTGTTGTTTTAAATTCTCTGATTTGGGCCCATGTAAACAGGTTTAGGGAGTTCATATTTTAAATGGATCCATGCCAAATTTTTGTAAAACTTAGTCTTCCGCTGTTTGCTTCTGATTTAAAGATTTGAGAAAATTCGAGTCTTTACACAACTAAACTCCATCTTCATGCGAAAGTCAAGAAGAAATTCTTCAAGCTTGAATTTGAATCCAGGCTACTGACGAGTTCGTACAACCTATTTGTAAACTCTATCTCTGATTCAAGGTGTCTCTCTTCTTTGATTTGAAAAAAAACCCTAGATTTTAAAATTTTGAAAAAAAATCAAATTCTTGTAGTATCACGACAAATGCTTTGAAATTTTTTCCAAAGGATGACATTGAATGCTTATCCATTTAACAATGTCATCGTTCAGTTATTTGAATGCCTTTTTTGTTTTTGACAACAAAAGCTAGATGAGTATTAGGATATGAAAGAGACAATGTCTCCATACAAAATTGAAAAAGTCACTTAAATTCTCTTTGTGAAACAGCTTCTTGTTGAATAAATGAAATTGATGGCATATATATAGAGTTTTCGATTTTTTGAAAATTGTGAATTTTACAGTGGCGCTCCCGTATTTTTTTGTCTTGTCCTTGTTTGTTGTGTTTTAAAAGTAGATTGTAAGTTGTGGGTTGTGGTCCCCAACCCCGATTCACTTTATAATATTGTATTCAGTTTCAGCAACATGTGAGGTCTTCAATATTTTTATTTTTTGTCTTTTCATTAATTATTAACATGGTTGTGATCCCTGAATTTTTTTTTCTTGTAGGCATGAGTGAATTTGTGACGATTGAGTTTTATCACGGTGGTTACTTTGTCTTCGAACTGGTTATTAGGTATATGAATGGGAAGTAGCATGTTGCGAATAGTGTCGATATGGACTATCTAACTATACTCGTGTTCAATGATTGTGCTAGGCATTTAGGATATTATAACGTTGGATGCTTTTGGTATAAGTTCCCAGAATCAAATTTTGATTTCGGTATGAAGGCTTTTATAAATCATTATGATCTTCATGAGTTGCTGAATAGATTAAACACCATGGGAGGTGATAGAATTCAACTGTATTGCGTGCACGGTGTTGATAAACCACATTATACTCATGAAGAAGGGGAACCACCCTTTCTTTTTAAGTTTGTTGAAGATTATCAGACAGAAGTTAGGGGTGTGGATAGTGCTGTTGAGGAAGATAGCTTGTCTGAGGTTATAGTATTTAAGTCTACTGTTAATGACAAGGTGGATAATGGACCTAGCGTTAGGTGTGTGGATAATGTCCATGATGAGGAGATACCTATTGATATTAGGTTCCATGAGGAGAACACCAATGGGAGTATGGGTCATGAGAAGAACCTAAATGAAACTATTGTTAGGGAGGATCAAATGGAAGATGAAAATTGGGTTATTGACAAAAATATAAATGAAGAGATGATACTTGAGGAAAGCGATAGTAGTTTGGATAGTGTCGAATCAGAATATGATGATAGTGATGAGTTGCGAAGCTTGGATAGTGATAGTAATAGTGACACAGAACGCACCTATTATCCTGATTTTAATGGAAACAAAGAAATGGATAGGCCCATAATTATGTATAAAGGAAAAAAATTTCCAAATCACGTTTCATTTAAGAAGGCTCTTCGAAAGTTTGCAATAGCCAATAAGTTTGATTATTTCTTGAAGAAGAATAATTACAACCGAGTCACCGCATTGTGTAAGAAAGAGTGTGGGTGGAGGGTACATGCATCTTTTAACCAAGACAAAACCTCATTCCAAATCAAATCCTACCAACCTAAGCATGTGGATTGTAGGTAAAGTGACTGCATCATGGTTATCAAAGAAGTATGTTGAGAATTTCAAAGATGACCCTAATTGGTCTGTGTCAGCATTACAAGGACAAGTTCGAAGGGAGTTAAATGTGATTGTTTCTATGAGAAAGTGTTATAGAGCAAAGAGGTTGGCTCTTGAAATTATCAATGGGGACGAGGCAAAACAATATGAGCAACTTTGGTTGTATTGTGCAGGATTAAGAAAATATAATCCTGGTTCAACTGTGTTGATGAAAATTGATGGCAATGTGTTTCAAAGGTTGTATGTTTGCCTTAATGCTTGTAAGAAGGGTTTCAAGGCTTGTAGACTGATTATTTGCCTTGATGGGTGCCACCTAAAAAAATTATGCTATTTCCTTTACTATTTCTTATCTTTCTTTTACTGAGCCTCAAAAGTTAAATGGATAAGCATTCAGTGTCATCCTTTAGAAAATTTCTCAAAGCATTTACCGTGAAACTACATTAAGCAATGGTCAAAGAATTTGATTTTTTCAAAAATTTAAAATCTAGGGTTTTTTCAAATCAAAGAAGAAGAGGTACCTTGAATAAGAGATGGATTTTACAAACGGGTTGAACGAACTTGTCATTAGCCTGTATTCAAATTCAATCTTGAAGAATTTCTTCTTGACTTTTGCATGAAGATGGAGTTTAGTCATCTCTCTCTGCTCGTGAAAATTGAAAATGGATGAACTATATTTTTTTTCTTTTTCTTTGTAGAGGTAAAGTTAAAGTCAAAGATGTTTCATTGGGTTAAATCTAACCCTTGGTTAAAAAAATATGAATAAAAATATTAAAAAATTAGTTTGCTGTTAGTTTGGATGGAAAAGATAACTTCTAATGGCTTATGAAAGTGTAGGGGTGAAAATTTTCAAATTAGAAGTGCAGGAGTGTAAATTAAAAAAGCCTCAAGTGCAGGGGTCATTCTTGCATTTAACCCTACATTTTAGGTTGAAATTCAATTAATTAATGCCAAAGATATAATAATAGAGTACAGATGTATCATTAATATATTTACTTTTCTTTTTGTTTTTTATGAGTCTTATATGTACAAATTAATAATTACTATTTTTATAGTTTTCGTATTAGGTTGAAATTCTATTAAGTGATAAATTGTGAAAAGTCATAAATTATTATGTTATTAGTCATTCCTAACCATGTGTTACTTTATTGGTTGAGTTCTTCATGCAAATCTAGCTAATTTTTTTTTATTAATAATCATAAAATAGCAGCTGTCAAAAATATTTATAAATATAAAAAATTTAAATCGAGTGAATCATGGATAAATATTAAATTATATATTTTTACAATAAGTCTATCAATGATAATCATATTAATCATTGTTAATCACCTATTAACATAGTAAAAATTGCTATAATTGTAAATATTTTTTAGAGTTGCTATTTTTATAAATATTGCATCAAAATCTACTTTCCAGTGAAATTTTTTATAAATTATTTCATTTTTTAAAGCTAATAATTTATATTACATTTTTTATTTTAAAATATGGTTGATGTCATATAGACAAATATTTATAGAATATTTTCCTTCTATATTATTTTGAAAAATTATATTTTGATATATTATTTATTAATAGAAACATTACAAAAATTATATATTTACAATTATTAGATATGTTAAATCATCCACTATACCCAAAAGCTTAAGTCAATGGGTAAAAGGTAAATTTAATCATTTATCTCATTACACCCCTCACATGTGGGCTTAGATAATTAATTACACAAGACTCAAACATGTGAAATTTAAATGAGGAGGAAATAAGAGTAAATGACTTAACGAAGGTTTGAACTCATGACCTCCTGCTCTAATACAATATTAGATATGTTAAATCACTCACTATACCCAAAAGCTTAAGTCAATGGGTAAAAGTAAATTTTAACATATATCTCAACAACAATTTAAATATCTTAATATGTAATATATAATACAAATTCAATTTTTAATTTACTTATTGAGAATTATAATATTATTTTAATTTTGTTATTCTTTATCGGTAATTTTATATAAGAAGTAAATAATAGTCATACAATTAACCATTTAATATTTTTATTAGTATATTCAAATTCTTAGTTCACAATTTTTTTTTGTTAAATATATATTAAAAAACACTACTTATTTTACAAGATTCTTATAACGCAATATTTAATTATTTTGACTTTAAACTACCAAATATTCAACTAGAATGTTTAACTAGTATTTATAGAGAGGATGATTTCTGCTACAGTCAATCATGTACGATTCACATGCTATCACTTTCTCTATTAAACAAAAGTGAGAAGATGTCGGTGTGGTGCCTGCCAAACTGTTTTCGACGAGTCAAGTTGGAGGCTAGATAATATGATAAATTAGTATAATTTCTTGAAAGATATTTGCATTACCCGTTTTCTTGGTTTAGGATACCTTTTATAGCCGAGTCTATTGGCTATTTCTAGCGGGCTTCCATGAAATCTAGAGAATATGATATATTGAAGATAATATCTTTTCGATCATATTTAAGAAAGGAGATAATTGTCATATTATCTTATATAGAATGCTCATTATGTAGTCCTCGGCTAAGTTGACCGCCTCTAAAAGTTCGAGCTGGGCCTGAATCAATTTTGCACGTGCTGCCTAATCTGCGATGGCTACTCTTGGATCTTCAGACGAGTCACAGGACGCTTGTCGTGACGGGCCTCATGGCATTCTATTTAATTTGAGCTATATCAGTCAAGATTTGGGCTTTTAAGCCTAGCTCACATAAAATTATTTAATTTTTAAAATTAGATTGAATTATTTTAAAAATATGGGTGATTGTAAACAAAATATTCGTTTTAATTAAAACATTAAAATTATATCTCTAAATAAAGTGGTGAGATTTTTATAGGGTGATCTATGAAAATAGCCACAAAATGGCACAAATAAGAGTACATATAAAATTAGGCAAAATAGTCATTTGGAGGCAAGAAAAATACCAAAAAGTCCCTACATATTTTCTAATGCCATCAAATCACTTTTTTCTCTCTTTTTTTCTCTCCCTTTTTTCTCTCATATTTTTCTATTCTCTCTCCCTTTTCATCTCCTCTTTTTCACTTCCCTTTTTCTTTTCTCTCTCATTTTTTCTTTTCCATTTGAGTCACCTCCCCTATATCCCTCTATTTTTTGTCGTACGTATATTGCGTAATATTGTACACATTATATATTGATTTATAAGTTTATTAACCCAACTCTTTTTAAAATGAACTAATAAAGCGGAAGACAAGTATATTATGTATATTATGTACAAAGAAAAGGGGCACAAAAGACTTGTACCAAATTTTTATTAAATGTAGCACCGAAGTAAATGACATATTACGTACATTATGTACAAAAAAGTATACTTGAAAATAACTAAAAGTGAAAATCATGTAAATTAAATATAAAAGGTCCATAAATCATAAGATAGCATGTAAATGAAAAAAAGTCATGTTTTGGTAAATTACAAATATAAAAGGATACAACACAGAAATATACATATGTACTATATAGTGTCAACTATATATTATATGTGAACCACACAAAATTAACTATGGTGAAAAAAAAAACGTATAAATGATAGCATACATACAATATGTATAGGCTTTCATACACCCCATGATTTTACTATCGTATAACTACATTACTCATACAATATGTATAGTAATGTACATAATTTAATAGAAGATAAAATGAGAGGGAAAAATTTACAAATATTATCGGCAAACATGCCTTAAATATTATATGTACAATATATAGTAAACCGTGTCAAAAAATTTGCTGCATTGAAAAAGCAAAAAGCAGTTTGTTTTTAAGGGTAAATTTGGTATAAAAATAAAAAAATTGCTAAAAATATAATTATAAGAGAGGTGACTATTTTTTTATTCATGAAGTCAAAATGTGGATATTTCTTTAGTTATCTCATTTCTATAACTTAATTTTATTGATTAATTTAAAATTTAGTAATTCAAGTAAATTATTGTTTTCCATTAATCTTAATTGATTAAATAGTTAGTCATTATTATTTAAATATTAACTTTAATTAAATAATTAGTTCTATGATTTTAATGCATATTTATTAATTAACATAACTTATAATTACTGCATCAATAAAGTTAATGAATCAAGTTTTATTATTTAATTACCAATCAATAATTTATCAATTTATAAGTGACAAAATTTAACTATTCAACTACTAATTACATTTTTATTTTAAATAATTAGTAATCAAATTAAGTAAATTAGTTAACATATACTTTTATTAAATAAAATAGTAAATTAATTTAATATTATATTATATATTTTATCAATTAAAAATAATTAATAAAGTAATTTTAACTTATGTACCATTTTAGAAAGAAAAGAGTTTATAAGAAAATGACCAAGTTTAGTATTTCCCAACCACACCCTCAAGCTCTAAGTTGCTATTTCAGATTATACTTTAAAGTAGCTCTTCTCTAGGCCTATGGAAAATACAAATAAAGAAATTTTAGTAAGAAAAAATTTCAAACTTTTCTCTTTTATTTTTTTATTTTTTTTGTTTTTATTATTTTTTTCTTTTTGTATCAGTGGAATATCTTAACAAGTCATTAGCTGGCACTGGCACTGGCACTGGCAATTGGCAATATTAATTTAGGATTATGGAATATTATGATTGTTACAAGTTGCTTTCTGTCTCTTTTTTTTTTTAATTAAAAAAATTGTTATTAGGAAATTAATGAATTTCTAGTATATAAATAGAACATTATCTCATCTTTCTTCATCATCTCCTTCTCTTTGATTAAAACTCATCCCTCTTCTCCTTCTCTTTCACTTCCCATTTCCACATATAATTTTCTTACCAAACTTTCTGGCTGCATCGAGAGACCCAGTTTGGATCTCCTTCACAAAAGTCTTCTCGATCGGGGGCAAGCAAAGCAACCACACGTTTGCATTCCATATCAGATTAATCGTATCGGAATGTGGATCGAATGTTGCTTCCGTGATCCCGAGGTCTTCCATTCGAATCGGCTCAAGCTGGCCATGGATGGGTTGTTGTGGTTCTCCGTCATCTCGATGTCAGTTTGATTGAGATTTGTTGAGCCTCGTCGAAAAAATAAAGAAAAATAATCTGATTTATTTTTCGATGATGCCCCATCAATCTCAATCAAACTGACATAGAAATGACTTAGAATCTCAACAACACATCCATGACCTGCTTGAGTGAGTTCGAATGGATGACGTCGGGGTCACGGAAGCAACAATTGATCCACAGCCCGATAAGATTGATCGGTATTGTAATGTCCCGTTATTTTGTGATAAAAAAAATTATTTAATTTATTTTAATTTAAGTAATTAAAGTTTATTTATTTATCGGTAAATTAGAGATTAGTAGTTTATTTCGTTTTAAGTCATTTTAATGGCTTTATTTATTTAAATACGTTTTAATGGTATTAATAATTATTAAAGGGCCAATTAATAATTATTAATCACCATTGGGATAGTTTAAGAAGTTCGGGATTCGTTTTATAAGCCAAAAGTCATAAAATCGGGAAAGGGTATAATGTTCGAAAACCCAAATTATCGATACCCATTGAAATCGGGAATATCGAATTTGCTTAAAACCAACTCGAAACACTTTTAAATTGCCTAAAAGTCGGAAAACCAAACCTAAGACCCAATTTTGATGATAGGGCCGTGGGCCTCATGTGGGTATTTGTTGGGTTTTTCGTCGCTTTGTATGTTTAGTTGATGTTTGATCGATAGTTGGTAAAGTTATTGATTATGTGTTATAATTCGATTGTAGGTGTTTTCGAACCACTCGCTTGATCGCTCCTTCAGACTTAGGAGAAAAGTCATCTTTTATTAAAGGTGAGAATAGTTAGGATTTAAAGTATTTATAGAAAGCAAATGAGTGTGAAGGTTTGTAGAGTTTGAAACTAAGATTAGAATCCGGATCTAAGATTAGAGGGTTGTGAGTTAGTGCCCTTAGGATTAGAAGTTAATCCTTTAAGTGAGAACTTAGGAGTTCTCGAGGAAAGTATTGAATCTTAGAAGATTCTAAGTTAGTTTCGATTTGAAACTAAGGTTGGACCATTGGAAGTTAAAAGATCCAACTTGCAATTAGAACGATTAATAGAACCTCGGATTATTGGAAGTTTAGAATCCTGGAAGGTAAAGGTTAATCGTTTAAGTTATGATTCTACTTTTATTATTGTTACCGAAGTTCGATTTACATATCGTTCGTCCGAGATGCTCATTTATTTTACTTGTTTTAATTCCGCACTTTATTTAGTTACTTTTACAAGATATGCAAGCATATGCTTATCATTTACACCATACCATTATCGCATCATTCATGAAAAAGAAATGAAAAAAGAGAAAGTAAGTGAAAAAGAGACGAATGGGATCCTACGGGATTTGCTCATTACTCTAAGTGAAAAAGAGACGAATGGGATCCTACGGGATTTGCTCATTACTCTAGATGAAAAAGGAGTGAATGGTGTCCTACGAGATTGACGCATTACTTCATTCATGCATAAGGGTATATCCGAACCCTACATTGCATATGATTGATGATATAGAGAATTGAGATGTTATATTTTATACAAAGTTTATTTACTTTACTTATTCTATGTCATAACAAGTTAATGGATGAGGATTGACTAAGAGTGTAGTAATATCATCCTTTGGAAAGTTTAGAATGAAATTACCTAGAGTTTGGAAGACTTTAGGAGTAAATTGTGTCAGTTTACTTGGACACAAATCGAAATGCGAGTTTGAGGTCTATCTTTACTTTTTATGCTTATTATTCTCACTGGGCTTAAGTTGTTAGCTTATCATATTACAAAAATTTCAGGTAATGCCCTGGCTAGAGGCCGTGGAAGGGGAGATGGTGCTGCGTGATCGAGGGATGTTGACCTCGAGATGGACTCGTTGTTGTAAAGTCTATGTAATTATTTTTTGTGAATTTCAAAGACTTTGATGATGTATATGTTGTATTTAGCTCATAAGAGCTCTTGATGTGGTTTTTATGATATGAAATATTTGAACTCCTGACTTGGGACTTAAAGTCCATGTGATTTTATTAGATTTGAAAAATTAGGATGTAAGCAGGTTTTTGGCTAGCCAATTTTCAAACAAAATCACGTAAAATTTTATTAAAATAAAAGACTTTCGCTGTTTTCTCTGATTTAATTTATTTAAAAGTGTCGGGTCATCACAGTTGGTATCAGAGCCGACGGGTTCTGTAGACAACATGTGATGCATGTTTGTATTTCATGTTTTGTTTTAAGTCCATTCTCAAAGTCATCATCTGAGATCAGCAGCACCAGGTATTCCTAGACCTTTATCTTTAAACTCGCATTTTATTTCGATTTGGTAAAGGGGTGGTGAATCCTCTTTTACAAGTAACTTATCAAATTATATTGACTATAATGCAGTATGCCTCCTAGAAGGGGTGCTAGACGAGCTGGTGTTAGGGCGGCTGCTCCTGTGAGGGGTAGAGGCCGAGCCCGTAACCCTACACCTCCACCTGTGATTCCTGTTGTACATCCACCTGAGATTCCTGTTATACCGCCACCTGTTCAGGGGCGAGGAGTTTACATCGCTGAGGATGTATATCTAGATTTATTACGGGATGCTGGTAGACCCGTTCTACCTGTTGTACCTCCACCGAGAGCAGCAGATATAGCAGTTGATCAGGTTGGGGTTACTGATGCTGCTAGGACTCTGAGGAAGTATAAACGATATGCACCTGCTGAGTTTGATGGTAGGTCATTGGATGCATCTGTTGCAGAGTTATGGATTGATAGGGTTGAGAGAGCCTTTGAGTTTATTGAGTGCCCGGACCGGCTGAAAGTCCACTGTCGCACGTATTCTCTTGTTGATGATGCTTTGTATTGGTGGAGAGGCCTTTATAGATCACTTTCTCTCACTTTGGAGGTGACTTGGGAGGTATTTCGAGAGAGGTTTTATGAGAAATATTATTCACCTGATTTATGAGACCGATTAGAGGTGGAGTTTTTGACCCTGACACAGGGTGATAGATCAGTGACAGAGTATGAGCGAGAGTTTGATCGATTGTCTAGGTTTGCTCCTGGACAGATTGCTGACCCTCAGAGTAAGAGGAAGAGGTTTATGGTGGGATTGAGAGTCGAGATTAGGGGTCATTTATGCACTTTGCGTCCGACCACTTATGAGGAGGCTTTAGAGTTTGCCCTTTCTTTAGATTTGGCATCTGAAGAAAGGAAGGGTAAACTAGCTGCTACAAGAGAGACTTCCTCTTAGAAGAGGAAGGCAGAGGATGACCATACTGGTCGAGTACCACTGCCATAGCAGAGACAGCATCAGCAGCAGCAGGCTCGGGGTGGAATTCAGTTTAGACAGCCGAGGGTACAGGGACTACCTCTTCACGATTGCCAAAACTGTTTTAGTCGTCACGCTGGGAGATGTACCCTGCCACAGAGGTGTCATACTTGTGGTCAGGAGGGTCATATATCTAGACTGTGTAGGACTCGTCAGGCACAGCCACTGCAGTATGGTTACCCGGGTCAGGGTGTTCAGCAGAGACCATATCAAGCACCACCTGCTTTTTATGCTCCTCCGATTAGGGGCAGAGGTCAGGACCGAGGCAAAGGTCAGTACAGGGGTAGAGGTCAGGGTGGACAGGCACAACAGTTTAGACTTCCACCTATTGTTCCACCACCACAGATATTACCTCCACCACCACCGAGATTTCCTCCACCTGTTCAGCATCAGGCTCGAGTATTTTCCACTAGAGAGGAGGCCGAGGCTGCAGGTACTGTAGTTACTGGTACTTTGACAGTTTTGGGGCATTCGGCTTTTATTTTATTTGATTCTGGGGCTAGCCACTCGTTTATTTCTTCTGAGTTTGTTGAGTCAGCTACTTTTGAGTCTGCACCGTTAGGGTATGAGATGCGTGTTTCGACCCTTGTGGGGAAGTTTGTTATTGCTGATAGTATGATTAGCACAGATGATTTGTGTTTTATGGGTTGTTGCTTGCATGCTACTTTGATTATCATGCCTATGTCTGATTTCGATGTGATTTTGGGTATGGATTGGCTATCAGCTAATCGTGCCACCATTGATTGTACTGAGAGAGTTGTTGATTTTATGGGTCCATGTGGGACCAGTTTACGTTTTCATGGGACTAGTAGTCGAGTAGCACCCACTTTGATATCGTTGTTAGAAGTTAGTATGCTTCTAAGTGATGGAGCCTTGGGCTATATAGCTAGTGTGGTTGACACTTCTATACCAGAGGCTATTTTGAGTTCTGTGCCAGTAGTGTGGGATTTCGTTGATGTTTTCCCTGATGAGTTACCCGGTTTGCCACCTGTGAGACAGTTTGATTTTCAGATTGAGGTTGCTCCTGGGACAGCTCCATTGTCCAAAGCACCTTATCGTATGGCACCGGCTGAGTTGAAAGAACTCCAGAGCCAGTTACAGGGACTTTTAGACTTGGGGTTTATACGCCCAAGTGTTTCACCCTGGGGAGCTCCGGTGTTTGTGAAGAAGAATGATGGTTCTATGCGATTATGCATTGATTATAGAGAGTTGAACCGTGTTACGGTGAAAAACAAGTATCCTTTGCCCAGGATAGAAGACTTGTTTGATCAGTTGAGAGGAGCCACTATCTTTTCGAAGATAGATTTGAGATCTGGCTATCATCAGTTGAGGATTAGGGATGAGAATATTCCCAAGACTACATTCAGGACGCGTTATGGACATTATGAGTTTGTAGTTATGTCCTTTGGCTTGACCAACGCGCCTGCAGCTTTTATGGACCTAATGCACACGGTGTTCAGGAGGTTCATTGACTCTTTTGTCATTGTTTTCATTGATGATATCTTGGTTTATTTCAAGACAGAGGAGTTGCATGCTATGCACCTTCGGGAAGTATTGACAATACTACGAGATCAGAGATTGTATGCCAAGTTCTCCAAGTGTGAGTTTTGGCTGAGGGAAGTGGCATTTTTAGGCCATGTAGTATCGAGTAGAGGAGTATCTGTTGATCCTTCTAAGATTGAGGCAGTTACTAACTGGCTTAGGCCGACTAGTGTGGCTGATATTCACAGTTTTCTGGGACTTGCAGGCTATTATAGACGGTTTGTGCAAGATTTCTCCAAGATTGCTTCAGCTTTGACACGTTTGACCCGGAAGGGGGTTGGTTTTGTATGGTCTGAGGATAGTGAGAGGAGCTTTGAGGAGCTCAAGAGGAGACTTGTGTCAGCACCTGTCCTAGTGTCGCCTGACAGGATCGGTGGTTTGACTGTGTACACAGATGCTTCCCACAGAGGTTTGGGATGTGTGTTGATTCAGCACGGGAAGGTTATAGCTTATGCTTCCTGTCAGTTGAAAGAACATGAGAAGAAATATCTGACTCATGATTTAGAGTTGACAGCTGTTGTTCATGCATTGAAGATATGGAGGCATTATTTGTACGGTGAGAAGATTCTGATATTTACTGACCATAAGAGTCTCAAATATTTCTTCACTCAGAAGGAATTGAATATGAGACAGTGGAGATGGTTAGAGCTCGTTAAGGATTATGATTGTGACATTTAGTATCATCTTGGGAAAGCCAATGTAGTGGCTGACGCGCTCAGTAAGAAGTCTTCTCATTCATCAGCTTTGTCAGCCATACCTTTGAGATTGAGGTGGGATATGGAACGAGCTGAGATAGCACTTTTGACTAGGAGGTCACGGTGAGCTTAGCTAGTTTGACAGTGGGGCCTACTTTGAGGCGGAGGATGATTGATGCACGAGAGATGAGGTTCATTTGCGGGCTGGTTTTAGAGAGGTGAGTCGATATCCCTAGTCATTTTACCTTCTCTACCTTGATTGCTCGATGTATCGTAAAGAGGCTATGTGTGCCTTTAGGATCGACTTTTAGAAGGGAACTGTTGGAAGAGGCTCACGGTTCTATCTTCTCTATTCATCCAGGTAGTACGAAGATGTACAGGGACCTGAGAGAGCATTATTGGTGGTCTGGGATGAAGCTTGAGATTGCGGACTTTGTTAGTAGATGCTTGACTTGTCAGCAAGTCAAGGCCTTAAGGAAGAGTCCATCGGGTTTTCTTAACCCTCTGAGTGTGCCAGAATGGAAATGGGAGGAGATTTCCATGGACTTTATCAGTGGTTTGCCGAGGACATCAAAGGGTTACGATACCATTTGGGTAATTGTAGACCGCTTGACAAAGACAGCACACTTTATACTTGGGAGGATCACCTACCCAGTGGAGACATGGGCACAGTTGTATTTACGGGAGATTGTCAGATTACATGGTGTGCCTGTGAGGATCGTATCAGATCGGGACACTCGTTTTGTCTCGAAGTTTTGGCAAAGTTTGCATTCAGCCATGGGTACTGGCTTGGATTTTAGCACAGCTTTTCACCCCCAAACAGATGGTCAGACTGAGAGAGTTAACCAGATTTTGGAGGATATGTTGAGAGCTTGTGTTCTTGATTTTCGAGGTAGTTGGGATTCTTAATTGTATTTGGTAGAGTTTGCTTATAATAAAAGCTACCAGGCTACTATTGAGATGGCACCATTTGAGGCACTTTATGGTAGAAAGTGTCGATCTCCAGCTCACTGGGATGAGGTCGGGGAGAGAAGACTTTTGGGACCCAAGTTGTTACAGCTGACTAGTCAGTCGATTGACTTGATTAAAGAGAGGATGAGGATTGCCCAGAGTCGACAGAAGAGTTATGCAGATAGACAACGTAGTCCACTTGAGTTTTCAGTGGGGGACCACGTGTTTTTGAAGGTAGCACCTATGAAAGGTGTTATGAGATTTGGGAAGAAAGGTAAGCTGAGCCCTAGGTTCATTGGCCCTTTCGAGGTACTTGATTGGATAGGAGCAGTAGCTTACAGGTTGGCTTTACCACCTTCTTTATCGGCAGTTCATAATGTATTCCATGTATCGATGCTTCGGAAGTACATGGCAGATCCTTCTCACGTGATCGACTATGAGCCGATAGTTTTGGATGCTAGTATGTCTTATGAGGAGACACCAGTTGAGATTCAAGCATTCGAACAAAAAGTGTTGAGAAACAAGACGATTTGCTTGGTTAAGGTCCTTTGGAGGAACCAAGTGTCTGAAGAAGCTACGTGGGAGCGTGAGGATGATATGTGGGCAAAGTATCCTCAGCTTTTCACTTAGTAAGTTTACTTTTCGGGGACGAAAAGCCCTTTTTAGGAGGGTTGACTGTAACGTCCCATTATTTTGTGATAAAAAAAATTATTTAATTTATTTTAATTTAAGTAATTAAAGTTTATTTATTTATCGGTAAATTAGAATTTAGTAGTTTATTTCGTTTTAAGTCATTTTAATGGCTTTATTTATTTAAATACGTTTTAATGGTATTAATAATTATTAACGGGCCAATTAATAATTAATAGTCACAATTGGGATAGTTTAAGAAGTTCGGGATTCGTTTTATAAGCCAAAAGTCATAAAAGGATGCAACCGTCATTTCCAATTTCTTAAAAAACTATCCAAACACTATTCATCTCATATTAAAAATGCCTTTGACTTCATTTGACCAAGCAAAATTCATCTTCTTCTTCATTTCTCTCCTCCCAAAACCGTGGGCCTTCTTCCTCCATTTCCCAATTTTGATTTTCGTTCGTTTCTTGCCCGATCGACTTGATTCCGAGTCCATTGGAAAGGTATCGGTCCTACGATTCTTTTCCACCTAGCTATTGTCCGTTTCTCTCGAGATCCAAGGAGTTCTCGGTAAGTAAAGCTTGAAATCCTAAGCTTCAAATAGTGTTTTAATGGAGTTTTCTTTGATTTCTTTCGATTTCGTGTTGTGAAACTCAGTGTTTGTAAATACGGGAGTAGTTTTAAGTGTTTTTGGAAACTTTCCCATAACCCTAAAACCGAGTTTCAGTAGAAACCCTTCCCGTTTGAAATTTACCCTTTTGGGATTGATTATGGGTTAGAATTTAATGAAATAATGTTTATTTAAATTCAATTCGGGAAAGGGTATAATGTTCGAAAACCCAAATTATCGATACCCATTGAAATCGAGAATATCGAATTTGCTTAAAACCAACTCGAAACACTTTTAAATTGCCTAAAAGTCGGAAAACCAAACCTAAGACCCAATTTTGATGATAGGGTCGTGGGCCTCATGTGGGGATTTGTTGGGTTTTTCGTCGCTTTGTATGTTTAGTTGATGTTTGATCGATAGTTGGTAAAGTTATTGATTATGTGTTATAATTCGATTGTAGGTGTTTTCGAACCACTCGCTTGATCGCTCCTTCAGACTTAGGAGCAAAGTCATCTTTTATTAAAGGTGAGAATAGTTAGGATTTAAAGTATTTATAGAAAGCAAATGAGTGTGAAGGTTTGTAGAGTTTGAAACTAAGATTAGAATCCGGGATCTAAGATTAGAGGGTTGTGAGTTAGTGCCCTTAGGATTAGAAGTTAATCCTTTAAGTGAGAACTTAGGAGTTCTCGAGGAAAGTATTGAATCTTAGAAGATTCTAAGTTAGTTTCGATTTGAAACTAAGGTTGGACCATTGGAAGTTAAAAGATCCAACTTGCAATTAGAACGATTAATAGAACCTCGGATTATTGGAAGTTTAGAATCCTGGAAGGTAAAGGTTAATCGTTTAAGTTATGATTCTACTTTTATTATTGTTACCAGGTTCGATTTACATATCGTTCGTCCGAGATGCTCATTTATTTTACTTGTTTTAATTCCGCACTTTATTTAGTTACTTTTACAAGATATGCAAGCATATGCTTATCATTTACACCATACCATTATCGCATCATTCATGAAAAAGAAATGAAAAAAGAGAAAGTAAGTGAAAAAGAGACGAATGGGATCCTACGGGATTTGCTCATTACTCTAAGTGAAAAAGAGACGAATGGGATCCTACGGGATTTGCTCATTACTCTAGATGAAAAAGGAGTGAATGGTGTCCTACGAGATTGACGCATTACTTCATTCATGCATAAGGGTATATGCGAACCCTACATTGCATATGATTGATGATATAGAGAATTGAGATGTTATATTTTATACAAAGTTTATTTACTTTACTTATTCTATGTCATAACAAGTTAATGGATGAGGATTGACTAAGAGTGTAGTAATATCATCCTTTGGAAAGTTTAGAATGAAATTACCTAGAGTTTGGAAGACTTTAGGAGTAAATTGTGTCAGTTTACTTGGACACAAATCGAAATGCGAGTTTGAGGTCTATCTTTACTTTTTATGCTTATTATTCTCACTGGGCTTAAGTTGTTAGCTTATCATATTACAAAAATTTCAGGTAATGCCCTGGCTAGAGGCCGTGGAAGGGGAGATGGTGCTGCGTGATCGAGGGATGTTGACCTCGAGATGGACTCGTTGTTGTAAAGTCTATGTAATTATTTTTTGTGAATTTCAAAGACTTTGATGATGTATATGTTGTATTTAGCTCATAAGAGCTCTTGATGTGGTTTTTATGATATGAAATATTTGAACTCCTGACTTGGGACTTAAAGTCCATGTGATTTTATTAGATTTGAAAAATTAGGATGTAAGAAGGTTTTTGGCTAGCCAATTTTCAAACAAAACCACGCAAAATTTTATTAAAATAAAAGACTTCCGCTGTTTTCTCTGATTTAATTTATTTAAAAGTGTCGGGTCGTCACAGGTATGGATTGCAAGCGTGTGGTTGCTGCCCTAAGATGACTTTTTGGAAGGAGATCAGATTGAGTCTGTCGCCGGTTGCAATCACATACTCCATACATAATGTATAGTCACCTATGTGTCCTCCCTTTTCACTTCATGGTAATATTAGTAATCGAATTTTTGTTGTGGAAATTACTAGCTGGGTTGGTACGGGATACGATACTCACCTTGCTAGGTGTTACTTTAGTATTTAATAACATATACTAATGGTAATAAGTATCTAAATTTTTTTAATAAATACATGGGTCTCATTAATATATTTTATCCAATAAAAAAAATGACACGTAGGACGGTGAGTACCCAAATATTTTGTCATAGATTTTGGGTATTGTATTTTGTTGCTTTTATTAAACTAGATTTTTACCACGTGAGTTGCACGAATTAATTATTGTTTCTTAATTGTTGATTTTGAGAGTAAACCTACAATCATAATAATCATAGGAATTCCCCAATATTGAAGAAAATGTAAAAAAAAAAAAAAAACATATTGCCGGACACATTACCCTAATTATATTAAGATATAAACTCGTAAGTTATTTCATATCTGAAACAAAGGGGAAAAAAAAAGAGATGGTTGAATTTACATTATACAAATATATATCAAGAAACCAACGACTGCTCTATATTCTCGAAATATTTCATCGCTTGCTTACTTCATTCTTCTTCCTTTTCCAACTCCATCATCGAATCAGCAAAATCTACGGCTTCACCCATATACTTCAAGCTAGCACCACATTGATCAGAGAGAGTCAACTAATGGCCTTTGACCCATTTCTAATACCAATACTTTGTATTCTATTCTACCCAAATAAAACTCCTATCATGGAATTTATAAAGAAAAATAAAAACGGAAGTCTAAGAGTTTTACTACAAATGATCAAAACTGACAACACATTTACTTTTTTGTTACTGATTTTATTTAATCAATATTGAATTCAAGAAGAGAGAGAAGAAGAAATTTGCAAAATGAATTGTTCTTCCATTCATAATTAGGAGAAGTCATTTATACAAAGTACTAATGGCAGAAGAGTAAATTAGTTTACTAACTAACTAACTAATTTTCTTAACTCTAATACGCCCCCTCAAGATATATATTTTCAATTCCCATCTTGCGAAGTAGAGAAGAAGGGAGAGGAGAAGGAAGAGGCTTGGTGAAATGATTTGCCCATTGAAGAGCACTCCGAATAGGCAATAGCTTGATTACACCCTCATGTAGCTTATCCCTCACAAAATGGCAATCGATTTCGATGTGCTTGGTTCGTTCATGAAATGTTGGATTGGAGGCAATGTGACTAGCAGCCATGTTATCACAAAAAATAGCAGCTGGAGCTTGAAAAGAAACCTAAAAATCCTTCAAAAGATTAGTAATCCAAACAAGTTCACTAGTTGCAAGTGCTAAAGCCCGATATTCTGCCTCTACCGAAGACCTAGAAACTGTTGTTTGCTTTTTAGATTTCCAGGAGACAAGAGAGTCACCAATGAAGACACAAAAACCTGTGACTGATCTCCTTGTATCAGAACAGCCAGCCCAATCAGCATCTACAAATGCACGGAGCTGTAGAATAGGAGAAGAAGAAATGGAGAATTTGATCCCTTGTCCGGGTGCAGATTTTAAGTACCTGAGAAGATGATGTGCTGCAGCAAGATGTTCAGTAGTTGGGGCTAAAAGATACTGACTGAGTTTGAGGACAGTGAAGGTGATGTCAGGTCTTGTAATAGTTAGGTAGAGTAATCTACCAATGAGTCTTCTATAAGAACTAGAATCCGCAACTGATAACAATGTGCCAGCAGTAGCATCCAGTTTGGACTTTGCATTCATAGGATAAGAGGAAGGTTTGCATCCCAAAAAACCAGAATCTTCTAATAATTGCAAGCAATATTTTCGTTGAGACAGAAATATACAAGAATGAGACCTAGAGATTTCAAGACCAAGAAAGTACTTGAGATCTCCTAAGTCTTTAATCAAAAATTGACCATGTAAAAAATTCTTTACTGAATTAATAACCTGAAGTGAAGGACCAGTAAGAAAAATATCATCCACATATACTAATAATGCCACAAAAGTAGCTCCAGAACCTTTGGTAAAGAGAGAACTATCAGATTTGGATTGTTTGAATCCAAAATGTAATAGAGAATTAGAGAACTTTTCAAACCATTGTCTAGAGGCCTATTTTAGGCCATAAAGTGACTTGTTAAGTTTGCACACAAGAGGCTGCCCTTGAGAAGAAACTCTTGGAGAAGTCTTATAGCCAAGAGGAAGTTGCATATAAACATCTTCAAATAAGTCCCCATTTAAGAAGGCATTGTTAACATCCATTTGAGCAATACACCAAGAAAATTGGACTGCTAAGGAAAGAAGAAGCTTAACTGTCACAATTTTTGCCACTGGTGAAAAAGTTTCTAAATAGTCAAGACCAGCCTGCTGATTATATCCTTTAGCAACTAATCTTGCTTTGTATTTATCAATCTTTCCATTTGGCAGATACTTTATCTTGTATACCCATTTGCAACCAATGGCATGGTGGTTTAGAGGTAAAGGAACAATGGTCCATGTGTTTGTCCTTTCTAGTGCTTCAATTTCAGATTGCATAGCTTGTCTCCAATGAGAAAAAGGCACAGCCTGATGATAAAACTGTGGTTCATACTCTAAGGAGACATTGAGAATGAAAGACTTATGGTGGGCAGATAACTTTGACTAGGACAAAACAGAATGTAATGGATATTTGCAAGAAGGTGGGTTTGGTAATATTGATTGAGTTAAAAGATTACAGTGAAAATCTGAGAGGTATGTAGGTAACTTGATGTTTCTCTTGGGTTTTCTAATTGGATCAGGTGCAGGTAAAGGTGAAATAGGTGCAAGTTCAGATGCAGGGGCATGAATATCAGTATAAGAAGCAGCTGTAGGTAAATCAGGTGTAGGTTGAATGTTGGTAGTAGCTGGTGGAGGAGTTGCATCAAAACTGAGTGGTTGTTGAAGAACAAACTCTGAAAACATATCAGAGGTAGAAGGTGTAGCAGAAGTATGAAATGGAAAAATCTCTTCATGAAAGATAACATCCCTTGAAAAAGAGAATTGTTTAGTTTGTAAACCATAAACATTGTAACCTTTTACCCCTGGTTGATATCCCAAAAACACACATGGTTGGGCTCTGGGATCAAATTTCTTTCTATTCCCTTGTAGTGTTGAAATATAACAAAGGCAACCAAACACTCTTAAAAAGGAATAGTCTACAGAAGAAGAATACAGCAATTCAAAAGGAGTTTGATTTTGTAAAGATGGAGAAGATGTCCTATTGATCAGATATGTTGCAGTCAATATACACTCTCCCCAAAATTTAATGGGAACCTTGGATTGAAAATAGAGAGACCTAGCTACATTCAACAAATGTTGATGCTTCCTTTCTACCACAGAATTTTGTTGTGGTGTTTCTACACATGAAAACTGATGGAGAACACCTAATCTGTGAAACAACTCTGTGAACTTTAATTCAGGGGCATTGTCAGATCTGAACCCCTTTATAGTTTTATGGAATTGGGTGTGTATCAACTTAAAAAATCTTGGAACAATGACAGAAGCATCAGATTTATTTCGCATAAGATAAGTCCAAGTGAACCTTGTGCAATCATCCACCAATGTGAGGAAATAAACAAAGCCATTATGATTGGAAGTGTGATAAGGGCCCCATGTGTCACAATGTATCAAATCAAATGCATTAGTAGACTTATTATTTCTTGAAGGAAAAGATAATCTCCTTTGTTTTGCCAAAGAACAAACATAGCATATATCAGAATGAGAATGCTGAGAAGGTAAAACCAAATCCAGCTTATTATGCAAAGAATATAAAAGTTTGAAAGATAAATGGCCTAATCCGGCATGCCAAGTTTGAGGTGACAATTTCTGAGAGACAGCAGCACAATGAACAATAGTAGAAGCAGCACAATGATCAACAGTAGAAGCAGCACAATGATCAACAGTAGTAGCTTGGAGAATGTAAAGGCCCTTAAGAAGGTCAGCCTTGCCAATCATCTTCAAACTGGACACTTCCTGAATATCACAGAGAGTAGCAGTGAAATGTAGATGATAGAAAGAATCCCTTGTCATTGCACTTACTGAGATCAAGTTATACTGAAAACTAGGACTATAGAATACCCCAGTTAAGAGAATAACTCCATTGATTAAGATATTTCCAATTCCAGAAACTGATACTCTTTGGTTGTTTGGTAAAAAAACATACATATTTGTGACTGGATTAAGATTCTGAAAAAGAGACGTGACATAGCATATATGATGTGTAGCACCTGAGTCCACAATCCAGAAATCTTGATTGATATGATTAATATCATGTAGGAAAAGACACTTACCCACAATATTATCAGCAGGAAGTGTGGGTGAGGAAGTCGTATCCTGTTTGGTGGAGGTATGATTAGCCAGTAAAAAGAGTAATTGTTGAACCTGGGCTGTATTCAATGAACTGACAGAATCAGAAGCAGTCATGTTTGCCATCGATGAGGTTGAAGGTGCAGAAGTAGACTTTTTAGTGAACTTGAATCCTGGTGGAAAACCATGAAGGCGATAACTTTTGTCAATTGAATGACCAAAAATGCCACAATGTGCACAGATTGGGCGATTCTTCTTACGAGACTGAGAAGAAATAGATTGAGATTTGGAATGCAAAGCTGCAAAAACCAAAGATTCAGAGTGACTATTACTAATCTCTTCGGCACACCAAATGGCAAGGAAAAAATGCTAAGAAAAAATGGAAAGCTGCAAAAACTAAGAAAAAATGCTTCCATTACTAATCTCTTCGGCACACCAAATGGCGAGGAAGGCAACAGTTTTATAGTATCTTTGCTCCGTACCTCGTCCAGAGTGACTATTATCTCTTTTTTCTTTTGTTTTACTCTCTTTTAAATTTTCATAGAAAAAAAAGTAATTTCTTTCATCATTTTGATTTCTTTTGAATTTCTAAAATTATTATTTAAGTATAAAATACCACTAAATTAATTTTTTTGAAGCATGAAAGAAATTAAATGTCATGGTAATGTAAAGCAAATATAAAGTTAAAAATGGTCTAATATTGTTTGACTATTATTCTGGTTATACAATAATATTAATAATAAAATATTAATTATTATATATCAATAGATTATATATTATTATTATTATTATTATTATTACGGCCTTTAGGACTAAATATGAATTTGAAAGTTGAGATACGTAATTGTGATTTTAAGAGTTTAATGATCAAAATATAAAGTAGATAATAATTCAAGGACCAAAACTAAATGGTAAATTAACACAACTAAATTTATTAAATATAAAGTTATTTATAATGAAATAATTATTGAAATATATTTTTTTAATTAATTTTATAATAAATTAACTATTAATAATATAAATGCATTATACTACAATTTTAATCAATAAATAATAACGTGGTAAATTTACCAAATAATTTTTTTTTATAACAAAAAATAATAACCTTAGCAAAAGACTGGGCTTATATAGAGTATATACTACGCAAATTAGTATATTATGTTTTTTTAACACCAGCCAATATGTTTGTTATAAGTATTAAAATAATTAAATAGTACGGTTAAAAAATAGTTTTTGTGTTATGAATAGATAATAGATTTTTATTATAATAATTGATTAAATAGTAAAAAGACAATTAATTAGTGGCATGTTTTGTAATTTTAAAAAGGGTTAAATGCACCAATGACCCCCGCACTTTCAAGCTTTTTCAATTTACACCCCTCCACTTTTAATTTAGCTTTTTTCACCCCTACACTTTCCATAATCCAATTTCTATTAAAAAAAACATCCAAAACTAACTGATCTTATTTTTTTAATATTATTTCTTTCTATAGTTGAGGAAAAGACATTTTTATCCTTATTAACATAGTCAAAGCAGGTTTAGCTTAGTCAAATTTAACTTTCATTTCATTCCGTTCACATATAAAAATCCCAATAAAATCTCTCGCCTGCCTTCGCTCCTCTTTGGTTCAGGAAAACGAAAATATCCTAAAAATCTTTTCCAAAAAATTCCAACAAAATCACCCAACTGTGTTCGATTCGCTTCAATTCGTACCAAAGATTGACGAATTCGCTCGAACGTTTCATTGAGGCAGAAGCTTTAACGTAGAATGCTAATGGACAAAGGTTTTCTTTTTCCCAGTTGACGGTGGGGGTAGAAAAATTAACATCAAATGAATGTTACTAAGGTCAAATATCTTGATTATGATTAATGAGGACTGAGATGTCTTTTCCTCTTCCTATAATTATAAATAATATTAAAAAAAAGAAGGTCCGTTAGTTTTGGATGTTTTTTATAACAGAAATTAGATTATTGAAAGTGTAGGGGTGAAAAAAGCTAAATTGAAAGTGTAGGGGTGAAAAAAGCTAAATTGAAAGTGGAGGGGTGTAAATTGAAAAAGCTTAAAAATGCATGGGTCATTGGTGCCTTTAACCCTTTTAAAAATTGATGAATAGTATAATGATTTAAAAATGTTGCTCCATGTTAGCCCCTTTAAATATAGTAGAGATAGAGATAGAAAGAGATGACAACAATCCCTCCTTTGCTCTCTATTTATAAGATTATTTTTATGGTACAAATCATGTATTGCAAAATTCAAAAAGTCATTCAAATGTAATCAATTAAAGAAACTAATTAATGCTAATTATTAAAGGAAATATGAAGAGACATGACTCTTGAAGTTTTTTTAACCTTAAATAATGTAGGTGTTATTATTAATCTAGTTGCCTCCAATAACATTTTTTTCCTCTTAACTCAGGAAGCATTAAACTCAACCTACACAACGTTTAAGAAAATGTCATTTTGAAATTTTAAAAAATATTTGCTATTTTTTAAAATAATTAATCAAAAAGTGTCATAATTATTTATTTATTTATTTTATCTGTTAATTTATGTTTTATTTGAGGAAATTAAATTTGTTGAATAAAATATCTCAGGTTTCCATTTTATTGAAATAAACTTTTTTTATTTGTAAAAAAATATATTAAAAAACTCTTTAAATCTCATAACCTCTAGAAGGTGGAACTTATTAGAGTGTTAAATAACTTAAAATTATAAAATTTAATCTCAAAGAAAGTAAATTTAAAAAAATTAAAAGAAGATACAAATATATAGGACCACAAAAAGAAAAAAGAAAAAAAAATGTTTTTTTTTAATGAAGGCCAATAAAAAAGAAATTAAAAAAAAAAAAACACAAAAGATTAAATTTAAAGTAAAATCTTTTGGCGATGACATCCTAAACTTAAAACGCAAATAGCAGTGATCCCTGCATTACAAATTTTCAAAAGACCATGAAACAAAGAGAGAGAAGCATGTCAAAATCGTCCATCAAGATGCTTGATTTCACTCACAAAAAAGCTTCGTTTCAACAGATTCCATGGTAACTTCCATTTAGTTGTTCTGATGATTGTTTTCTACATCGAACTCAAGAACTCCTTTATTTATAATATAGAGAAAATTATATCTTTATAGACAACAAATTTAATTGAGGATAAGAATATCAAAAGCTAATCCATTGCAAGTATTTAAAGAGATGTGAATTGATTTAACAACAATTCATCTAATGAGGTTAAAGAATACCTAAAAACTGTCATAAAAGTAAAATTACAACTTAAAAATATGATTAAATTTATTCTCTACAAAATAAATTTAGTAAAGAATTTAATAACATGAATTGAATTATTACAATTCAGTAATGATGTTAAAGAATATCAAGACTAACCTAAGAACTGGTTAGGTATATCTCCATTCCTATGAGCAGGGGGGGATCCAAGAATTTCTTTTAGGGGGCAAAAACTATATAAAATACATTAAACAGTCAAATTTTTACTTATAATTTTTCATTTTTACATTAGAAAACTCAAAAATTAAAAAATTTAGGGGGGGCAACTGCCCCCCCCCACCCCCCTTAGTGGATTCGCCCCTGCCTATAAGATCAAATGTTCAAGTCTCTCATCCCTCAATTTGAGAGAACAAATCTTTTTAATATACTAAATTCCGAAAGCTTAATCAAATAATACATTACAATAAAAAAAATAATCAATTACCTCTTTGAAGAAAATATTGGAGCAAAAATTTTTCTCTCTAGGGAACCTATGAGAGTTTTGGACAGCCTCCTCATGTGCTGAGTTTGGGTGGAAGACTTCTGTCTTTCTACTTCATATTTTCCTGATACAACAATGAATACTGAGGATCTCATTTTGAAATGGAAAAGTATGAATCTTTCAGAAGACGAGAAAAGCACGATAGCCTTAGACGATGACGAAGCGGTTGAATCAGATAGAAGATTAAAGCATGGGCTGGTGGGAAAAATCTTATCGAGTAAAGTAATCAACACGGAGGCTTTTCGTACGGTTATGCCAAAGATATGGAGCTTAGAGGGAAGAGTATCAATTGAAGCAGTGGGACCAAATCTCTTTCTCTGCACATTCCTCACGGAGAAGGACAAACAGAAAACTATACTGAGAAGTCCATGGTTTTTTGACAAATCTATTATTTTGTTTGAAGAACCCAGAGGAGTCAAGCGTTTTTCAGCCATGGAGTTCAAATGGGCATCGTTCTGGATACATCTTCACGACCCACCGATTGTTTGTTTTACAAAGAATATGGCGCTGAAACTCGGTAGACAGATTGGAGAAGTGGAGGATATCGACATTGATGATAATGGAAGTTGTTGGGGGAGAACTCTGAAAATACGAATTAGAATTAATGTGGATCGACCGTTACGAAGAGGAATTAAGGTTAAAGTGGGAGCTATGGCAAATGAAGAATGGATTCCCATCACATACGAAAAGCTACCAGATTTATGTTATGTCTGTGGGAAATTGGGGCATGTTCTCAGAGATTGTGACACAATGCCTACCTCGATGGAACCTGATAATCTTCAATTTGGACCGTGGTTACGTGGAGGATCTTCCAGCTTTAAATCACGAATGAATCAAAATGGAAAAACTGGGGGTCAAGGAAAAAGTGAGAAAGATATTACCAAAGGGCACATTGATGATTTCTTCGCTGGAACGGTAGCAGAAGCAAATATGTCTCCAGGCTCGTTGTCAGGACACCGGAGAAGATGAAAATTTCGGTTGAATCGGGACTGAGAATGGAATATGGAAGTTGCGTAATCAGTGAAGGAAATTTGGTGAATGAAAATAAAAACGGAGATTCCGCATATAAAGGAGCAATTAATGAAAATACCTCAGGAGGAAAAGTGGTGGATCATGCCAGCATCACCCCCATTAATTCACCAATAAGTATGAAGAGTAAAGAGGAGGTAATTATTCTCGGGGAGGTCAATACAGGAAAATGTGGGCCTAGATCATCATTAGGCCCTTATAGCAAAGGAAAGGAAGTCTCAATGATAAAAAATACAAACAGCCAAGAGAAGGGGAAGAAGGGTCTTAGAAATGGAAGAAACAGGCCCGTGAAGTTTACCTTAACAAAAATAATAGCACTGTAGAGACTGCAACCCAAATAAGAACGCAGGAAACAAATATTTTAGGGAAAAAACATGAACTTCCAGCAACTGAAGATGATAGTCCAAGAAAGAAGCAGAATAGAGAAGTGTTGATTCTCAATCCCGTAACAATGGCGAAGGCTGCGAAGCAGCCTCGCCAATTGCCATGAAAACATTATGTTGGAATGTTCGTGGTTTGGGGAATCCATGAACAGTCCGAGCATTGCATCTTCTGGTGCAAACTGAAAATCCCCAAATGGTATTCCTATCAGAGACAAAATGTGGAAAAAATTTAGAAGCCAAGATAAAACAATGCACTAATCTGAATTGTTGCCTTACAGTTCCCAGTAGGGGAAAAAGTGGGGGTCTTATGCTTTTATGGAAAGATAGCAGTCAAGTGACAATCATATCTTATTCGATAGGCCATGTTGACACTACTGCTAATACAAATGGCTTTTTATGGAGATTCACCGGGTTCTACGGTTGTCCAGCAGCAGAAAATAGAGTCCATTCATGGGAGCTATTGAGAAGATTGAGTTTTGCCTCATCTTTACCGTGGGTGGTGGGAGGAGACTTCAACGAAATCCTTGAGAACAAAGAAAAATTGGGTGGTTCTTCCCGCTCCCCGACTTTAATGAATAATTTCAGAGAAGCTTTAGATTAGTGTAATCTTTATGATGAAGGTTTTGTGGGGGACAGGTTCACCTGGACTAATAAGAACTTTGACGGCGTTCTTATTTGGGAAAGATTAGACCGTTTCATATGGAATCATGACTTTGGAAACCTCTTCCCTAATAGTTCAGTACTATACCTTGACTTCTTAACCTCATATCATCGCCCCATTTTACTAAACTTAATGCCTAAAGCTATACGCCCCACAAGGAGTATGAACTGCAATATGTTGAAATTTGAAGAGGGATGGACAAAATTTAGTGAAAGCAGAGAGATTATTTGTAATATTTGGAGGCATCCTTTAAGTTTTGCGCAAACCAAGATAGCAAGTAGCCTTCAGGAACTTTCGAGGTGGCATAAAAAGCGACTAGGGGGAAGTCTATTGGAAGTAATAAAGAAAAAAAGGAAGGCGTTTGACGAACTAATAAGAAGCAGGGGTGCTGATTCAAAGAATCGAATTTTACAGATGGAAAAAGAACTAGATCTTCTACTTGAAGAGGAGGAAATATACTGGCGAATGCGATCTAGAGATTGTTGGCTGAATTGGGGGGATCGTAATTCCAAGTGGTTTCATCAAAAAGCTTATCAAAGAAAAAGAAAAAACCAAATCGATGGCCTATTTGATAAAAATGAGAACTGGATGACAAAGAAAGAAGAATTTGAGAAGGTCGCTGTGGATTATTTTGAGACTTTATTTTCTTCTGCCAATCCTACGTCAGAAAACATTCAAACAATCCTGAATTGTATCCCCCAAACTATCACTGATACCCATAATTCTTTACTGCTACGCCCTTTTACCAGAAAGGAAATTGAAGATGCACTAAAAGACATGAATCCCACAAAATCTCAAGGCCCAGACGGAGTTCATGCACTCTTCTTTCAGAAGTATTGGGATTTAGTCAGGGATGAAACAGTTAATACTTGTCTAGAAAATCGTAATGGCAGGAAAGATCTGGGTGATTTGAATAACACTATGATTGTCCTGATTCCTAAGACAAATAAACCAAAGAAGATGGAAGAATTTCGCCCAATAAGTCTCTGCAATGTCATATATAAACTCATATCAAAAGCAATTGCAAATAGACTGAAACGAGTTCTTGATACAATTATCTCCCCGATGCAAAGTGCTTTTGTACCTGGAAGGCTTATCACTGACAACGCAATTATTGGGTTTGAATGCATACACGCCCTCAAGAATCGAAGAAGTGGGAAAAAAGGAGATGTGGCAATGAAATTAGATATGAGCAAAGTATATGATAGAGTAGAATGGCCGTACTCGAGGAAATTGATGCTACAAATGGGGTTCCATAATGAGTTATGGACTGTGTGGAATCAGTAACATTCTCCATCCTTATTAACCGAACACCGAGAGGGTTTGTATGCCCTGGTCGTGGTCTTCGTCAAGGCGATACATTGTCACCTTATCTATTCTTGATCTGTGCAGAAGGATTTTCCGGACTGCTAAATTTTGAGGAACAAAGAGGAAATCTGGCTGGCTTTAAAATAAACAGACACTGCCCCTCGATTACTTATCTTTTCTTTACGGATGACAGCCTAATTTTCTTTAAAGCAACGAAGGAGGAATGTGAAACTGTAAAGACCATTCTGAACACTTATGAATTAGCTTCAGGGCAGAGGATTAATTTTAACAAATATATTTTTATAACCAGCAGCAACACCAGACCAGATATGAAGCATTTCATTGCAAGTCATCTTCAGTTAAAACATTCCAGTTCGTTAGGAAGATATTTTGGATTACCTTCCCAAAATGCTAAAAATAAATCTTGGGTATTCAAGGAATTAAAAGACAAGGTTTGGAGAAAATTACAAGGGTGGAAAGAGAAGCTTAGTAGGAGGAAATGAAATACTCATTAAAGCCATAGTTCAGGCCATTCTAATATACACCATGAGTTGCTTTAAATTGTCAGCTACTTTTTTGTGATGATCTAAATTCTGGTGGGGGTCAACTGGTACAAGTAGGAAGATTCATTGGAAGAGTTGGCAAAAACTTTGTATTCACAAAGAGGACAAAGGGATGGGATTCAGAGATATCGGAGTGTTTAATCAAGCACTTCTTGCTAAACAAGGCTGGCGACTACTTATGAATCCTCATAGCCTAGTGTCCAAAATTTTGAAAGGGAGATACTTCAAATTCACAAACTTCCTAGAAGCAGATGTTGGGAGCAATCCTTCTTTAATCTGGCGCAGCATATGTTGGGGAAGAGAGCTGTTAAGAAAAGGAATCCGATGGAAAATAGGAAATGGACTATCAGTTTCAATTGACAAAGACCGCTTGGATTCCTTCGTCTGATTCAGGAAAATTACTTTGGGTCCCTCCTCAGATGAAGGATCGTTGTGTGGCCACCCTGATGACTGAAGATGGTATTTGGAATGAAGACTTAATTAAAAACAATTTCCTCCCTAGTGATGCTGAACAAATACTTCCTATTCCCATCAGTCATCAAAGATCAAAAGATTCAATTATTTGGCGATTTGATAAACGTGGAATCTTTTCTGTTAGGAGCGCTTTTAGAATTGGAGCTGAGGAAACTGTTGTTGTTAATGAGTCTGTAGCTGATAGGGGGAAAAGCCGTCAATGGTGGAGAGCTTTTTGGAAAAGCTAAAGTTCTTGAAAAAAATTAAAATTGCGAATTGGAAATTATATCACAATATTGTTCCCTCTCTCGTCAATCTAAAAAACAAAATGCAAACAACACAAGGAAACAACAACCCATATAATATGGCAATAGAGAAGATTCTGAACTGGGAAAGAGAATTCGCAAATTCCCCTAACTTGGCTAACACTTCGATGCCAATTTCTGTCAACCAATTTGAAGAACATCGATGGATCCCTCCATGCATTAGCACCCTCAAGCTCAACTTTGATGCAACATCAATTCCTTTGGGAGAGAAGGCTGGGTTAGGATGGGTCCTCAGAGACAACCAAAGCAAAATCCTTTTGGAAGGTTGCAAGACGGTGCCCAATTTTCATTCTATCAAGTATCTGGAAGCTCTCGCTATTCTGGAAAGTTTGAAAAGCTTGAGTGCCATTTTTTCTGAGCCAATCATAGTGGAAACTGACTGTTTGGAAGTGATAAAATTACTTCAAGGAGAAACCATGGATCTCACAGAGGTTGCTTCCCCAATTGCTGAGATTTTGAGAGGTGCTAATCAATGGAACATCTGTGCTTTCGTTCATACTCGTAGATATGGAGCAACTGTCCAAGAATTGTTATCCTAAAATCACGCATATTGGAGCGTGATTTTAGGATAACAATTCTTGGACAGTTGCTCGATTGCTAGGTGGTGATTATTGGATGGGAAAAATTGATGATACTTGTAAAGGGTAAAAATAGCCCCCTCATGGGCCGCGCTCATACTGAGCCGATTCACATGGGGATAGGCCCATCGGAATCGCACCGAAAAGGAGCCGACCCCCTAGCGGGCCGCGTTCACTGCAAAGCAGCTCACGTGAGTACGGACCCGACCGGACTAATGCCATAAGAAGCTCGTCCTTCATGGGCTAATAAAAAACCCCATTAAGCCTAGCCTCACGCTAGCCCAACCGATGAACCCACGATCAAGGAGACTATAAAAGGCACTTGACCTATCAAATCAGGTATGACTTTTTAACCTAGAAAACCAATAACCTGATTATCCTTGACCTAATCCTTGCGGCGCAAGGCAAATCTCACCTACCGCCACCTAATTTGATCGTCGGAGGGTCGTCGGCCGGTACCACACCGGTGCCCTTCTGACCGTCATTCACTGTAGTGTTTCAGGTTGTTCCGTCGCTAAGGATTGGCACGTTACGCGGCGTGCTCTATTGTGTGGAACGAGGCTCCGACGAGAAATATCCCACACAATACTATATTTATAGAAATCAATTTGATGAATAGAATTTGAAAGGATATAAATTATTTGTTAATTTAATAATTTGTTTATGACAGTATAAATAAAGTAAGGAATTTGAAAAGATGTACATGGTATGAACATAGATAGTGTGAACGTATTGTGAAATCAATTGTGTTTGAACCAATGATAGTCTGCTTGTATTTTGAAAGTTAATTGTAAATTAATTCAATTTTTAAACACCATAATTTCATATGTTACGTAATTTGTAGAAAAAATGAAGGTAAATTGAAATGGCATGTTATGTAATTTATAGAAATCATTAAGGTTAAAAAGGTCTAAAAATGTTTCTCCATGTTAGCCCCTTTTAATATAGTAAAGATAGAGATTAATGTCTTTTTTAATATGAGAATAAATGTTGAGACCTTTTGACAGATTTGTGATATGATTGTTATTGTTTATAGGTAGATGACGAGAAATTAATTGGTCTTCCGGTCATAATATGCCTATTTTCCCATTGCATGACATGTCTCCTTATATTTGATTAATTCTTAAAACCGGTTGCCAACACTTTTTTTTATCTTAACCCGGTTTCCAACTACACGGAAGGTCTCTCACTTTTTTTTTTAAATTTGCATGCGATGCAACTTGACGGAAGTTTACGGAACGACAATTTCAATTACAGCATAGAGGACAATAATTTCATTCCTAAGCTAAGATTAGAATCTTTGTAAATGGACAGAGTGGTGTTGGCAATTTCAATTAACAAAATGGCAATACTAAATAAAGTTATAATAGCTTTAAATTGAACTTTTCAAAAATTAAAAAGAAGACACTTGAGATAAGTAAATATTTCAATAGATTAAATTTCAAATTTAATTAAAAATCATATAGTACTCCAATATAAAATATTTTAATATTTCAACTTAATGGATCTTAAATCATATATGTTTACTCACACAATATTTAAAAACAAAAATTAAAAATTAATTTTTAATATCGGAACAAAAAACTAAGAAGTCCTCTTGTTTATGTGATTGTCTTCTGCTCGTCTTTGATGAACATAAGGATTGATATAGTTCAATTCCTGTGCGAATAAAAAAAAATATTAATATACAAAATTTCAAAATGATATTTATTTTTTTTTTTAAAAATTACATACCTTATTTGCATAAGATAAATCTTCATTTATATGATTAATCCTACTACTTGACGATTCCTGATTTAAAAAATTAATGTAAAAGTGGAATTAGCAACAAACAAAAAAAATCGACATTCTTAATGCTTTGTCCTAGAACAAAAAAAAATTACCTGAAATATATTTGGCATTTGCGTACATGTGTGCATTAAAGAGGTAAAACTTGAACTTGACAATGTGTTAGTAACCTACATTTTATAAATACGACTTAAAAAAACAACATAATACAATCAATTTCAAATTTCAAAACTTATCTGATTATGATTGAAATTGACAATATCTTGATGTGACTTGAAGGCATATTAGTTTGTTTGTTTGTCAATTCTGTATATAAATAAGAACAATATTAAAGCACAAAATTAGAGTCATAAATTTTAATTTTAAATAAGAAAATCTCACTTGTTTTTCCTTCACCTGACACCTTTTTCTTCTTCTTGCTCTTTTCCATATGATGTTTCAATCTTGCATTTGATATTCCCTTTGGCCTTATGAATGGAGGATCTAACGCATAAGTCTCATTGGAAAATGAATGATACTCATTCGATAAATTATTTACATTGCTTTCGTTTGATTGACATCTTTCTATCTCCAAGTGATGCATTTCTTTTTCAAGCATACTCATTGCTTCTAATAATTTTTCTTTTACAATTTTAGTTCCCATAGTTGTCTTTGCTCCGAGGGAAACCATTTTAATAAGCTTCACGCATCATCTTATTGCGTCGTAATGTCTTCACCATTTTTTGATCCATCTTTGAACAATTATGACTTAACTCCAGTACACTTTGCTTTGCCAATTTTGTCCATCTTTGCAAGATGTATTGAGGAGGTATTGTCTCAATATTTTTTGTCATCAACACTCTTAACACATGACGGCTCAACATACCCAAAGATTCAAACTTGTAGCAAGAGCAACTAATGATCCCATATGATGAATTAAACGAGACTTCGCATAACTTTTTATGCCAGTACGATCCAACTTTGATGCAACTTCAATTCCTTTGGCAGAGACAGCCAAAGCAAAATCCTTTTGGCAGGTTGCAAGACGGTGCCCAATTTTCATTCTATCAAGTATCTGGAAGCTCTCACTATTCTGGAAGGTTTGAAAAGCTTGAGTGCCATTTTTTCTGAGCCAATCACAGTGGAAACTGACTGTTTGGAAGTGATAAAATTACTTCAAGAAGAAACCATGGATCTCACAGAGGTTGCTTCCCCAATTGCTGAGATTTTGAGAGGTGTTAATCAATGGAACATCTGTGATTTCGTTCATACTCGTAGATATGGAAATAAACTGGCTCATTCTATTGCAACAAGAGCTATAAGCTCAGACCTCTCTTCAACTTGGGTTGGGAATATCCCCTCGTAGATGTCGAATGAAAGGCAGTAGTCCCCCTCTTTTTATTTTTTGTCTTTTCTCCTTTTTCTTTTTTTGTTCTGTTCTTTGAGCTAAAAAAAAAATATTGGAGCGTGATTTTAGGATAACAATTCTTGGACAGTTGCTCGATTGCTAGGTGGTGATTATTGGATGGGAAAAATTGATGATACTATATTTATAGAAATCAATTTGATGAATAGAATTTGAAAGGATATAAATTATATGTTAATTTAATAATTTGTTTATGACAGTATAAATAAAGTAAGGAATTTGAAAAGATGTAAATGGTATGAACATAGATAGTGTGAACGTATTGTGAAATCAACTGTGTCTGAACCAATGATAGTCTGATTGTATTTTGAAAGTTAATTGTAAATTAATTCAATTTTTAAACACCATAATTTCATATGTTAAGTAATTTGTAGAAAACATGAAGGTAAATTTAAATGGCATGTTATGTAATTTATAGAAATCATTAAGGTTAAAAAGGTCTAAAAATGTTTCTCCATGTTAGCCTCTTTTAATATAGTAAAGATAGAGATTAATGTCTTTTTTAATAAAAGAATAAATGCTAAGACCTTTTGACAGATTTGTGATATGATTGTTATTGTTTATAGGTAGATGACGAGAAATTATTTGGTCTTCCGGTCATATAATATGCCTATTTGGCCATTGCATGACATGTGTCCTTATATTTGATTAATTCTCAAAACCGGTTTGCAACACTTTTTTTTACCTTAACCCGGTTTCCAACTACACGGAAGGTCTCTCACCTTTTTTTTTTAAATTTGCGTGCGATGCAACTTGACGCACTACAAAAAAAATTCAATTTGCGACCAGACATTTGCGACCAAAAGGTCGTTTTTATTGTAGAATGCGACCAAAAAAGCAACCAAGATGGTGGTGGCAAAAAAGCTGGTCGTTCTGGAATTTTGTGCGACTGAATAGTCACAAAAATACGACCAAGAAAGTTTGGTCACAAAAAAGTCAACATTTTGAAAAAACGACCAGATGGTCGCTTAAAAAAGTGACCATCTAGTCGTAATTTAAGTTGAAGACAAGTGACCAGTTGGTCACATGAAACAGTGACCACGTGGTCGTTTTTATAAGCGACCAAATGGTCACTTTTGGACTCAGGCAAAATGCGACCAGATGGTCGTTTTTTATGGATAAAATACGACCATGTGGTCGTATTTTATAAAAAAATTTATTTATTTATTTAATTATTGTTTATTTATTTAATTAATATTAAAATTAGCATTCATTTATTTAATTAATATTAAAATTTAAAAATAAAAAATTGGAATTAAAATAAAATATATATAAATCAAATATTCAAAAAATGTTCTATACAAAAGAAATCATCCCTAGATCTACTGCGGAGGGGCGGGGGGTGGCGGAGGCGGCGTCGATGATGATGGCCCGCCGTCTCGGGATCTGAAGTACACGGCCAAAGATGCTGCGACCTAGGCCTCAACCCGTGCCTGCATAGCCGCCTCAATCGCAGCTACTCGAGAAACGAAGTCGTCGAGCATAGCGTCCATGTCGGTGTGAAGCTGCTGAACCTCCTCGCGCAGCTGCTGCTCAACCGGAGCTAGTGCTCGCTCCGATCCGCTGGGGCCGAGGCACATCCGCGTAAAGGCGTCTCCCGTAATGTAACGTCCCGTTATTTTGAAGTGAGTTTTTTTTTTAAAAATAATTAATCAATTTATTTTAATTAAAGTATTTTAAGATTAGTTTAAATTTAATAATTTCGAATTTTAGTAGTTAATTTTGTCCAAAATTCTTTTTAATCGTTTTAATACTTTAAAATCGTTTCGTTGACATTAATAATTATTAACGGGCCAATTAATAATTATTAATCACCTTTAGATTATTTTAAGATCTTCGGGTTTCGTATTTTTAATCAAATAATTTAAAAGGGACGTATACGTCATTTTCCAATTTCTTAAAATATCTTAAAACACTATTCATCTTCACTTTAAAAAGTCAATTTAAGACAATTTGCTTCATTTTTTCTCCTCTTCATCCTTCTTGGCCGACAGCCTCTTCTCCTTCTCCCTATCTCCTCTTGGTTTTACTTCATTTCTCGGTGGATCTTCGTAATTTCAGTTGCGTTGGAATGCTCAGGACGAGGGCGTTCTATCCATCCTAACCTTTTGGCGTTTCTCGTTCTTTATGGGAAGCCGTAAAAAGTGAGTTTTCAAAACTTTTTATATGAATCTCTTTATTTTTGTTTATAAATGAGTTTTGAAGTTGAAATCATGTGTTTTCATCAAGAAATTTGATGATTTTGAGCTCGAATTTTCGAAAAACACTATTCACCCGATTTTACTATTCATCCGAAATCACTGTTCATCCGAAAATTACTGTTCATCCGAAAATCAATCCTCTTATTTAGTTATGGTTTATAATTTGTATTCGATCGGTGTTATTGTAGGTTTTGATAATCGCACGTGAGGTAATTCATTCAACACTTTGGAGGTTCAATTTCAAGTCTAAGGTGAGTTTAAAATGGAAGTTAGTAATTTTATGAATTATGTTTCGTTACGTTATTGTTTATTGAGGTTAAGAGGGGAACTAACTTCCGGAAGTTATACTTGGTTGGAGACTTTAACTCGGATGTGAGTGGAGTGGTTTTGATGTACTTATGGTTTTGGAAGAAAAAGAGGAATTATGAGTGGTTTGGAAGTTATATAAGATGATTTGGAGATTTTTTTAGACGAAAGTGGTTGAATAAGGAACTGTAAGTGATTTGGGAGTCAAAGTGGCTTAGAAATTACACTTGAGTATTGACTCGTGTAATTCGAGCGGTTTATGTTCTTTAGTAGTTTAATGGAACTTTATCTAACTTACTAGGGAGCTTGATGGATCCTATACGGTAATATGTTATATGGCACATGATAGTATGTGATACGCTCCATACGGTATCATGGTGCTAGGTTATGTGATATGGCACATGATAGTATGTGATACGCTCCATACAGTATCATGGTGCGATGATTTGTTATACGGTGAAATTCCTGATATCTATATGGTGAAATTCCTGATATCTATATGGTGAAATTCCTGATATCTATATGGTGAAATTCCTGAGACCTATATGGTGAAATTCCTGAGACCTATATGGTGAAATTCCTGATATCTATATGGTGAAATTCCTGATATCTATATGGTGAAATCCCTGAGACCTATATGGTGAAATTCCTGATATCTATATGGTGAAATTCCTGATATCTATATGGTGAAATTCCTGAGACCTATATGGTGAAATTCCTGATACCTATATGGTGAAATTCCTGATATCTATATGGTGAAATTCCTGATATCTATATGGTGAAATTCCTGAGACCTATATGGTGAAATTCCTGATATCCGATGTGATGAGAGTTACAATGGTTTGTGATATGGTACATGATGGTATGTTGACTTCGGTTCATACGGTATTATGATACGATGAAAAATAGTTAGTAATGCAATTACATAATCTTTAGACTTGTATAGTAAGAATTAGTAATAACGGGTACTTTTACTTTAAGTTTTGATATCGTTACTTTTTAGAAAGTATATTATGTACGTTGATTATGTGTGGAAGTTGGAATGTGGAATGGGTAGTAAAAGTGAAATCTAGGCCTTTGGACACGATTTCTGACATGAAATGTTGTTCATAGGATTACTTGCTTTCATTTTACTCTCACTAGCATTTTTATGCTAATGTTGCTACAATTACAATTTTTCAGGTAATACTTGTGGTAGAGGACGAGGTAGAGGAGGTGGCGCTGCATGACCCATCAAGACAATGAATGGACAAGGACATATAGGGTTTTTGGTGAAGCATTCTTAAATGCTCTTGAACATTGCACTACTTTATTTATGTTTCATTTTGAGCTCAATGGAGCATTTGTATATGTTTTTGAACTTCAAAACTTTCTTTAGACTTTTATTATATTATGGAATGCATCTTCCAGGTTTACTGCTTTTTCTGAAAATTTGGGATGTAAACAGGTTTTGGTTTATCCGAATTTTAAACGAACCCATGCAGTTTTTCTGTAAAATCAAGCTTTTCCGCTGCGCATTTGTTTTAAAGGATTTTACGAAAAATCGGGTCGTTACACGTAAGGATTTACCACTTACCATAATCCAACTTTCTTACTCAAACCAGGAACTTGTCCATTGAGTTAAATCTAGGTTACTGGTCCCGAGCCAGACCGATTACTTATCAACAATTACTCGCCTCCAATAGGTGATTTATCTCTAAATTATGGGCCTCATACAATTATGTCTCCCTTTTACACACAAATATCAACACACATTTACTAAAACCACTATTTAGCAATTGTGTGACAATTAAACTTCAATCAATCCTTGAGGATCATATGATCACTCTCTTGGAGTATTTCATCTCCTTTAATTCGACATCATATTGATACTCTTAACGAGGTGTATAACCTCCAGAATTGTACGGGGTCATGTACATTCTCAACATCCTTACCCAAATCTCAATCTGGGTCAAAATAAACATCACCACATAGTGATTTTTACGAGGATGTGAACTATTACATTTACAAATAAACAACATTCTCATAACTTTAATACTATTAAAGAATTTAAAGCTTGAGAATAAGGTTCTAGGCATACCTGGTGCCGCTGATCTCAGATGATGACTAGAGAGTGGACTTAAAACAAAACATGAAAACAAACATGCATCGCAAGTAGTCTACAAAACCCTAAGGCTCTGATACCAACTGTGACGACCCAACACTTTTAAATAATTTAAATTAGAAAACACAACTGAAGTCTTTATATTTTAAGAAAATTGGCGTGGTTATGTTTGAAAATTGGCTAGCCAAAACCTGTTTACATCTTAATTTCAAAATCTAAAGAAAACACAAGGAACTTTCCTAATCAGGAGTTCAAAAGACTTATAATCATAAAAGTAAAGACAATAAGCTCTTATGGCCATTTACAAATATTAAAACGATTAAAAAGAATTTCGGGCGAAATTAACTACTAAAATCGAAATTACAAAAATAATAATTAAACTAAATACTTGAATTGAAATAAATAAATAAATAAATAATATTAAATAAAAAAAAAATCACTTCAAAATAACGGGACGTTACAATTTATTTCAAGATCATGCGTTAAAAAGAGTTTTGGTGAAATATGCTTCTTCTTGTCTCCTTTAATATATCCCTCTTTTATTTGTGCTATACATGCAGTATTGTCCACAAATAATGTTGTTAAAATTTCTTTATTTGAGGATAAACCACATGTTTCACGAATATGTTGAGTCACTGATCTTTGCCATACACATTCTCAGTTGGATTCATGAAGGGCAAGAATTTTAGCATGATTTAAAGTTATGACTGTTATACTCTGTTTCACAAATCGCCATGATATAGCAGTTCCTCCACATGTAAAGAAATAACCTGTTTGAGATCTAACTCTATGTGGATCAGATAAATAACCTGCATCTGCATAGCCAACAAACTCTAACATGGATTTGTTAGAATAGAATAAGCTTATATCAATTGTTCGTCGAAGGTAAAAAAATATATGTTTAATTTCATTTTAACGTCTTCTCGTTGGAAAAGAACTATATCTAGCTAACAAGTTTACTGAAAATGTTTTATCTGCTCATGTAATATTAGCAAAATACACAAGTGCACCTATTGCACTAAGATATGGTACTTCGGGATCAAGAAGTTCTTTATTATCTTCTTGAGGTCTAAAAAAATATTTTTTCACATCAAGCGAACACACTACCATTGGAGTGCTCAATAGATGTGCTTTATCCATATAAAATCTTTTCAAGATATTTTCTGTGTAAGTTGATTGATGAATTAAAATTCAATTTACTAAATGCTCAATTTGCAAACTAAGGCAAAACTTTGTTTTTCCAATGTGTATAGTGCAATCCATAGTCTATAGTATATTTGAGATATCTCAACACTCTCACTAGTGCATCCCAATGATCACGACTTGGATTGCTCGTGTATCTAGCTAATCTACTTACAGAGTAAGCTATATCTAGTCTTGTACAATTCAGTATGTACATAAGACTTCCAATCACTCTAGAATATTCTAAAGATGATACACCAACACCTATATTCTTACATAGTTTTAAACTAGTATCAAACGGAGTAAATATAGGTTTGCTATCAAAATGTCCAAATTTTCTCAACACATTTTCTATGTAGTGTGACTGAGAAAGTATATATCCTTTAGAATCTCTAGTTATTCTTATTCCTAGAATAACATTAGCAAGACTCATATCTTTCATATCAAAATTAGAATTCAACATTTTCTTTGTTGATTCTATTATCTGTTTGGTGGTGCCCATGATTAACATGTCATCCACATATAAGCAAATAATAACACATTGATTATTTACACTTTTGTAATAGACACATTTGTCACACTCATTGATTCTAAACCCATTAGATATCATAGTGTAATCAAATTTCTCATGGCACTGTTTGGGTGCTTGTTTTAAGCCATATAATGACTTTACAAGTTTACAAACTTTATTTTCATATCGTTTTACAACAAACCCTTCTGGTTGTTCCATGTAGACTTCTTCATCTAAGTCTCCATTTAGAAAGGCAGTTATCACATCCATTTGATGAATTTCCAAATTAAGTATAGATGCAATAGCAATGAACACATGAATGGATGTGATTCTTGTCACAGGAGAATAGGTATCAAAGAAATCTATTCCCTCTTTTTGTCTATGGCCTTAAGCTACTAAACGAGCTTTATATTTATCTATAGAGCCATAAGCCTTAAGCTTTCTCTTAAAGATCCATTTGCAACCAATTGATTTACTCCCCTAAACCCTAAATCAACTAGTATCCAAGTATTATTTTGCATAATGGAAGTAATCTCGCTGTCAATGGCTTCATTCCAATTTACAGAATCTGGAGTAGTCATTGCCTCTTTATATGTTTAAGGTTCACTTTCTACTATATAGGTAATGAAATCTTGACCAAATAAAGTAGCCATTTTACTTCTTTTACTTCTTCTGGGTTCAGATTGATCATGATCAGTTTCCTGTTCATGTTCAGATTTTGAACCATCTTGAATTCTTGAAGTACTTGCTTCATAATTTCTCTTGGTTCCAGTGTCAGTATGTTTCTTATATGGAAACACATCCTTAAAGAATTCAGCTTCAATAGACTCAATTATAGTGTTATTTTTAATTTCAGATACTTGTGAATTAACTACTATGAATCTATAAGCTGCACTGTTTAAGTCATAGCCTACACAATCAAATGTCTTAGGTCCAAGTTTTGTCCTTTTAGGTAAAGGAACTTGTACATTTGCTAAACACCCCCACACTTTCAACATTTTATAAATAGGGAGTTTTCCATTCCACAACTCATAAGCCGACTTATTAGTCTTCTTTTGTGGGATTCGATTTAAAATAAAGTTTGTTGTAAGCAATGCTTTCCCCCCCCCCCCCCCACAAGTTCTGTGGTAAACCTGAACTATTTAACGTGCAATTAATCATGTCTTTAAGAGTTCGGTTCTTTCTTTCAGCTACACCATTTTGTTGTGGTGTATAAAGTACTGTTGTCTGATGTATAATACCACCTTTTGCACAAAAATCAATCATATAAGTGGACTCATATTCACCACCTCTATCTGATCGAAGTACTTTTAACTTCTTTCCAAGTTGATTCTCAACTTCTGCTTTATAAATCTTAAAGACTTCTAAAGCTTCATCTTTACTATTTAGTAAAAATACTTTACAATATTTACTAAAGTTATCTATAAATGTGATGAAATATTTATTTCCTCCTCGTGAAGGATTATTTCTAAAATCGCAAATACCACTATGAATTAAACTAAGTAATGCATTATTTCGTTCAACAGAAGGATGAGATTTTCTTACGAATTTTGATTCAACACAAACTTCGCATTTATGTCTATTATCAATTTCAAATTTAGGTATTAATCCTAAACTTATCATCCTTTGTATGGATCGATTATTAACATGTCCCAATCTTGAATGCCAAACATTAAATAACTCAACAATATAAGAAGAAGATTCAACTTTATTGATAATTTTGGGCTTTTGAGCCAATACATTCAGCTTGAACATACTCTCAGTAAAATACCCACGACCCACATACATCCCGCCCTTGGACAGTACAAACTTGTCCGACTCAAAGACTTGTTTGAACCCATTTTTGTTCAGAAGTGGTCCAAATACAAGGTTCCTTCTAATGTCAAGAACATAGTAGACATCATTCAGGGGGAGTATCTTCCCAGATGTCCATTTCAACTGGATGTTTCCTTTGCCAATCATATCATAAGTACTGGCAGAATTTCCCATGTACAACTTTTCATTACCGTGAGCTTCTTTGTAGTTGAAGAATAGAGATCTATCCGCACTAACGTGCCTAGTAGCACATGAATCAATCCACCATCCCTTAGCAATAGTGGTCATGCAAACTTCAGAGACCATCGCAACAAGTGGAGCATCATCACCATTGTCCACAGTCAGATTGACTTGATTATTAGACCTATTATTGGGTCTATTCTGTCTGGGATTCTTGCGCTGCCTATAGTCAGCAGCTCTATGTCCCGCTTGGCCAGAAGTGTAGCAGTTCCCAGTGATACGTTTAGTGTTAGCATGCATAGGGCCTAAGTCATACTTCTTCTTAGTTGACCTATTCTTGCTTTTTCCAGCCTCGACGAGATTTTCCTTGGCCTCCAAACTCTTTTGGTTTGGGGCTCTATTATTACCCATCCCTTTTCGGTTGTCTTCCTTTATTCAGAGTTTTAGTATTAAGTGTTCCATAGAGCACTCCTTACTTTTGTGTTTAACATAGTTCTTAAAATCACTCAAAGAAGGTGGCAATTTCTCAATCATAATTGCCACTTGGAATGGTTAACTCTGTTGGGATTGAGGCCCCTAAAAGAGTTTTCAAACGAAAGTCCCAAGGATTTTTCCTTGCAGTATAATATAATCAAAATCTAAATGCATAAAAGAAATACTAACCCTTGTAGAGAAGTGTCTAGCTCTTCCTCGTTCTTGGCTGGTTACGTTCCAGGGACCACCAAAAAGATCTTCCTCACTAAGCACAACAGAGAATCGGTGCGTGGGCACTATCTCCTTTGGAAAAAGGAAAAGGGAAGAAAAATTTCTTCCCTTTGACCACATTGTGGTTGGCGGCAAAGAGAGAGGGAGGAGAGAAATTTTTTCTGAGCCTTTTCTTCTGCTCTCTTAGTTGTGTGTTTTGGGGTCACCCCAATGTTCTTATTTATAGGAAAATTAAGGCCTTAGAAAATCTTTTGAATATCTTTTAATTATTAAAAAATTAAATAAGATATTCTAAAATATATTTGAATAATAAAGATATTATATTTTATTCCATAATAAAATATCTCATATCTTTTATTTAAATTAATCAATATTAATTTAAATATATTATTCTATATCTTCCATTTAAATTAATCACATTAATTTAAAATAAGATATTCATATATTTTAAATAAAATAAAATGCAAAACATAGTCAACTCTTTGACCAAGGTGGCGTGTGACCCCACCATAGGTCACACGCCCCTATCATCATCTCATGGCGATATTGGGCATTTTATTTTCCTTTTTATTTAATGGAACAATTCCGTTAAATAATTAAATAAATAAAACTCCTTTTATTTATTCCAATAAATAAAACTCCTTTTATTTATTTCCTCTTTAATTTGACAATCTCAAATTAAATATTTAAATAGACTCCTCTATTTAAATCCCCATTAATTTTGGACAACTCAAAATTAATTTAATTAAATAGACTCTTCTATTTAATAGAATTAATTAAATAGACTTTTCTATTTAATAATTAAATAGACTCCTCTATTTAATTCCACCATTTAATTAAATAATTAAATAGACTCCTCTATTTAATTTCTTTTAATTAATCAAATAGACTCCTCTATTTAATTCCATTTTTTCAAAGAAATTAATCATATTAATTTATGTTCTCAACTACATGCGTTAGCTCGGAGGACTTAATGGACCTATAGGACTAAGCTCCAATGATCCAAACTTACTTTGATTAAAAATCCTTTTAATCAATTAATTTTCATTCATTAACTCCTAGATAACTTCACTAAATATCTAGAGTTGCACTCTTAGTACTATAGACATAGTTATGTCCATTGGCTATAATCATTAACTACACTTTGATCCTTCACAAGTAGTTCGTATCCATGGCTAGGTAATTTACCTTATTAACCTCCATGATACATCTTGTTCCTTAAGCCCAACTGATTCTCTAATGAACAACCTTACATAATCTCCATTATGCGTCTTTAACCTTTTCCTTGATCAGAGGAACATGGGGCCCCGCTGTTCAAGTACCCTAAATCAACCACGTAAGGGAACTACTTATATTTTCCAATAAGGAAAAGAGTGAATTCCAATCTTGTGTAATTACGTTTCTAGCTATAAGCAAGATGCAATCCCCAAAGTGGGAGGCATATTGAGCGAACTATACGAGCACTCTCACCTATGCAAATCAAAGGTTTGTCCCTTACAATCAGGAGTTCGTAATCCACTCAGGATTAAGATCAATTGTACATGATCAACCGATTGATAAACGAAGTTTCTTTCTGTAACGGCTTTACCACAAGACAGTAAGTCTATCTTAGTCCAGTCTACTACAATCTCTATTGCAGCAATACCCCCACTCACATGTCTCTACATGAGTGATCCAGATGAGATCACTTGTGCCAATTCACAAGTGGTCCGTGTTAGTTGTGTTACCAGAAATAAGGCACCCAACCTTTATTCATGTACCACAAACTTTTTGAGTTACAACTTGAGTGAATCTTCCCGCATCACATGCTCACTCTAGGTTATCATTATTAACTCTGAATCTTATGATGGATTACATTTATTAATTAAATAATAAATGACAATGTAAATATTATTAATTAATAATTCCTTTATTTATTTATAGTTTACTGGATTACATAAGATTTAGGGCAGAAACCCCAACACACTCATCCTCATTCCTTCGCTATGCAAGTCACTTATGATGACTTGTAGCTCCTTAGCTTGGTTGACTACAGACTTGTCGTCAACCATTTGAAAATCATTAAACTTTCCAGCAATAAGCCTCTTAACCCCTACACCAACTAATCTATACTACAGTTCAAGTGCATCCCACAATTCTTTTGCAGTCTTACAGTTTTCATACACTTTATACAGACTATCAATTAAACTGTTTAAAATGTAATTACGACAAAGATAATCAGAGTTTTCCCATTGGTCTCGTTCCATCAGCCACTCGTATGTGACATAGTCCTCGTGCATCTTGGGTATTGGTTCTTTCAGCACAAAGGCGAGACCCAACGTGGTAAGGAAGAACATCATCTTTTGATGCCATCGTTTATATTCTTGGTCGTTGAATTGAGGCGCATCCATTGAGTGGACCGGCTTAGGTGGATAGCCAGGAGGATACTTACTAGCTTGAAAAGCAGCAGCATTGTAAGCATCCGCTTTATTAGTCACAGCAACGGGATTGACAGCAGGAGGTGCAACAAGATTTGGTGCACTATTTTGTGTAGCGACTGCAAGAGTGGCAGCAGCAGCATTGGCAGCAGCAAGGGCGGCAGTGGCCGCAGCAATATTCTCAGCAGTCGGAGGAGCAACAATTTTAGCAAGCAAGGAGTCATTCGATCCGTAGATGTTGACAAATTCCATAATATCGACTTCAGATTGTTGTAAAATAGCAGAATTTGAACAGTAATCGAATTTGTATTGAATCGAAACTGATTACAACAAAAAAACAGATAAAAAATAACAAGGAAAATAATAACAGAAAAGTAAGGACAACCGTTACTGGATAATGCTCCAAAGCACGGACAGGTCGTTGTCCTGAAGTCAATATTGACCCGCTCAGGGTTGTTTGTGGTTCGATGGTAATTCGACTCAACAGGATTCGATGGAGTGTTTCTTGAATACAACAACCAGTGTTTCAAGAACCCGGCAGAACTCTTCTAGAACAGCTCTCAAATTGGACAGAAAAACAAAGAAGAAATGAAGAACGATAGAGAGAAAACTATGAACTCAGAAATTGTTGGTGTAAAGAATGGAGAAAATTCGTTTGAAACGAATCCGTAACTCCAAAACCGAAATCAATTATGGATTAAAATCTAGAATTAATTCTGCCAATGTAACAATTCACCAGAAACGGTAACGCTGCCTGAAATGTCTGCCGACAATCGATAACGGCTCATTGTTGCCGTTAACGGAAAAGGCCATTAAGATCTGCTGTTACACTTTCTGAATTTCAAAAAGAAATTAAATAAATTTTCTCTAAATAAAAAGAATATTACTTAATCAAGATGAACGACCCGGCCGGTCCGGGTCGTGACGTGCTGGCGGGCAGCGCACGCGCGTGTGGATTGAAGCCCATTGGATTCGGGCTCGGCCCTCGCAAAATCTATGGAACCCCAAAGGGCCCAACCCATTGTGCAAGTGTAGGATATATAAAGAGAAGTAAGTTTTATAATTTTTCCAATGTGGGACAAGTGAATTTTCACTTTCCCAGAAATCACAACTTCAACTTTTCTCAATACACTTCCAGTTACTTTCACTCTTAAATTTTATACTTTAATATGTATAAAATCCAACATTATCATCATTAGGTGGTCTATCAGATGATTTCAAGCTCTGGAAACTTTAGAACAAAACTTCTTTTTTATATATATTGTGTATTATTTTATCAAACAAAGTGACTTAGATGCTGTAATAGTGAATGATAGTTATATTGTTTAATGCAAATTAAAGGCTATTCAAAGGCTTTTGTGTGTTTCTACTAGTTGAAACATATGGTAGGATTAAAGGTATTGGCATTATTATTATTTAACTAAACTAAAATCTTAAATTAATTATTAAACTCATTCGATAAAGATAATTATATTTTTATGAATGGAATCTAATAATATGTTTGTAATATAGTACATGGAAATTACTTTGAAAAATATAGATATAGTTGGACATTTGAGATTTGAATCCTAAGCCAAACACAGTTGTAATTTCGATTCTCATTTTTAAATTTCTGAATAACCAAACAAACGCACATCTCAAATTTCTGGATTTCAATTCTAAAATTTGAATTTATTACCAAACACAATTACAAAATTAACAAATTCACATAATACAACTCAAAATTTATTGGAATTCACTGAATTTAAATTATGTTTTTCACATTGCGAACCAAGCATAGCCTAAATACTTCGAACGTTTGGACATATCATTTATTACTTTAAAATGAGGCCACTTAACAAAAAAAAAAATTTTGTCTCAAATAGCATAAATCTGCATAATAATTACTAAAATGTCTAAACTTTTTAAAAATTACTCAAATAGCATAATTATAGTTCAATAAATTATTGAACTATAATTTAATTAATTACTGAACTATTTTTCATAGGTATTTTTAACGAATTTTTTTGTTTTTTGGTTTTTTAAGTTCAAGGTCAATAACTTATTGAACTATTTGATCATTTTTTATTATTATATTCAATGAATTCGTTAAAAATTTTATTTTTTTTAGTTCAATAATTTATTGAATTAAAATTATGCTATTTGAGTAATTTTTGAAAAGTTTTGACATTTCAGTAATTAGTATGCAAAAATATGCTATTTCAGTAATTGTCCCAACAAAAAAAAGTCTCAAACTTCCAAATATATATATCTAATTCTATATATATCTTTTATCTCTTTCTAAATCTCATAATGGATATTTTCAATCATCATATTTATTACATACAGTTAAATTTGGTTTTGTTACTTAGTTGTCGATTTCCTATGATAAGAGAAGTTGGGTCATCAAAGGAAGATATATAATATGAAACAGATATAATTAATAATTTCATACAACTGCCTTTTTTTAAAGAAGTTATATAATTGAATGCAATTTTTCATTTATAAACTATTAGATCTTTGAAACGAGTTCTCTTATTAAAATTATAAATCTGATAATTTACGAATAGGATCACGTTTAATAATTTCTCTTTTATAGAATTTATAATATAAACGTGTGCGACAAGAAATAGAGAATAGTGGTGGACACCCCGTCATTCACCTTATATTCGTCATTACCAAGGGCGTATCCAGCTGGGGCAAAGGCCCCCCAATTTTTTTTCCATATATATATATATAATTAATAGTTAATCATTTTGACTAGCATGGTGTAACTAGATTTTTTTTAATTAAATTTACTTTTTTTAAATTGAATTCTAATAATTTGGGAAAAATCAACTTATACCCTTGAACTTTACATGTGTGTCAATTTAAACCCTAAACTTTCAATGTAATCAATTTACACCTGGAACTTTAATAAATGAATCAATTTATACTATTTGTTAGTAAAATTACTATTATTCTTTTAAAAATTTTAGTTAGACATAAACATTTTTATATCTAAATTTGACTATTTTTTGTGTCGGGTTTGAATTTTTTGTACTGTTTAATTTGGTAATTAAGATATGAGTTTTTTCATGGTTGAAGTTATATGTCTATATGATTAGGTCATAGACGTTTTATCATTTTTTTTCTTTTAGTGATTTCTTAATTGAATTTTGATTAATTTAATAGTTTTATTATTATGTGTGTATAAATTGTTTCACTTGAAAAAGTTCATAGTGTAAATTGATTTCAATTGAAAATTTAAGATTTAAATTGATACACCATATAAAATTCAAGGGTGTAAATTGATTTTTTCTCTAATATTTTTCACATAAAATTATTGAATTTAAAACTCAATATTTTAATAAAAAAATCAATATATAATAAAATACTATCTATTAATAATTAAATTTAAAATATTAATATCATATCTACAAAATCTAAACATATAAATCACCATCTCAAAAATTGATTTTATATTATTTCGGCCCCCGCTAAATAATTTTCTGGATCCGCCCCTGGTCATTACTACTAATCAAATCACCAAAAGCATTTCTTTAAAAAAAAAAAATTAAAAAGTCACCAAAATAACGCCCAGGCCCAACATGACACTACAAGAAAACTGTCATTTTGCGACCAATGAAGTCACAATACCAAGCGTTGACTAAGGGCTACGGTGGGGTCAAAAAATTTACGACCACTTTGCTACCGAATCAAACAAAGTGTCATAAAAAATGGCGCAAAGATTGTGACCATGTTGTCGCGCATATTTGCGACCAGATGGTCGTATTAAAACGACTCTTTACGTTTCCAGTCACAAAAATGGCAGAAAATTTTGGCGGGTCATTTGTGACTCTATGATAGCAAATATTGACGACCAAAAGGTCGCATTAAAACAACTCTCCACATTCCCAGTCACAAATATTTAGCGGGAAATTTTAAGGTACAAATTACGACCATCTGGTCTCAAACTGGCCACCATGGGGTCGCAAAAAACGGAGGGAAAAGTACTTACCTTCCCGCCAATTTTTGTGATGATTTGGTCTCAAGTTGACAGATTCACACCCCTACAAAATGCACCTCCAAACATTGTTTGTCAACATAAATAAAAATGAGAGAGTGGATGTATATTCATTTAATTGAGGGTTTTTTTTAACTATGAGTTCGTTGTCGGGGTTCAACAATTTGTTGAGTTTTGCATGACGACCGGGTATTACGAAAAATATGGTCAGAAACTACGATGTCCATGCAGAAAATGCGACAACAGAAAAATCATATCAGTTCCTGATCTGAAGAAGCATCTTTATAGTCGGGGTTTTGTGCCAAATTATTATCACTGTGTGTACCAAGGTGAAACGAAGGAAATATTTGACGCTGCAGTACAAGAATCTTGATAGTACGAAGGAATGAGCTTGAATGTTGATGCTGCAGTTCAGAATGAAGAACACCAGTTCGGTCAAATGCAGGAGTGGATAATGGATGGTGCAGGGTATGGTAATGAAATTAATCGAAAAAGAGAACATGATCAACAAACTTACGTTGAGAAGGAAATGAATCCAGAAGCACGTAAGATGCATGAGATGCTCACGACAGCTAGTCGACTGTTGTATGAAGGATGTGAGGTTAGTCAAGTAGCTGCAGCTACAAAACTTCTAAATATAAAATCGCAGTACCACATCCCGGTAAGAGGATTTGATTCAATTTCATCATGGTTTCGTCGATGTGCTCCACCAGAAAACACACTGCCAAAGAGTTTGTACGACACGAAGAAACTAGGGAGTGTCTCGGTTTACCCGTGGAGAAAATAGATTCTTGTCGAAACAGATGCATGATATACTGGGATGTGGATGAGAGTTTGCATCACTGTAAATTTTTCTTTCAGCCAAGATATAAACAAGGGAAACGCAGCCTGATTCCACACACCCGCATCTGCAACGATTATATGCATCAGATGTGACAGCTTCTCACATGAGATGACATCACGAGCATTCTCAAGATGATGGAGTTATGAGACATCCCTCAGATGTTGCAGCATGGAAGCATTTGAATAATTGTCATACAGAGTTTGCCCAAGATCCTAGAAATGTCAGATTGGGAGTATGCATGGACAGTTTTAACCCGTTTGGGGCATCAGGAGCACAATATTCAGTAGGGCCGGTGATGGTGACCCCGTATAACTTGCCACCCTCTATGTGCATGAAAGACCGGGTGATTTTTTAACAGTGATCATTCCTGGTCCGAAAAGTCCAAAATAGAAACTGGATTTATATTTGCAACCACATATCACAGAGTTGAAAACGTTGTGAATTGATGGTGTTATGTCGTACGATATACCAAGGAAAGAGAATTTCTTGATGTGCGCTGCATTAATTTGGACGATCAGTGACTTCCCAACGTATTCAATGTTATCATGTATGTTCAATATATTATTTTTACTTTTATCTGTTTTGTTTTGGTAATTGCTTGCTTAGTCATAATATGTAGTTAATTAATTTATACCTTCTCTTATCCTTTAATTAAAGGATGGAATACGGCGAGAAAATACGCGTGTCCATATTGCATGCTTGACACAGAGGTATTTTCTCTAAGACGCGATCAAAAAACTTGTTGGTTTGATTGTCATAGAAGATTTCTACCTTTGAATCATTCATTTTGTTTTAACAATAGTGACTGGAAGAAACGTCGACGTGCACGAAAAGAGATACCTCCGACAATGTTTAGTGGGTGACAAATTCTTCACGGTATTGATGCCTTAGGCATGTAGAAGATTATATGTGAAGGTGAAAAGAATGCAAACAAGTTGGCTGGGAAGAACACAGGTTGGAAGAAACGAAGTATTTTTTGGGATCTACCGTATTGGGAAGATCTACTTATCATACATAACTTGGATGTAATGCATATTGAGAAGAATTTCTTTGACAATGTTTTTAACACTATTCTGAACGTTCCGGGAAAAACAAAGGACAATCTGAAGGCACGTTATGATATCTGAGAGATATGTCATCGCCTTGAGTTGGAGCCTGATGCTAATGATCATTACGCTAAGGCGAAGTACATGTTGACCACAGAGGAAAAAAAACATTATTTGAGTGGATAAGAACAATCAAATTCCAAGACGGATACGTTTCTAATCTCAGTCGGTGTATAGACAGCCAGAAACATATAATGTTCAAGATGAAAAGCCACGATTGTCATGTATTCATGCAACATTTGATGTCGGTCGCGTTCAGGCCATTTCTAGAGCATAGACATTGGGAGCCGCTTGCGCAGTTGAGTGGTTTTTAAGGGACTTGACTTGTACTGAATTGACCGACGGAACTGTTGCATTAATGAGTTCGGAGATTGCTGTTATCATTTGTAAGTTGGAGCGAATGTTCCCACCTGCCTTTTTTGACTCAATGGAGCATCTTCCATACGAGGCATTCTTAGGAGGTCTGGTGCATTACCGTTGGATGTACTCATTTGAAAGGTAAACACTCATTTTATAAAAATTTAACGTACGCATTCTTTGCGTATTAAATATATGTGCATTACGTTGTATCGACAGGTACTAACGTCGGTTGAAAAAGACGGTCGGAAATAAATCAAGAGTAGAAGGATCTATCTGTAGTGCTTACCTTACGCAGGAGACTACCACATTTTGCTCCTACTATTTTGATCAGCACATTGCAGAGTAGTATCAATCGGTGAAGCGAAATGTTGTTGAAAATTTACTAGACTATGTTGATGTAAATGACTTGTCCATATTTACAGAGGCTGGCATGACTGTTGGTAAATGTGTGTGGAGGCCGTTGACCAATACTGAGGAATTGTGTTCTTGATTTTGAAGGTAGTTGGGATTCTCAATTGTACTTGGTAGAGTTTGCTTATAATAACAGTTACCAAGTTAAGATTAAGATGGTTCCATTTGAGGCACTTTATGGTAGAAAGTGTCGTTCTCCTGCTCATTCGGATGAGGTTGGAGAGAGGAGGCTTTTGGGACCCGAGCTATTACAGATGACTAGCGATTCGATCGATTTAATTAGAGAGCGGATGAGGGTTGCCCAAAGTTGACAAAAGAGTTACGTAGATAAACGTCGTAGTCCACTTGAGTTTTCAGTGGGGGACCACGTGTTTCTGAAGGTAGCACTTATGAAAGGTGTTATGAGATTTAGGAGGAAGGGTAAGTTGAGCCCTAGGTTCATTGGCCCTTTCGAGATACTTGATCGGGTAGGAGCGGTAGCTTACCTTTTGGCTTTACCACCTTCTTTATCGGCAGTTCATAATGTATTCTATGTATTGATGCTTCAAAAATACATGGTGGATCCTTCCCACGTGATTGACTATGAGTCGATAGTTTTGGATGCTAATATGTCTTAGGAGGAGACAGCAGTTGAGATCTTAGCATTCAAACAAAAGGTATTGAGAAACAAGACAATTCACTTGGTAAAGGTTCTTTGGAGAAACCAAGTGTGGGAAGAAGCTACGTGGGAGCGTGAGGATGAGATGCGAGCAAAGTATACTCATCTTTTCACTTAGGGAGCTAACTTTTCGGGGACAAAAAGTCTTTTAGGAGGGTTGACTGTAATGTCTCGTTACTTTTGAGGTATAAAAAAAATTATTTATTTAATTTTAATTTAAGTATTTAAAGATGATTTTAGAATCAGTAATTTAGAATTTAGTAGTTTATTTCGTTTTAAACCTTTTTAATCGCTTTAGTAGCTTAAATTAGTTTTGGTAGTATTAATAATTATTAACGGGTCAATTAATAATTAGGGTAAAATACCATTTTAGTCCCTGAACTTTCACTTGAGTTTCATTTTCATCCCTGAACTTTCAAAAATGATCATTTTCGTCCCTGAACTTTCCAAATCATTTTGTTTTCGTCCTTCTGTCCATTTTTCTTTTAGTTGACCGTCAGTGAATGATGACATGGCAATTTTAATGATGTGGCTTGTTGACGTGGCTTCTTTTAATATTATTTTAATTTATCCTTTTTTTAATAAGTTTTTGATCTCTCTCCTCTCCCCATTTTTCTCTCTCCTCCATTAATTCCCTCCCTTCCCCTATTTTCTTTATTTCTCTCTCTTCCCCTCTACCTTCTTCTCCGATGAACCCTCCTCCATCAAGGTAATTTAAAATTTCACCCACCCACCCACTCCACTAAAAATGGCTCTTGTGGGGTTTGAGGTTGAGGGATTAAAGGTAAGGAAGACACCATTTTCACGTCTCCATCTTCCTCTAAATTCTTCAACCTATGAATTGAATTATATTTCCAACCAGAACAGTAACCCTTCTCTATCTTTTCACCCAAATAACAAAACCCCACCAAATTTTTCTCTTTCTCCAAAAGTAAAATCAAAGAGACGAGCTTTTTTTCAAACCGAAAATGTCTTTACCAAGAATAATTCTCTCTTGGGCATTTTCATAAAAACCTTAAATAGCCAGAAACAGTCGGACCAAATTAGATTCAGCAACACATTCCAAGATTCTTTTTCGAAAAAATCAAATTTCTAATTTAAATAGGGAAAGATATGAAATAGAGAAAGAAAAAAGAAACAAAATCAAATTTACATCCCAGATTGTGAAGCAAAACCAAAAATATCCATACTAGATGTTGGAGCAAAACCAAAATCACAAAGCTTGGCTAAGATATTATTTCCCTAACTTTATGCTTTCATTCTTACAAATTTTCAAATAAACTGAAGCAAAAACCATAGAAATAAGGATTTGAAGCTCCATTTTCTTCATCATCCCTTCCATAAACCCCCATTTTCAAATGAGTGTGTTAAATTATATATCAGCAACTTCCACACCCATTTCTCCAGATTCTTCAACTACACCACCGCCAAGACAAACCAAGATCATTTTGCCCAACAAAAAGCCTGAAAAATGTCTACCGGAATTTCCCCCGACGATTATGGCGGCCCACCGTTTCATCTTGTAACAAATAATGAGGTGTTTCGTTCGTAGATGGCGACACCAGGAATTTCAGGGAGATCGAAATCAGAATTGGAAGGGCCATTTTTAGAGGAGTGGGTGGGTGAGTGAAATTTCAAATTACCTTGATGGAGGAGGGTTCATCGGAGAAGAAGGTAGAGGGGAAGAGAGAGAAATAAAGAAAATAGAGGAAGGGAGGGAATTAATGGAGGAGAGAGAAAAATGGGGAGAGGAGAGAGATTAAAAACTTATTAAAAAAAGGATAAATTAAAATAATATTAAAAGAAGCCACGTCAGCAAGCCACATCATTAAAATTGCCATGTCATCATTCACTGACGGTCAACTAATAGAAAAATGGACGGAAGGACGAAAACGAAACGATTTGGAAAGTTCAGGGACGAAAATGATCATTTTTGAAAGTTCAGGGACGAAAATGAAACTCGAGTGAAAGTTCAGGGACTAAAATGGTATTTTACCCTAATAATTATTAATCACCATTTGGCTAGTTTAAGAACTTCGGGTTTCGATTTATAAGTCAAAAGTCATTAAAAGGACGTAACCGTCATTTCCAAAATTCTTAAAATATCAATTCACTATTCACTTCTCTTTAAAATCACAACTTTGACCAAATTTGACCAACCCTTCTCCTTCTTCCTTTCTCCATTGTCATGGCTTTCATTCCTTGGGAGAGAAATTTTGGGTTTTGTTCGATTCTCGACGGATCGTTCCAATTCCGGTTGCATTGGAAAGCCCTCGGTCCTAGGATTCTTTAAACTAACAATCAAACTTTCCATCTATTTTCTAAAGGCCTCAAGGTATGTCAAAGTTTCTAACCTAAGCTTCAAATAGTGTTTTAATGGACTTTTTTATTTGAATCTTCGATTTCTTGCTGAGAAACTCGATGATTTTAACTACGGAAGTTGTTTTATGTGATTTCTGGAACTTTCCCTTAACCCTAAACCTGAGTTTGTGCCAAAACCTGTCCCGTTTGAAATTTACAAAGTGTGTGCTGTTTTGGGATGCTTTACTATTGATTAATTGTATGTTGTAATTAAATTCGGGAAATCGATTATTGCCCAAAAACCCAAATTATCGTTACCCATTGAAATCGGGAACTTCCAAACTACTTGAAAACAACCTGAAACGTCTCTAAAGTGCCTAAAAGCCGGAAATTGAAACCCGAGACCCATGGAGGGGTCGAGAGCTCAATTAGGAGTTTCCAAACTACTTTTATGATGTTAACTCTTTTAAACTCCGGAAATAGGAATTTAAAATTCCTTATGTTTAAATTTTCTGATGTGAAAATGTAAACAGGTTCTGGCTAGCCAAGTTTCAAACATAACCACGCCGTTTTTTTTAAAATATAAAGACTTCCGCTGTGTTTTAGTTTTTAAATGATTTAAAAGAGTCGGGTCGTCACACGTTCACGCTCAAATGGAACATCTGTACTGTCCTGCAATGTCATCGTTCCATCATTCAATGGCCGAGCAGTACTAGCGTTTTGACCATCGTCAATCGCACGCAATCTTATATTGTCTTCTTGGAAAGCACTGTGCTCTATAATGTTCTTATCGGAGATACCTTCTTCTATGTGGCACAGTTTTACTTTACAAGCAACTAGGTCTCATCTATTACATGGATAGTTCAGATAATATACTTGAATCGCCTGTGAAACCATGACAAAACTATCTTTTGTGTGAATACGTTTAGACTTATTAACCTCCACGGTCTGCAAATGAGGCAGCTTACGAATTCCGCCTCGTCTTGTTGTCTCGAACCACGTGCAGTTAAACATAACAATGTGTTTTAGAGTCAGACTTGCGTATTGAATCTCAATGATCTCATCTATTACTCCGAAATAATCGTCTTCATTGGTGCCGGAAACTTGACCCTTTATGCAAACCCCACTATTGTTCGTTGCTCTGTTAACTGAATGCGCCTTCGTTTGAAATCTATACCCATTACCAACGTAGCCAGTATATGATCTTGCAACCCGTGCAAGTCCTTTTGCCAAAGAAATAATACGAGGATCTGTTACTGGCAATGTAGGTGAGTCAACCTGTCATCGCATATTGTGACGACCCGACTCCTTTTAAATCATTTAAAAACTAAACACAGCGGAAGTCTTAATATTTAAAAAAACGGCATGGTTATGTTTGAAACTTGGACTAACCAAAAACCTGTCTACATTTTTCACACCACAGAAATTAAAGACAAGGAAATTCAATTCCTATTTCAGAGTTTAAAAGAGTTGATAATCGTAAAGTTAAAACGAGAAGCTCTCATGAGCTTATATGCATATTTACAACTCAAAAGATACAAAATATAACAAAACGAGTCCATGGACTTTTAAAGTACATCTAGTCCATCTTTGTATCATCATCCTCTCGATCAGGCTGCACCAGCTCCTCTCCCACGACACCGAGCATAAGCATTACCTGGAATTGTTTGTAATATCATGAGCTAACAACAAGCCCAGTGAAAATAAACAGAAAATAGAGTAACAATAGACTCCAAACCCGTATTCTGATTTGTGTCCATCTTTACTAAAACTCCAAAAATTTGGAAGAATGTTTTCATATCACATATCTCTTTCTGGTTCATACTTTTGATGTTTTATACTATATATAAAGTTTACCCTTCTTTTATGTATAATCAAATAATGTTAATCTCGCTCGGACTTAACATATCCAACAATCACAATTTACGATAAAAGACGATAATGTTAACATACGAGTCTAAACATTATTCATTAACTCATTAAACAAATGAAAAAGGCACACCACCTTTATATCAATCTAACCATCTCGTGCTTATAATGACAATATGAAAGCTCCCACAGGCTAACAATACTTCATTATCTCGCTTTCCAAAATAAATTATACAAATTCCTTTTAATAATATCTTCCCACCTCTAGTGAATAATGACAGGTAATGAATGCTCCTGTAGGCTAAGCTCATTCACCTCATTATCTCACCCATCGAATACAAGGTTCAATGCACCCATGTATCCTCGTATATGTATCATAGTAATTATGGATAATACTAGATAATGTGAACTCACATAGTTCCATCATTATCTCATTATCCATCTCCTCCGATCATGCAAAGTCCCGCAGTCCTTTAGCATTCCTCATGTACATATACGTAAACATAATACGAATAATACCAGACAATGCAAGCTCACTTAGCCTATGCATTGCCTCATTATTCCTCCCAATTTCGTTTATGCAATATGATATGATATGATATGAATATGCTTTCAAGTGCAAGTAAATAAATATAAACATTTAAAGTAATCGAAAGAACATAAAGGTAAATGGATCACGCAATACTCTTAAACATGAAATAAGAAAGTAGGAACTTCTGATAAGAGAACAATAACTAAATCAAGCCAAACGGCCTCCAGTTAAGCTTAGTTACTAACTTTATGTTAAAGTCTCCAATTCAAATGATTCTAATTCTTCCAATAAGTATTTGAAGTTCCCTAATCAAGTTCCTTATTCAATCCATTAAACTCATATCCTTCAACTTCCGATAATCATTCTTAAGCGTCGGAACTAACATAAACTTAGAATTTCTGAGAGTTAAACGTTTCCTTCAAAACACCTACGAGTTCTCTCAACTCGAAATTAGAACTAACTCCCAATTCTAACAAGTTAACTCACTTTCTATTATCCTTTCGATTCAAAACTTAAGCTCAACTTCTGATCTTACAAATCATTCAACTTATTAGGTTTCTAAAGCTACTTTAAATTCTATTTATTCTCACGTAGAAGAAGGTATCTCCGATAAGAACATTATAGAGCACAGTGCTTTCCAACAAGATAAGATTGTGTGCGATTGACGATGGTCAAAACGCTAGTACTGCTCGGCCATTGAATGATGGAACAATGACATTGCAGGACAGTACAGATGTTCCAACTGATCGTGAACGTGTGACGACCCGACTCTTTTAAATCATTTAAAAACTAAAACACAGCAGAAATCTTTATATTTAAAAAAAACGGCGTGGTTATGTTTGAAACTTGGCTAGCCAAAACCTGTTTACATTTTCACATCAGAAAATTTAAACACAAGGAATTTCAAATTCCTATTTCAGGAGTTTAAAAGAGTTAACGTCATAAAAGTAAAACCAAAAGCTCATTAAGAGCTATATACAAATTTACATAACATAAGATACAAATTAACAAAAGGAGTCCATGGACTTTTAAAATACACCTAGTCCATCTCAGCATCATCATCATCCAGATCAGACTGCACCAGCTCCTCTCTCCACGACCACGAGCATTACCTGAAAATGTTTGTAATATCATGAGCTAAAAGCAAGCCCAGTGAAAATAAACAGAATAAAAAGTAACCTTAGACTCCAAACCCGCATCCGGATTTGTGTCCAAGTAAAACTCACATTCCCTTACCTTTCAACCACCAAAAGGTTTTATATCAAGTATTTCACTTTTACTTACTAATTCTCCCAAATAATTGAGGAACTATCTTCCAACCATTAGGAGGATGTGTTTCATAACACATAAAACATTTGAATCTCGTTCTCTTTAATACCTTATACTATACATAAGGTTTACATCAAATCATACTCTCCAATTACAAGATCTTCCAATTTATTGAGAATCTAGTTCTGTTACATATATACCATGATAATTATACAAGGTTCAATACACGCTTGTATTCTCTCATTATCCAATTCAATCTCATTCCTCTTTCCTATAGCACTCGGCTATACATCAATTTCATTTCTTTTCTCTCTAGAAATGTACGTCTTACATAATGTTTCATCCCTTTTCTCTATAGCAACTCAGGCAGTAAAAAGTTTACATTTTCTTACCAAAACTTCCAAAACTCGAGAATAATAACTTATGCTAACTTCTCTCGGTATTAACATATTCAAATAAACACAATTTGTGATGAATGACAATAATAATAGCTCCCGCAGGCTATGTGATAGCTCCCTTAGGCTATGTGATAGCTCCCGCAAGCTATGTGAAAGCTCCCGCAAGCTATGTGTAAGCTCTTGCAGGCTTTGTGAAATGATATGAATATATTTTCAAGTGCAAGTAAATAAATATAATCATTCATCATAATTGAAAGGACATAAAGTAAATAGATCATGATGATGCAATATGATATGCATATGCTTTCAAAAGTAAATAAATATAAATATGAACACTAAAGTAACCAAAGGGCATAAAGTAAATGGATCATAAACTTCCTTATACATAAAGTAAATAAATAGGGATTTCGGGAAAACAATAAATAAATTAAACCAACGGTCCTTTAGTAAACACGAGTTCTTAACTTTAACAATAAAATCTCCACTTCCAAATATTCTATTCCTTTCAATAATCATCCAAAGTTCCACATTCAAGTTCCTTAACCATCCCATTAAACTTGAATCCTTCAACTTCCAATAATCCATCCTAAACTCCGGAAAGGTTCTAAACTTAACTTCCAAAAGTTAAACATTTCCTTCGAGAAAATCTATGAGTTCTCTCACTCACTTAGAACTAACTCTAAGACTAAGCATGTTAGTTCACTTAATTTAATCCTTTCGATTAAACCTTAATCTCAACTTCCGATCCTACAAACCGTTCAACTTATTCGGTTTCTAAAGCTACTTTAAATCCTATTTATTCTCACCTTGAATGCTCCCGTGACAACCGAGTTCCTACGAACCAACAACCGATCAATCGCACCTACAATTCATCAATTGCACAACATATTACAACTCATAACTAAGATGAGAACAAGTTTGAATTTTTCGGATGAATAGTGATTTCGGATGAATAGTATTTTCGGATGAATAGTGTTTTTCGAAAATCCGAGCTCAAAATCGTCAAATTCCATGATAGAAATTCATGATTTCAACTTCAAAACTCATCTATAATAAAAAAAAAAATGAACAAAACCATGTAAAAAGTTTTGAAAACTTACTTTTTGGGACGTCCCTTAGAGAATGAGAAACGCCAAAAGGTTAAGTGGGATAGATAGCTCACATCCCGAGCATTCCAATGCAACTGACCTCATCGAAAACGGTCAAGAATTGATGAAAAGCCAAGAGAAAAGAAACTCTCCCACCATTGGAGAAGAGGCTCACGGCCAAGGAAGAGAAATGATAGAAAGTTTGGTCAACTTGTGATTTTTAAAGATGAATGAATAGTGATTTTAGATATTTTATGAATTTTAGAAATGACGGTTACGTCCCTTTAATGAATACTCATAAATCGAAACCCGAAGTTCTTAAACTAGCCCAATAGTGATTAATAATCATTAATTGGCCCGTTAATAATTATTAATACGGCCAAAACTAATTTAAGCTAATAAAACGATTAAAAAAGGTCTCGAGCGAAATTAACTACTAAATTCTAAATTACAAAATAATAATTAAACTAAATACTTTAATTGAAATAAATAAATAAATAAATAACATATTAAATAAATAATAATAAAAAAAATTCACTTCAAAAGTAACGGAACATTAGAGAACGTGAGAATGAAACTTCGGCAGATGAAACAGTTGAAGAAGAAACTAAAGAAGAATCTTATGCTGAACCTGTAGCAGGAACCGAAGACATAGAGGATGATAACTAAAACGAATTATTTTTCTTTTAATTGCCGCATTTAAAACTTTGTCAAAATTAAATAAATATACATATATATATATATATATATATATATATATATATATATATATATATATATATATATATATATATATATATATATATATATATATATATATATATACGACCATCTGGTCGCAAATAGCCACTAACAAATACAACCATATGGTCGCATTTACATTTTTACGTTCCCAATGTACAATTGCGACCATATGGTCGCAATTGTATTGACAGCTGTAAAAAAAATTTCCATTCCCAATGTAAAATTGCGACCATATGGTCGCATTTGTTCGCGGGACTTTTCAATATTCATGAAAATTTTGGCGGTGACTAGAGCATTTGCGACCCAGAGGTCGCAAATTTTAATAATTACATATTTAAATTTGTGACCCTGGGGTCGCAATTTCCCCCACGCGCGACTTCCCATATTCCGTCATAATTACGTTTTTGCGACCATCTAGTCGCAAAAATCAAAATAAGAAGGCAGAAACGTAATTCCCTCCCCATTCCGTTCTGCCTTCAATTTTTTCTTTTCCCTTTTCTTTTATTTTCTTTCCCTCCCCATTCCCTCAACTTCTATTCCCTCAACCCCCGTTCCCCCAACCCCCGTTCCCCCAAACCCCGTTCCCTCAACCTCCATTCCCACAAAAACGATTAGTTATCTCAATTTTTCATTTCCAATTAATTTCGTAATTTTTGAATTCGCTTAAATATGTTTCATTTTAGTTAGTTTTTAATTCATTATGTTTCGTTTTAGTTAGATTTTAATTAATTATGTTTCGTTTTAGTTAGATTTTAATTAATTATGTTAATTTAGGTAGTTATTAAATTAGTTTAGTTTTTTTTATATAATTAGGTTACTTTTGGGGTTTAATTACATTAGTATAATTATAGTTTAGTTATAGTAGTTTAGTTATAGTAGTTTAGTTATAAATTATTATAGTTTAAGTTAAATTAATATTGTTAGATTTTAATTAGTATATATAGTTTAATTTTGTTTAATTTTAATTAGGATTAGTTTAAATTATTTAAGTTATAATTAATTAAAGTATTTTAGTTATTGTGTAATTAGATTAAATTTAAATTAATTGAGTTTAAATTAGTGTAAACTATAATTTAATTAAGGTATTGTAGTTATTGTGTAATTAGATTAAAATTTAAATTAATTGAGTTTAAATTAGTGTAAATTATAATTTAATTAAGGTATTGTAGTTATTGTCTAATTAGATTAAAATTTAAATTAATTGAGTTTAAATTATAATTTAATTAAAGTATTGTCGTTATTGTGTAATTAGATTAAAATTTAAATTAATTAATTTTAAATTAGCTTTAGATTAGTGAAGGTAGAATTTAATTAGATTTAGTTTACTTATAGTTTTATTATGTTAATTGACTTAATTAATTTAAAATATTTTTAAATTAGTGCAGTTATAATTTAATTAGAATTATATTATTTATTAAATTATAATAAGATTAATTTAGTTTATTAATTAATTTAAATTATTTTTAGATTATTTACGTTAGAATTTAAATATATTAGTTTTACGTATTTGTTTTACTAATTATAGTATTATTTTTACAACCGCAGATAAAAAAATGACGGGCGCACGACATCCTCCGCGATCACACGATGATAGTGATGATGTTGAGGAGTTTGCTGCCACACCCACAACCGAGGAATTGGACGAGTTGCTCGCACAGTACGAGAACCCCACTGTCCCATCTCCTTCTACATTAGTACCCGAGACACAACTCGGCACTCCGCGTGCAACTTCCAATTCAGCTTCCGGTTCTGCTTCGGGTTCTGGTTCCGATCCAGCATTTCCACCTCCCGCCTGTCCTTATGATCCACCATACTTCGAATCAAAGGAAATGAGTAAGTAATGCGTAATCTCAAAGTTAAATTTTTTATTTATTTTTTATAAAATTTAATTATATTTCTCATTATTACTTTTTTTAAATGAATATCAAATTGCAGCCGCATAAAACTGTTTCAAAACGGTTTCGAGAGGTGCTTCAGAGTGGTCCTCTTCCCAGCGAGTTTCGCTAGACGAAGATTCCGTGCACTGAGAAGAGGAGGTCGTTCGACAATTGGAAGGTCAAATATATTTCGTTGACTTACGTATTTTATATATTTATGCTTTTTTTTTCACAACTTATTAATGTAAATTTTTTATTTATATGTTTTTGCAGGATAAATTTACTATCGGTTCTGATATCACGGACAACGGGTTGTTTCCCCTCTAGAATAAACACATGTTGAACCGATATAAAGACCTTCTCTACCAAGCACGAAAAAAGAACGCAGTGAACCGCCCCGTCTTGATGAGTGAGGAAGAACACGCCTGGCTTCATGCGAGCATGCTCACTGAGGATGCACTCAGGCTATCTACGAGGAACAGGGCTAACAGTTTGGCCAATCCTTCTCTTCACACGACCGGGGACCGTCCTCACGACGAGCACCATCGTCTTTTGTTAAGTTTTCTATCTATATTTTGTTTTCATATTGTAATAATTAATAAATTTAGTTTCAATCTTTTACAATAATACACATTTGTTTGTTTTATGTTTTGTTAGGAACAAAAGCACGGACGTCTAGTCCCACCCGATGAGTTACACTTAGTCTTGCCTACGCAGAAGGACGGGACTATTGTGGATGACAAGGCGAGAGAGGTTCAGGTAATGTTTTGTCTACCTTACATTGTAATTGTATATTTACTGAAATAAAATATTCTAATTAAAGTGTTTATTTTACTTACATTTTGAACAGGGGCGTTTTAGGGAAACATTGTCCCAGCGCTTGCCATCTGAAGAGTCTCAGCCGACTTAGAAGGATCAGCAGAAAGCTTTTTTTACAGCAGCTAGTGGCGTTCGGTCAGATGGCTCTGTACCTGGTCTTGGATTTTACGGGAGACGTCTATACGCAGATGTATCTCAACCTGAGAGCAGCTCGCAGCGGAAGAACACTACTATTTAGAGGCAGCTGCGTGAGGAGGTCCAGCAGCTCCAATCAGAGGTCTAGGAGCTACGTACTTCCATCAATTCTCGGGCCGAGGCTCAGGTCGCTACACTTGTTCAGAAGCAGGTCCAAGCGCAGCTTGCAGCTGCTTTGGCTGCATTCTTCAGTCCTCGTGGACCAAATGACCCCGGCCCTTCATCTTCAGCGCCCCCTCCCCCACCCCCACAGTAGTTTTTTGATTTATACATTTTGGGTTGTATACGAATTATTTTGGTATTTTATTATTTTATTCCAATTTTTTATATTAATAATTAATAAATTAAAATAATAAACTATCAATTATTATATTATTTTATTAAAATAATATTCGATTAAATTTTAGGGTCGCAAATATTTTAATATTAATTTAAAAATAAATAATACATAATGACATTTGCGACCCCATAGTAGCAAATTTTGCTACCATGGAGTCGTATTTTTAGGCCCAACAAAACGACCCCAGAGTAGCAACTTTGCTACCTTGGGGTCGCAATTTTGGGCCCAATAAAACGACTCCAGAGGCTCAAATTTTGCTACTCTGGGGTCGCAATTCTTGGCCCAATAAAACAACCCCACCGTAACAAATTTTGCCATCCTGGAGTCGCAATATTTATGGTTGACTTTTTTGCAACCAAAAAAACTCTAGTCGCATTTTTATGACACCATGGTCGGAATTTTTTCAGGGCAACCCACTTTTTGGCTACGCGATTTCTTGTCGCATTTTGTCAAATGCGACCCCCCGGTCGCAATTAGGCAGTTTTTTGTAGTGTGAGCATAGCTCAAATGGTGAGGCACATGCTCCCTTCGTCGAAAGTTCGAGTCTCCCCTCCCCAATTTAATGTAATATCTAAAAAAAAAAAATTCACACACACTCACTGATAATTTTGGCTTCTTCGCCACTTATAAAAGACATTGATTTAGGACAAAATTCATCTTATGTTGTTTTACACACTATCCTATATGTTTCCTTTTTAATGTTCTTTTTTCTCTATTTTTTACTTTCTTTTTTGGATGTATTATATGTTAGGAAAAAAGCCTTTTATCTTTTTTTCCATATATATTTTACTTATAGAAGAAATAAAAGTTATTAACTTTTTATGATGTTTTTAGCATGGGTTATCAAAAACGTAATCTCAGTAAATATTTTGTATTAGATATACAAATGCCGTATTATTATATAGTTTTTTTTAACTCAACCTTAATATTCTATTCGGGTAAAATGCAAATGAGACTCACTTTGATCAAATACATGAACTCGCTCTGTAGTTAAAAATGATAATTACATCAACGTACTTTAAAATTATGTCAATGAGACCCTCTCTCTCAAACACCGATAACTTTATTTGAGCACAACTTTCTAGTTTCAACTTAAATATAGATGATTTAATATGTTTTAGAATCTTTGTTTTGAGATTTACTTTACGATCACTTTAAAACTTTGATATTCATCAATAAATAAAAAGGTTTTATGGCTTCAGTCAAACCGGATATTTTGAGGATAATAAACCATTTTATTTATTTATTATTTCAAAGTTTCGAAGCGAACATAGAGTAGAGCTCATAACGAATGATTCCAAAACAACTTGAATTATCCCAATTAAACTTTAAACAAAAAAGTTATGACTAAAAAAAAGTTAACGGTGTTAAAGTGGAGGGGTCTCAACATAATTTTGAACTACGTAGATGTAACTATAATGGAATTTATCATAAAGTTTGATAAAAAAATGTAACTTTTCAAAGTTTAAAGACGAAAATAAATCTGAGTGAAAGTTATGATATTTTACCTTTTTTTAGAGTGCTTACAATTTTTGCCATACAAGGACAGATTTGATATATGTCTTTTGATAGGATTATATATGGAAAAAAAAAGTCCACGTATTTTGTGACACATAAACTTGAGAGAGGAATTTGGACCGGCTGAATAATTTCGTGTGCCGCCCAATTCTAAAGACCAAATTAGTCAAACACGAGGGCCCACCTCACTGCTACAATAGTTCCAAGCCTACCTCTAGTTCAATAAGAAGTCCACAGGGTTCAACTTATTAAAATATGAGAAGTTATTTAAAATGATAATTTATAACGTGGTTTATCTACTTCTAACTAATAAATTTTAAATGTTTAACATGAGAATATATATATATATATGTATATATATAATGTGGTTTCTCTATTTCTAACTAATAAATTTTATACTTTTAACATGAGAATATATATATATATAATTTATTGTACAACAATTTATAGTCCATTAAATTAAAAGTTGGAATCACCTATAATATAATGTATAAAAATCGGGACCATTAAAAATTTCACATCACACATAGCTTTCGTTCCATTTCCTTTCAAATATGGTATGCAAGATGCTATTTTACCAGACACAAAACCACAAGAAATCCCACTTCAGTTAAGGGAGATGCCACACCAAACCATCACAATTACAACTATCACCATTTTGATGGCCATTAACTTAAAAGAGAAAAGAGGTTTCTTTTGAATTATGGGGTTTTTTTTATATTGTGGATGAAGAATTGGAGAGTGGTGAGGGAGAGATATGAATTTGGAGAAAAGAAAAAGAGAAAGCAAGAGAAATTAAAAGAGGTTGGCAAAAATGAATATTAGGTGGAAGTTGCATTGCGCTCAGCGAATTAAACGTTTTTAATTACATTTGTTGCTTGCTTCTCATTGCATTGCACAAAGTTGATGTTTGATTGAAGAACTATTCCCCCACTGGCCATCTTAAACTGTTGAATCATACACAATTATATCTAAATCATGAGAAATTTTTTTATCGGATTATTTTGTTAAGTTCAAAAAATGAAAATAAAAATAGACCCCAAAACAAAATTTTTAAGAAAATCCAAACGCTTGTGTGTTTTTAAAATGTGAAATTATAATTAGTGGTGAGGTAGTTGGAGAGATCTCTGAATGGAATAAAAAATGGAAAGAAAATAGGGATATCTTATCTTTAGTATTGTGAATTTCACAACTTAAACTTGAATGAGTAGATGTAAAGTCTACAAAATACATTATGTATTTTACACGTCCTGGTGTATACACTATCAGTTGTGTACGTATTAAACTTTGATTTATTAAACCAGACAATTTTGACGTGTTCATAATTTTAGGGAAAAAACATTTAACGCTGTTGTAAATTTTAACCTTATCTCTTTTAAAGTCAATTTTAACCCTAAAATATATAAATAGTTGCCAGTTAATTTAATCTTCTATTAATCCGTTGTTAATGATTTCACGTATAAATTGCAAATAAGATTTTTTACATTAAGAGTATCAAAAAATTTAACAAGTTGAGAAGAAATAGATAAAAATTAAAGCGAGATGTAATGTTAGATTTTAGGAGTAGTTGTTGCAATTAATAAGACAAAATATGAGAATTGTTATCTCATCTTGGTTTATTTTCTTGTAATAGATAGTTTTTTTTTTTAGTTTTATATTCTGTGACGACCCGTCACTTTTAAATAATTTAAAGTAGAAAACACAGCGGAAGTCTTTATATTTTAAGAAAAATGGCGTGGTTATGTTTGAAAATTGGCTAGTCAAAACCTGTTTACATCTTAATTTCAAAATCTAAATAACACAAGGAACATTAAGTTCCTATCAGGAGTTCAAAATGATTTATAATCATAAAAGTAAAAACAAAAGCTCTTAAGAGCTATATACAATTGTACAAATCTCAAAATTAAATAAAATTCACAAAACCATGTACATGGACTTTTACATAACACCTAGTCCATCTCGAAATCATTATCCTTTGATCACGCAGCACCATCTCCTCTCCCTCGACCTCTAGCCAGGGCATTACCTGAAATTTTTTGTAATATCATGAGCTAACAACTTAAGCCCAGTGAGGATAATAAGAATAAAAAGTAAGGATAGACATCAAACTCGTATTTCCGATTTGTGTCCGAATAATCTGACACAATACACTCCTAAAGTTCTCCAAACTCTAGGTAATTTCATTTTATACTCTCTAAAGGATGATATTACTAACTCTCGTAGTCAATCCTCATCCAATTACTTGTTATGACAAAGTTAAGAAAAATAAATAAAACTTTGCATAAATATAACATCTCGATCCTCTATCCAGGATATATAATTTCATCGATCATATGCATGAAGGTAATGAGTACATCCCGTAGGATACGCATTCGCCCTTTATGTATGAAATGAAGGTAATGTGGACTTTTCCCGTAGTATCCACCATTCAACCTTATGCATGATGAAGGTAATGTGGACTTTTCCCGTAGTATCCAAAATCGAGCCGATCCGTCGAGAATTGATGAAAACCAAAAATCTTCCCCAAACTCTTTCATGCTCACGGCAAGGAGAGGAAAGAATGAGAAGAATGGAGTCAACTTTGGTCAAACTTGTGATTTTAAAGACAAATGAATAGTGTTTTGATATTTTTAAGAAATTGGAAATGACGGTTGCGTCCTTTTATGACTTTTGCCTTATAAAACGAAACCCGATGCTCTTAAATAAATCTAAAGGTGATTAATAATTATTAATTGGCCTATTAATAATTATTAATGTCACTGAAACGAATTTAGAGCATTAAAACGATTAAAAAGAATTTCGGGCGAAATTAACTACTAAAATCGAAATTACAAAAATAATAATTAAACTAAATACTTAAATTGAAATAAATAAATAAATAAACAATATTAAATAAAATAAAATAAAATTTTCACTTCAAAATAACGGGACGTTACATATTTTGATTTTTTTTTTATATTGCAAAACAGAAACGAAGGAAAAAACAAGGGAAAGCACGAAAGAGGAACCTACTGCCCTACATGCAAGGAGAGAATCCATGGAGGAAAATCTCCAACCCAGATAGAAGAAATTCCACAACTAAGAGCTTGAGAAGCAATTGAATGTGCCAAATTATTGGACTTTCGTCAGACGTGAATGAAATCACTAATACTTCGCTAAGATTGGAGCGACTACCTCAGTAAGATCATAAGATTCTTCCATAAGGAGTTTAACCACTTCCAAACAATCAGATTCAACCAGAATTGGAGCTGACTAAAGATTACCCAAACTTTCCAAACCTTCCATAATCGCTAGCGCTTCAAGATACTTGATTGAATTGAAATTTGGAACCACTTTACAACCAGCAAGCATAATGTTACAATATATCATTAGCTGTATATTTACAGAAAATTAAGCTATTAATCAGGACTTAAATTAGGCTACTCTTACCTTATATGTTCTATAATTCTTGTATAAGTAATCTGTAAATCTTTCAATACAATTTACACAATTCAGAATCATTCTTACCTCTGTTTACATGGTATCAGAGCCTCGTGTTTGAAAATTTTGATCCCTTTGTTTTTCTGTCTTTGAATTGTGTCTTGCCGTAGAGCCTCGCTTGTATATTTGAAATTTTTAGTCTGCCTGATTTCTCTTTCGTTAAGAAATCACAAACTCGTGATCGTGTTCAAATCTGTTTTCAAGCTCAACCGACATGTTCAGATTTGGCCATTGACCCGTGACCACGACCATGATCTGCCCCAAATCCGCTCAACCACGCTGCCATTTTTCTTCTGATTCCCTTCCACCGTTCGTTCAAATCTCCACCCCTGCTCCGTGAGCTTTCCGTCCAGATCTACGCCCAAACTGAGAAGAAGTTTTTTTCTTATCCCCTTTTTTCAGCGACTCACGAAGAAGAACATTTTTTTGGGTTAAATTCTCCCCCTGACCGCGCCCCTGCTCGCTTCCCAAATTGCTTGCCCAATCTGCCCTGCCTACTCCCCTACCCGCGTCCCAAGCTCCCTGCCCAAACTGTCCTGCCTGCGCCCTTGCCCACACCTCTACCCACTTCCCTACCCTGCTTCCCGCGCCTCCAGCCTGCTGCCCGAATCCCTTTTGGAGTGTATTTTTCGGCTTTTCAATTTTATTATGGCGAAAATTCACGTTCATGGTCATCCATATACTACTATTGGCTCTTCTCTCTGCACGAATTATAAGATTTCGGTCATCAATTTTCTAATTGTCCCACTATTGAGGGTAGATATTGTCATCAGCATGGTCACATTTTGGACATATGTCCTACTCGTCCACCTCGTCATCCAGGACAATCCACGAGACCCAGAAACTTCTCTAAAGTTGGTTCCTCATCAGTTGCTGCTGCCACTCCTGCTTCAAATGTATTTTCTCCTCCCACCTTTCAGCTTAGTGATCTTCAAGAAATCTTCAAACAGGTAATATCCTCCAATTCATCTACCCTAGTTGTCACTCTAGGTAACTCTTGGCTTCTTGATTCTGTTTGTTGCAATCACATGACCTCTACTATTTCAAATCTTTCTTCTTCCACCCCGACCAAATCTCTTCCTCCTATTCAAGCTGCTGATGGAAACTGTATGTCTATTTCTCATATTGGTACTGCTACCACCTCTACTTTGACCCTCCCCAATATTTATTGTGTCCCTAACCTGACATTCAATTTAGTATTTGTTGGTCAGTTATGTGATCTTGGTCTAACTATTATCTTTTCTCCTCATGGTTATCAGGTTTTGGATCCGTAGACGGGACAGACGATTGGTAAGGGTTGCAAAGTGGGAAGATTGTTTGAGCTCACTTCTCTCCAACTCCCTGCTTCTCCTTCTCATTCTCCTTCTATTACTGATTCCCTCATATATCAGTGGCACCTGCGTCTTGGTCATGCGTCTTCTGAAAAACTTCGCACCTTATAGTTTCACTTAGCAACTTAGGTAATATCTCAAAATTTGTTTCCTCTGATTGCTTAAATTGTAAACTTGCAAAACAACCAGCTTTGTCTTTCACCACCTCATCATCTTCCTGTGACACTTCTTTTGGTTTGATTCATTCTGATATTTGGGGACCTTCCCCTACTTCTACAGTGAATGGTTATCGATACTTTGTTTTATTTATTGATGATTATTCACGTTTCACTTGGATATATTTTCTTAAAAATTGCTCTGCTTTGTCTCAAGTTTACATTGATTTTGCAAATATGGTCAACACCTAATTCTCTCGGACCATCAAAATCCTTCGTATAGATAATGCTATGGAGTATAAGGATTCCAGTTTTCTCGAATTTCTCAAATAACAGGGAACTCTTGTTCAAAGATCTTGCCCTCATACCTCCCAACAAAATGGTCGAGCGGAACGCAAACATAGTCACATTTTGGATTATGTTCGTGCTCAACTTCTCTCTACTTCTTGTCCAGAAAAGTTTTGGGGTGAGGCCGCTCTGAACTCAGTATATGTAATCAACCGTCTCCCATCTTCTGTCATTTAAAACATCTCTCCTTTTGAAAAGTTATATGGTAATTCTCCTGATTACTCTCATCTTAAAGTTTTTGGTTGTGCCTGCTTTGTCCTTTTTCACCCTCATGAGCCTACAAAACTTGAACCTCGTGCTCGATTATGTTGTTTTCTTGGCTATGGCCCTGAGCACAAAGGATTCTGTTGTTGGGACCCCATTTCCAAAAGGTTACGCATCTCTCGCCATGTTACTTTCTGGGAGCAGAATATGTCCTCGCGTCTCTCCTCCTTTCATACCTCACTCTTCAGTCCTCAACCATTCTTTACAGATCCCTCCAGTGCTCTATTTCCTCCACTTGATCCTTCCCCTCTCTCCGAGCTCGTTCAATCTGTTCCTTTTCCTGATTTCCCAACTCCAACTCACCTATTGAACCATAACCCGTCACTCATATTCGCTGCTCAACTCGGGTAAGAGAACCTCTCCATCATCTCCAAAATTATCATTGTTTTTCTACTATCGTCTCTTTAGTTGAACTATCTTCCTATCATGAGGCTAGTACTAACCCTCTTTGATAGCAAGCAATGAATGAGGACCTACAAGCTTTAGACAAGACTCATACTTGAGATCTCGTTGATCTTTCTCTAGGAAAACGACCTATTAGTTGTAAGTGGATTTACAAGATAAAGACTCGCTCTGATGGATCTGTTGAACGCTATTAGGCTCGTCTTGTTGCAAAAGGATATTCTCAAGAGTATGGTATTGATTATGAAGAGACATTCGCTCTGGTTGCTCGAATGACATCTGTTCGTAGTCTTTTAGCCGTCGCAGCTGCAAAATAGTGGCCTCTTCTCCAGATGGATGTTAAAAATACATTTCTCAATGGCACTTTATCTGAAGAGGTGTTTATGAAACCACCTCCAGGAATTTCTAATCCATCTCAGAAAGTGTGTCTTATTCGGCGTGCATTGTATGGTCTCAAACAGGCACCACGAGCCTAGTTTGCCACATTCAGTTCAACCATCACCCAACTTGGCTTTACTTCCAGTCCTCACGATACTGCATTATTTACTTGTTAAACTCCTTATGGTATTTTTCTCCTCCTTCTTTATATTGATGATATGATTATTACAGGTGATGATCCACAGGCTATCTCGGACTTACAAACCTATCTTGGAAAACACTTTGAAATGAAAGATTTGGGCCCACTCAGCTATTTTTTAGGCCTTGAGGTCTCCTCCCGCTCTGATGGCTACTGCTTATCTCAGGCTAAATATGCCTCTGATCTTCTAGCCCGATCCGATATCACTAATTCTGCCACTGCATCTCCTTTTGATGGTACACCACTCCCGGACCCTACCTTATATCGGCAATTTGTCAGAAGTCTTGTGTATCTGATAGTGACTCGCCCTGATATTGCCTATGATGTTCATATTGTTAGTTAGTTCATGTCTGCCCCTCGAACTATCCACTTCACTGCAGTCCTTCGCATTCTCCGTTATGTCAAGGGCACCCTTCTCCACAGACTTCAGTTTTCATCGCAGTCCTCTTTGGTTTTATCTAGTTATTCTGATGCCGATTGGGCTGGTGATCCTACTGATCGTCGATCCACCACAGGATACAGTTTTTACTTGGGTACTTCTCTCATTTCCAGGAGAAGTAAGAAACAAACTGTCACTTCTCGTTCCAGCACTGAGTCTGAGTATCGTGCTCTTGCTGATGCTGCATCAGAGTTATTATGGCTTCGTTGGTTGCTTTCCGATATGGGTGTTACTCAACAAACTGCTATTATCCTTCATTGTGACAATCACAGTGCAATATAGATTGCTCATAATGATGTCTTTCATGAACGCACCAAACACATTGAAAATGATTGTCACTTTGTCCGTCAACATCTTCAAGGAAACACTCTTCTTTTACATTCTATTTCAACTTCAGATCAACCAGCAGATATCTTCACTAAAGCTCTCCTTCCTAGTCGTTTTACTCAGTTAGTTGACAAACTCAAGTTGGTTTCTACACTACCACCTTCAGTTTGAAGGGGGTGTTATAGTATATCATTAGTTGTATATTTACAGACAATTAGGCTATTAAGCAGGACTTAAATTAGGCTACTCTTACCTTATATGTTCTATAATTCTTGTATAAGTAATCTGTAAATCTTTCAATACAATTTACACAATTCAGAATCATTCTTACCTCTGTTTACACATCATTTGACTCTGACTATTCTGAACCACCCACCTAAACCAACTAAGTCTCTTTCAGGGATAAAAGCAGCGCCAGTGTTAATTTTGAGGAAACCTTCAGGAAGCGGTTTCAAGAGGAGATATTCGGCTGTATTTGCTGAGATATTACCAAGAGGGTGAATTAGAAAATTCTCCTTCCCACATCAAGATCTTCTCAATCGATGCATTGGCTCAAGGGTAATAGCATTATGAGTCCTAAACTTTCTAGAGTTTCAAATATGCCAAATTGTTATGAGAATTTGTTCAATGAAATAAGGATGTTCTTTGATTAATTCACACTAGTAAGTGCCAGGATTGCTGTTTACAGGGGGTACACTAATTAGGGATGGCAACGGGGCGGGGCGGGGTCGGGGATGTACTTCTCATCCCCTAACCCGCGGGGATTTTTAATCCTCATACCCTACCCTATCCCCTAATCAAAAAATCGGGGTCGGGTTCGGGGATTCCCCATTAGGGGATAGGTTCCCTGCGGGAAAAATTCCCCGTTTTACATTTTAATTCTTATTTAAAAAGAAATATAAAAAAGAAATATGAATTTAAAATATAAATTTTTAAGTAAAAAAGAAAACATAATACTTGACATTTTATATTGTATTAGTTAATATAATCATATTTTACATATATTTTTCAATAAATAAAGATAAAAGTAAACAAAAATACATAAGATATTCTTATAAAATCGGGTTCAGGTTCGGGGTCGGGGGCGGGGGATGTATTCCCATACCCTTACCCTATAACAAATCGGGGGGAAATTTCTCACCCTAACCCTAACTCCCTAACACCAATCTTCCAAGATTATTCCTTTTTGTTTCAAATTGACCAAAGAAGGAATAATGTTGTGATATATCTTCCATGTTGTTATTTTAAAAAAAAATTCTAGAACCTTTGCCTTCTAGAATGTTTTCCACCAAATCTTCATATGGTTCCTGTCAGCCACAGATTCATCATTACTGATAGAAGCTTCAACAGCGACTTTATAGGCACTCTTCACAGAAAACATACCTCTCTTGTCATAGCGCCAGATGATTATGTCCTTATTTCTTCGATTATTTATAGGGATAAAGAGAATTTGATTTGCGTTAGAAGGGATAGAATTATTCCTGACAAGAGTTTCATCCCAACACCCTTCTTTTGTCATTAGAGAAGCCACACAAAGGTTTCTGAAATATGTAGGAACTAAAACCAATTTACCGTGGTCAGAAGAAGGGATCCAGTAATCCTGATCGATAGACACCGAAAGTTCATTGCCAATTCTCCATCTGATGCCTCTTCTTAAAAGATCACTGCTCCAACAAACAATGCGCCAAATAAGAGGAGGCTTGCTCCCTAGTTTAGCATCCAACAAATCAGAAAATTTATGATACCGCCCTTTCAAAACTCTTGTAACCAGACTCTGAGGATTTCTGATTAATCTCCACCCTTGTTTAGCCAGCAAAGCTTGATTGAACATCTCGAAATCTCATCCCTCCATCCTCCTTGTGAATACACATCTTCTTTCAACTCTTCCAATGTATCTTTCTACTCTTGTCATTGTTTCCCCTAGGGGTGAGATATCGGTTTTGGTTTCGGTTTTGAACCAAAACCAAAACAGAAACCGATTTTCGGTTTTTGATTTTGTCCGAACCAAACCGACAAGGGTTCAGACCAAACTGAAATCGAACCAACAAGGATTTGGTTTCGGTTTTAGTTTTTTCTTTTCTTTTTTCTCTTGCACAAATTAACTATGTTCTATTATATACTTGACATTTTTTAAAATTGTTTTTATTTTCAAAACTATGAGATTTATGTCAAATTTGTATTTAAAAAACTCTATATTGAATTTTGGCTTTCAAATAACTCTAATATTTAATTTATTATTGATGTTAATCTAAAAGTAATAAAAGTACAATTATATTTTAAAAATATTTTGATAAAAAAATTAAAAATGTAGGTGGTAGTTAACCAATATATTTAATAATATATATAACCTTATAAAAAAAATATGTTGAATTAGCTTAATATATAAATTATATATATTATAATTTTATTTTTTTTTGGAAGGGGCAGTGGGGTGGGTTGGCTGTGGGTGGGGGTGGGTTGTGAGGGAGGGGGGATATCTATTATATAAAAAAAAGTTTTGGTTCGGTTTCGGTTTGGATGCGGTTTCACCACTCCCGGACCGAAACCGAACCGATACTAATCGGTCTAGAAAATTCTCGGACCGAACCGAACTGAAACCGCTAATTTCGGTTTAGTTTCTGTTCGGTTCGTTCGGTTTAATCGGTTTTGCAGTTTCGATTCTCACCCCTAGTTTCCCCACCTAAACTTCGCAGCTAAAGCATGAAGCTCGTCACAAAGGGAAGCCGGCAATCTAAAGCAACTCATTGGGTAAATGGGAATTGCTTGAATTATTGCTTTAATTAGAATCTCCCTTCCACCAACTGAAAAAAGTTTCTCTTTCCAACCTTGAAGTTTTCTCCACACTCTATCCTTGACTTCTTTGAAAATACAGGATATATCTTTTGCATTATGAGAAGGTAATACAAAATAGCGTCCCAAGGAGTCTGATGGTTGCAAATAGAGTTGATTCACAATAAAATTGGTGACATCTAAGGTGGTTTTCTTACTTGTCATGAAAATGGATTTATCATAATTGATCATCTGACCAGAGGCTACTTCATACAAATGCAGGATCTTCTACATTTCCTCACATTCCTCTTTGATGGCTTTGAAGAAAATGAGGTTGTCATCAGTGAAGAAAAGGTGGGTTATTGAGTCGGTTAATTTTAAAGCCTGAAATGAGTCTACGTTGTTCAGCAGAGTTGAGCAGCATAGAGAAACCTTCTGCACATATCAAAAAGAGATATGTAGACAATGGATCACCTTGGCGAAGGCCACATCCTGGCATTACGCAACCTCTCAAAACTCGGTTTATGATAACTGAGAAATATACTGGTTCCACACATTTCATGACAAGAGAGACCCAATTGATGTGAAAGCCCATTTTAAGCATCATGTATCGCAAATACACCCATTCCACCCTGTCGTATGCTTTGCTCATGTCGAGCTTCATTGCAACAACTCCTTCTTTTCCTTGCCTTCTACTCTTCAGAGCGTGGATGCATTCAAAACCAATTATGGCATTGTCAGTGATTAATCTCCCTGGAAAAAAGGTTGTCTGCATTGGAGAAATGATCTGATCAAGCACTTTTTTCAACTTATTCGCAATAATTTTATAAATCACATTGGACAAACTGATTAGTCTAAATTTTGTCTTAGTTTTTGGCTTATTCATCTCAGGTATAAGGGCTATTGTGGTGTTATTCAAGATCTCCCAACTCTTTTCCCTTGTTAAGGACCTCCAAACAAGCTCGTGTTGTATCATCCCCAACCAGATCCCAGTATTTCTAAAAAAACAAAGCATGAGCTCTATCGGGACCAGGAGCTTTCGTAGGATTCATTTGCTTTAGAGAAGTTTCAATCTCTTTCCTGGTAAAAGGGCGAAGAAGCAAATCATTTTGAGAGTCACTGATGGAAGTAGGAATGCAATCCATAATAGTTTGAATATCTGCAGTGAGTGGATTAGAGGAGGTGAACATCTGTGAAAAATAATCCACCGCCACCTTCTCAATATCTTCTTCCTTAGTTTGCCAAACACCATTTTTATCAAAAAGACCATCAATTTTATTCTCCCTTCTTCTTTGAGAGGCTTTTTTATGGAACCACTTGGAGTTATGATCTCCCCAATTAATCCAGCAATCTCGTGAGCGTATTCGCCAATAAATTTCTTCTTCTTCAAGCAAAGTTTTGAATGAATTGGGGCATAACTGCTGAGCTGGTTAATTAAAATTGGGCGATGATCAGATGGGAGAAAATCAAGGTGGTGAACAGTACTGGCAGAGAAGTTAGTGGCGAACTCATTGTTCCATACATAACAATCCAATCTTTCCCAAATTAAGGTTCCATTATAATTCTTATTGGACCAAGTGAACATGTCTCCTATGAAACCACCATCCTTGAACTGGCAAAGACCTAATACTTCTCTGAAGTTAGACATCAAAGTTGGAGCACGAGAAGCCCCTCCCAAATTGTCCTTGTTTTCCAAGATCTCATTAAAGTCTCCTCCAACCACCCATGGTAAGTCTGAAACAGTGCTCAATCTTTTTAAGAGTTCCCATGAAAAAATTCTTCTTTTTGCTATTGGATTTTCATATAAGCCCGTGAATCTCCATTGAACATCATTATGCTTGATTGTAGTATCAATATGGCCCACAGAATATGAGAGGATATTTAGCTGAATGTGGTCCTTCCAGAGAAGCATGAACCCTCCACTCTTTCCTCTGCTAGAAACTGTGAAACAACAGTTCATATTTAAGTTTTGCTTTACTTTATTCTCCATGTTTTTCCCTCATTTGGTCTATGAAAGAAAAACAACCCGGGGATGTTCAACTTGCATCAAATGATGCAGGGCCCGGAATGTCCGTGGATTCCCCAAACCACGAACATTCCAACATAGTGTTTTCATGGCGAATGGCCAGACTGCACCGCAGCCTTTACCAATATATTTGTGGGGTTTGATTCTTTATTTTGTTTCTTTCTTGGGCTATTGGTTTCAATAACAGGAGATTCATGCTTCATCCCAGTTGTGGTAGTGAAATTCCTAGTATCAGTATCAGGCTGTTCACGTTTAATGGGTTGCTCAAGAAAAACGTTTCGGACCTGTTTTTTTCACTTCTTGATTCCCTTTTTTCTGCAACTGTGCCATTGAAAGCTGATCGATTAGTCTCCTTCTCTTTATAAATTAAGCATAGTTTTAGATTAGGCCTATCTTGAGCCCCCCGTATCCGCTGTTATTTCTTCATTCATCATTGTTTTTTTCCATATTTAAAGAATTGACAATGTTTCGATAGCTTGCCATAATAGTAGCAAAATCTAGTAGCTTTTCATAAGTTATTGGATCCAATCTTCATCAGCTATAACTCCTGTCTTAATTTTGATTCCTCATCGTAACCGGCGTTCAACATTAAGTTGGACTCGTATTTTCAGGGACTTTCCCCAGCAACTTCCTGTTTCTGCCATCTCTATCTCCTCCACTTTTTCCACTTGACTCCCAAGCTTTACAGCCATTTTCTTTAGTGAAGCAAACAATTGGAGGGTCATGGAGATGTACCAAAAAAGATGCTCATTTAAATTCCAAAGTCGAGAAACGAACATTTCTTCTTGGCTCTTCAAATAAAATGATAGTTTTGTCGAAAAACCAAGGCCCTCGTTGAATTATTTGTTTTTTGTCCTTCTCATTGAAGAAGGTACATAGAAACAAATTCGGTCCCACAGCTTCAATCACAACCCTATCTTCCAAGTTCCAAATCTTTGGAATAATAGTACGAAAAGCTTCAACATTCACTATTCTACTTGTCAATATTGTTTTAACTAATCTGTTTTCTAGTCTTCTGTCAGACGCATCAATTTCATCGTCATCGAGCACAATAATAGTTTCCTTCTCCTCTGAGAGTTTCCGATTTCTCCATTTCAATAATAGATCTTATGAGGTAGACATTGTAATCAGAAAAACCAGCAGAAAGACTTAAGTCTTCCGCCCTACCTCGGCTGTCCTATTACTCTCATAGGGTTCCTAGAGGAAAACTTCCCTAATCTTTTTAAATTTTAGAAAACTAATAAATTTTGAAGCGAATAATTATAAATGTGTCAACAAATAGCTTAAATTTGTAACTATTTATTAAGTTTAAAATTAAAATTGATAACATTTCATTTAAAGTTCATTGCCAACATGTAACTCATTCCCAATTTAATCAAGCCCAAAGCCCACCAACATTAATACCACATGGCCCATTTAATCAAGAGCCGACTTATTATTTAAATGTAAAACTTATTTGAATAAAACACTTCCAACCCCTTTAGACTATCCGTGGTTGATATATGTCATTTAGTTATATTGGTATTTGTGAATATTGATGTGTTTAGTTACGCTAGTTATGACAAAGACCTTTTTAATCTAATATTGATATAGTTGTAGCCAAATTAAGTGATCTAGTAAAGTTAAAATATTGTCTTGATAGAGTAATCACAATATCATTAAATTATACAAGAATATATATATCCTTCGAAATCTAATTTTATATGTGGTTAAATTAAAAATTGAAAAACTTTAATAACCAATCAAGTTAGTTATTTTACCATTTTTTTTATAAGTTGGGATCGAGGGATTTGAGCTCATTCTTTTTTTAGAGTCGATCTTAACTAATGGCTTTTATCACTAAGCTACTTTAAAGGTGGTAATGCAATTTTTATTGAGTAAAATTTCTGTACCATTTTTGCATAGACATTCAATCTTCTAAGAAATAGAATGTCGACGACAGTAGGAATGTTGGTGACTCATATTTAAAAAAAAACAAGACAAATATTTCAGGGAAAAATTGCATAAACATACTTTAATATTTGTTTTTGGTATTTATAACATGACAACCTAAAACTTTTATATTCAAGTTGAGTCAGCAATCTATAAATTATTCATATATATTTCAAATTTATTCGGTAAAGTCTACATAAAAAAATACAAATTGGAGTTCTAGTTTTACTTACTAAACATAGAGATAAATTTTATTAAAAAAAAGCCAAAAGAAGCAATCGAAAGAAAACAAAAGATAAAGAGGGAATACATAAACAATAACTAGAAAGGTTTAAAATAAATTATATATTATATTATGATTGTCGTAAAAGACATACAAACGATTCTGGTTTGGAATATCATAAATTAATTAATACACTATAATAGTAAAAGAAGAAACTGCAAATTCCCTCCTCTACTATCATTGGATCTTCAAATCACGCATTGATCCTTTATTCTCATAATATTATTATTACTTTATTATATTAACACAACACTTGATCTCTCAATGTACTCTGCACAACAAAAACAAAAATAAAATTAATAAATGAAGTAATAATAATAAATCTAACCATAAACTTAATGTAATATTTATAAAAATATCAATGGCTATAAATATAATAAATTTTGAGCACATAAATAAGTAATCAACATTAAATTACATATCTTTATTAATAATCATTGTTAATCATTGACTAACATATTAAAACTAATTATATTAACAAATAGTTTTAAAGAGTGATATATTTACAGATATTTGATCAAAATATGTTTCCGAAATTTATAATAAATTAAATGGAGAGAGAAATTAAAAAAGTGAAGAAACTCACTTGGTGCAATCAGTATTGGGGCTGATCTTGTAAGGAATAGAAACACCACAATCGGAAGGAAGAGAAGCTGCAAGATTAGTGTTGATTTTAGAACCAAGGGAAGCAGCAGCATTTTTCAAGCATACACAAACAGCTTGACGATCCGGAGTCGTGGAAGCGGCATTGTTAAGTGTTTTAATACCATCACAACAAGAAGGAGGAGGAGCTTCACCTCTTCCTTCCAAATATGGTATGCAAGATGTCATTTTACCAGCACAAAACCACAAGAAATCTCTGCTTCAGCTATTGGAGATGCCATTACAATGCAAACCATCACAATTGCAACTATCACCATTTTGATGGCCATTAACTCAAAAGAGAAAAGAGCTTTCTTTTTAATTATGGGGTTCTTAATATTGTGGATGATGAAAATGGAGAGTGGTAATGGGTGTTTATATAGTGAAGGAGAGAGATCAATTAATTAAGAGGGGTTGGCAAAATTGAGTAGTAGGTGGCAGTTACGTTGCGATGAGCCAAATTCAACGCTTTAATTACCTTTTGTTGTTTGTTTGTTTGCTTCTCATTTGCCCACACGAATAGAGTAGCCAACTAGTTTTGCAAATGTCTTCTCTCTATTTAATCCCTTTGTAGTTCTTATTTGGTTTTTTATTTAAGATACTAATCGATATATTTACATTACATTAATTCGTTTGTTGACAATCTATAAATGATTAAATTTGGTTTAGCTCAATAGTTTAAGTTTTCAGATCTTATTGGTGATTTAATATGATATCGAAACTGAGATTATGAGTTCGAACTCTTGTAATGTCATTCGATCTAATGTAAATATTCACTTTACATTTGAGGGAAATGTTGAGAATTTATAAATGATTCAATTTATCTTAACCCAATAACTTAACTTTTTTGGTATATTGATGATTTAACACCGAAACATCACTTATATGAAGCCATGTATATTACAATTAACATATTTTTAATAAGAACATTTGATTCAAGAGTCTGAATGACAATTCCGTTTATGGTTTTGTACTCCTCACTATATGATGTTTAATAAGAGCATAAATTTATACCATTTAAGGTTAAATAATGAAAGTATCTAAACTTTTTTTTTCCCCTTAATAGTCAATAGATTTTCTGTAGTACAAGTTGGAGTTTTTACTTAGTAAATGTGGAGGTAAATAAAAAATGAAAGAGTGGAAAGAATAAGTAGAAAACTTCAAAATAGATAATATATTATGATCGGCAAAGAAGACATACAACGACTCTGGTTGGAAAATAACATAAAACCCAACGATAATAGTAAAAAAGAAAACAACAAAAGAAAGACAACTCGCCAAAAGGGGTGGAGTTCCTTCCTGAAGATCTTGAAATCAGCCATCGATCTTTTTTATTCTCATAATTAATTAATATCTATTAAACCAACACAGCACAACAGTTGATGATCTCTTAAGTCACCCTGCAAAACAAACAAAAAATTAATTAGTTTAAAAAAAAAAAAAAAAAAAAAAAGATCAGTAAAAGAAAATCTCTTACTTGGAGCAATCAGTAGAGGGGCTAATCTGGTATGGAATAGAAACACCACATTTACCAGGAAGACCAGAAGCAAGACCAGGTTTGATACCAGAAATAGAAGCAGCAGCTCTTTTCAAACATGCACATGCAGCTTGGCGATCTTGTGTTGTTGTTGCTGCGTTGTTAAGTTCTCTAACACCATCACAACAAGGAGGTGGAGGACCAGTTTTCGTCTTTCCTTGCAAATATTGTATACAACCACCTACTTTACTAGCCACAGCACCACAACTAATGGCTGCTTCTGCCATTGGTGATGCTACCACCATAATGCACATCATCATCATCATCATTATCATTTTGTTTGCCATTCTTCAAAACCAAAAACAATCTTTTTCTCTTCTTTTTTTTTTTAGAGGGATCGATGAAGAAGTAATGGATATGTGGTTGTTTATATAGATATTATATTATATCATTGGGAAATTTTGAATTAAAGAGAGGGGGTTGGGTTGGTGGCAGTTGTGTTGCGTTGCGATCAACCAAATTCAATGCCCTTTTTAATTTGCATGCTTCGAGGTTGATGTTTTTTCCCATACTTGGATCTTCTCTTAAATATACATACCCAACTAGTTTTCCAAACGTCTCTCTCTATTTTAGAGTATCCCATTTGTATTTCTTACTTGGTTTTTTATTTTAAACTTACTAATCAATAAATTTGTGTCTCATTTTTGTTAAACTGAACCAAAATTATGTATTCTTTTAAAGGTAATTCCTCTATAAATATTTTGATTAAAACAAATTTAAAATCTTAGAGATGAAATTGAAACCAATCAAGGTTAGATATATTTGGTATAATTTAATCTAAATAAAAGTCTCGTTTTTATATAGCTAGGTTATCAATACGTGCGTTGCACGTGTCTTACTGATTTTCATATTGTATATTTGAAAAGAAATTGATAACTTATAAAATTTTATACGATGAATTTATTTGTGAATTTTGGGACCAAATGAAATAAAAAAAAATCAATAAAAGGTTAGAATTAGAATATAAGCTCATGTTGGCGGAAGATATAGAGTCCATAACACATATGCATTGCACGTGATTTATATAATTTAAAAACAACCACCGATTTTTTTTTAGTAAATATAGTTTTAAAATTACCAATTGCCTACTAATAAAAGATATGTATTCTAACATGGTTCAATTCCACCTATATAAGGTTTATATTAAATATATATATATATATATATATATATATATATATATATATATATATAATATTAATAAGATATAAAAAAATATTCAATTACAAAATTACTTAAAAATGTAAAAATGACACATAAAAAAGGGGGTAAGAACACCAAATACAAAATTAAAAAAGGTGCAAACATTGTTGACAAATAATCAAAGTAGAAGGAAGAAAGAAAATAGAAAACATAAAGAATAGTCTTTGGATTGAAATTGTTTAGGTAACAATTATCCGCCATATCTAAAATAATTAGAGTTTTCTTGATCGATTTCTCTGTTATCTCTTCCTCAATTTGAAGATTCTAAGTTTCTCTTCTAGCTTCTTGTCAAATCATTGATAAAAAAAAAAAATCATGTGAATGTCGTTGATCTCTTTGGTTTTACCAATAACATATTGTTTGATATATGCACCCGCTGCAGATGTCGTTGAATTGTTTCAATCGGAGGTAAATCTTGTTGTAGACTCACACTTTGTCCTTCTATTGTTAGACTAAAATAAAAGAAAAAAGTAATGAAAAAAAAGATAGAACTCGACAATTAACACAAATAGATTTATACAAATGAACATTATGCAAATTCATTCCCTAATAAATTGAAATATTGGATAGTGAAATAGAACGCAAAATAAACATAAAGAAAAATAATCCACACTATAAATAAACTTAACCTTTTTTGGACGATATCATCAATCAGCCGAAACATAGATGCTTCAATCTCAAGACACTTTTTTTTCTTCAATTCAATCAGCAATGAAGATGAAGAATGGAGTCACCAATTAGACTGAGAGTAAGTGAAAATGATAGATGAATCGGGTCAATTTAAAAGGATCACATTTAATTAATTTGTAAAACCAAAGTTTTTTTTTATTAATTATGATAGATTTGATACATCATCTTTATCTCTCTCATCAACCAACCTTTCAGGATTCCAGAACTAAAGATTTTATTCTTTAATTTCTCTCGAAAAAGGAAGAAAAAAATGTGAAATATTAAACTAAATTAAAGAGGGGTAAATGTGGCTTTAATGAAACAAATGAGGGTAAAAAAAGTATGTAAAAATTCTCTAAATATGACACCTTTTAAAAATACTATAGATTTTATGTCTCGACTCGAGTAAATAGGGACTTGGAAGATGAAGACTTTGAAGTACAATGTTAAACTTTTCCACCCTTTAATTTAATAAATACGATATGTAATAGTGTAAAGAAAAAACTCAAGTTTTGAAATGAGGTTGGCAAGATTCAAACGTACCATAATAAATGTAGAAAAGAAGAGTAGGAGAAAAAATTGAATGGGACAAGGGCAAGGCATGGCATTGGCCGACGTGCCATTGCCAAGATCGAGAGTCAAAAAATATAGGTGGCCAATGCCATTGCCATCAATCTGAGATATTAACGTGTCACCTATTTAGGGAAAATCTATTTACATGCAAAAAAGTCTTTCACTGCAAAATTTCACAGCCATAGTACCCTCTAGCCTGTCCCATTCACATTTTTGATTTTCAATATACATTGGAAATTAAAAAAAAAAAATGTTTATATGAGTTATATTGGCAATATTTTATTTACCGTGTTGTAATTTTATTTTGGGGTAAAGCTTGTTTTTTATTCATATATTTAGTAAGTTGCGTTAGTTTTAATTAACTTTGATATTTGTTCCTTAGTATGTAGAAAATATTGAAGTAAAAAAGTTATTTGAGTAATTTTTAAACATTCTAATAATTAATAGGTAAAATTATGCTATTTATATGATTTATTAAAATTATAAAATCTTAACTTGAAAAACTGTTTTTTTTTTATTGAACTTGAGATGTGATTGTGAACGTAATTATATTATTTATTTATATGATTTCTATAAATAAATTTTTGAATCGTTCTTTATTTGTAATTAAATAAAAATTAAAAAAAATGAAGGACGAAAACTAGAAATGTTTAACTGGGTTTAAAAAAAACTGGTAATTTGTAAAACAAATTGAGATAAGACAGTTCAATGGGTATATTAATTGAAATTGAATAGAAAGGAGACTATAAATCAGAAACGGAAACCGGACAAGACTCGATCGCCCCACCGCAACCACCACCGCCACCTGTGTTTGGTTCAACTTCATATCATGAAGTATCCATCTTTATTTCTGGTAGTTTTATTTTGTATCATATTCATATCATCAACGTCATTTCATACTGTAAAATAAATAAATTACACAAAAATAATTACAATTTGAATCACACTAGCAATTAATAATTACATACATGTATATAATCAGTAAAAAAAAAATTACTAAAAAATAATTACAAATATAGTCTTGATCAACATTAACTGTCTCAAATAATTAGTGTTATCATGGTTAATCACTTATTAACACAAAAAAATATATTATATTTCACGAATGCTAATTAAATTTGATACACATTGAAATTTCTCAATTAAAAAAATAAAAATTATATAAACTATTAAGAACTATAAACATTGTAATAATTACAATTTTAAACTTTCCATTCGAATAATTGACCTTATAAGTTTTATACACTATTAAAATTAGACTAAATTTTTTTTAAACTTAACAGAATATACTCAACTTCATCTTTAACCCTGACGAGATCTCAATCCGATTTTTTTAGCTAGTGTTGATCATGGTTAATCACTTATTGACACATTAAAATTTCTAAAAAATAAATAAAAATGGTATAAACTACTAAACTTTAAACTTTCAATTCGAGTAATTGACCTAATAAATTTTATACACGATTAAAATTAGATTATATATATATTTTTTTTAATTTAACAGATTATTATACTCAACCTCATCTTAACCCCGACCAAATCTCAATTAAGAAAAACAAGAGAGGGAGAGAGAGCGTACGTGGAGCATTGGGTTTGGGGGCTAATTTTGTAGGGAATATTAAGGCGGCAATTGGAAGGAAGGGAAGCAGCACGAGAGAGGTTGATAATTCTAACCCTTTTTAACAAAGATTTCAAACATTGACAACTTGATCTTCTTGCTTGTGTGTTTGAAGAAGCACTATGGATGGATTTAACGCCATTACAACACGAATCAGATGGTTTTCCTGATCTGATCATCAAATACGGAAGGCATGAACTCAGTCTTCTTTGAATCTCGCTGCATGTCAAACTTGCTTCTGCCTCTACCATCATCGTAATTAACAACGCAACCATAATCACTACCTTCATTTTCCCTTCCTGATTTTACTAATTTACTTCAGTTTCATTTATATTATTAAGAATTTGGTGCTACTACTATAAACTATTACAAATTTTAAATGAATCCTTCAATGCTTCAGCCCAACCTATGAAAAGGCTTGAATTTCAACTTAAATCACCCATGGAACTAACTCCATTAATTGGGTTTAGTCTAAATAATAGGATACTTATACAAAATTAATTGATTGATAGTAAAAACTGTACCTTCATCTTTTATGTTTTCTTTGAAATAACCTACTCTTTCTCTCTCCTTATTTTTAATTTGTTAATCGTAAGTAAAAAATAAATTTGTTTTCCACAAAAATAAAACTCGATAATTCCTAAGAAGTAGCTCTCCCACTTTAACCAATAAGAATAAGTAGTCAATAAAAAAATATCAAAATTTACTATTCTTTTTATTATATTAATTTTGTTCCAGATGTAAGTAGGAGAGTAGTCTACGCTTTATTCAAATGATTAGATAGTTGTTTTATTTTTACAAGATAGAAAATTCTGAGTCTTTCAACTTTAATTTGATGTAATATCTGCTTAAATTGTTATTTTCATCGAAATTAGAATGTTATCTTCACATGAATTAAAACGTGTGTTTGGAATTTCAAAAGGTATTAATGAGCTAATTGGAGACCTAACACGTAATAGCCTTTGGCATGGCATCCACGTACTTGTATTAATTAAATGCTATGGAAATTTGGGTTAAGACATTTATTATTATCTACAAAGTAGGCAACCGTTCAAAATTAATATCCCTCATTCTACCCCCTTTTAATTATGGACGGCTACACTACGCATTCACATTGAACTAGAATTAGAGGGATGAACATGACGGGATGGAAAAACTCTCGTATCATGCTATATTCAGAAATCTCATAATTTATTTAGTTATATATATATATATATATATATCAATCAATATTGACAATAAAATATTTATTAAAATAAAAATCACTACTGAATTATAAGAATTATGATAAATATCTCTTAACTTTTTCTCCTTTTTAAATAAATATCTCTCTGAATTATATAAGTAGCGATAATTATTTTTATTATTTATCATAATTTAAATAGTTTAGACTAAAAATAAAACTGTTTATTGATATTGGTGATATTTGTCGGATGGTGTATAGTATAGTTTTATAGAAAGTTGTAGTAAAACAGTAATAGTAATGGAGGACCTGACCATACCACCGACGTTTAGCATTGAATTGATTAACCAGACATTTGTCATTGGTCATGTCATGTCAGAACGTTGGATTGTGAACCAAATTCAATGATAAATCATGAATTTATAAGCGAAAACAATAATTATATAAATACCAAAATCTTTTTTAATAGAATTAAGGGTAAACATAAATAAGATTTATGTGATTTTAATCTAATGTATAAACATTTATTATAGTTTAGAAATAGTAAATTATATACATAAATTTAAAACTATGTTAACGAGATCTCTCCCCTCTAATGCATTAATTTCTTTTTAATCATAAATTCTTCATTTGAACTCTGATTTGGATGATTAAAAATATTTTAAAATCGTTGTTTTGAGTTTTATGTTATAGTCACTTCAAAACATTAAAATCATCAGTAAATTTAAATAAAAGAGTTTTTGACTTTTGTGTGGGATATTTCTCGTCGGGGTTTCGCTCCACACGATAAAGCACGTCGGGTCACGCGCTATCCCTTAACGGCGGAGCAACCTGAAACACTACAACAAAGGATAGTCAGAAGGGCACCGGTGTGGTACCGGCTGACGACCCTCCGATGATCAAGTTAGGTGGTGGTAGGTGAGACTTGCCTTGCGCCGCAAGGGTTAGGTCAAGGATAATCAGGTTATTCGTTTTCTAGGTTTAAGTGTCATACCTGATTTGATAGGTCATGTGCCTTTTATAGTTCCTTGATTGAGGGATCGTCGACTGTGCTAGCATGAGGCTAGGCTTAATGGGCTTGCACTCGGCCCAACTAGGTGAGCTCTTTATGGAGTTGGCTCGAATGGGTTTTTCTCCATATGGGCCGGCCTGTAGTGAACGTGGCCCGTACGAGGGCTAGCTCTTTCAGGACTTGGTCCGAGTGGGCCTGTCCCTGTATGACTCGGCCCGATATGAGTGCAGCCCATAAGAGGGCTATTTTTACCCTCTACAGTTTTCCCCCTATTTCCTGGGTCGGAAAGTCTGATGCAGGGGATAGTAGATCAATTGGATCGGAGGTGTGGTGCTTGCCCTAACCTTCGCGCTACTGTGGAGCGGTTAGGGACCACGGCCCTTCGAAAAATAGACCGCCTCGGCCTTGTTGTAGCTCGGGCTCTATTGACTTCCTTTCGGGAATCGTCACGTTCCTTCGCGGGCGAGTCCGTTTCGAGAGACGCGGCTCCTTGCGAGACTGATCTATTGGAACTTCGGACGGGCGCGAATACCAATGAATACGAGTGGTTCGGATCGTCGTGTTCCTTCCCACGTGTCGCGATGATTGGACGCGTGTGCTCTTCCTTAAGTAGGGTTTTTTTCAGATTCTAAGGCTCATTTGCCTTTTGAATTCTCGAAACTATCTGCAAGTCGTCCGCCTTCGAAAGACTCTTCGTCGTCTTCGTCCTGTTCATTGAAGCTTTCCCCGTTCTTCTTCGAAGGTTAGTTTTCTCTTCTCTGTCTCTTGTTTCCCGTTCTTGCTGTAATGGATAACTTTGAGGGAAACTCTGTGACTAGAGGCCATAGGACCCCTAGGTTAGTCTGTTAGGATCTAAGGCAACCCTAGAGGGGGGGTGAATAGGGTTTTAAATAATTTTATAAACTTTTTCAATCAATTCAAAATTTAAGGTTTCTAATTAACAAATTAATTAGACTTTTTAAGCACAACCAATTTATAAGAAATTTATATTAAATTTCTTTTTAGCAAAGTAAGCAAAGATTATATAATGATAGGAAATACTTTATCACAATTAACTTCTAACCATTTAATTAATACTTCGATAAATTATAATAATGAATATGTGAAGCAATAATAAAGGGGTAAGGGTTAGAGAATGTGACACCAAGTTTTATAGTGGTTCGGCCAAAAACACGGCCTAGTCCACTCCCCGAGCGCCTCTCGAGAATTTGTATTCAACACTTTTTGCGGGAGCAAGTGCAACCCAATCCTTTTCGCGGGAGCAAGATCAAACCCAATAACGACCTTTTCCATGGAGCAAGGACAACCGTACAACACACTATTTTTATCAAGGTTCAAGAGTAAACCTTTACAAATGTAAATCCTCTCAAAGGATAAATATTACAAATTTGAATCTCACAAAAAGAGAGAATCACTCTCAAGAAAATAGCCCTTAACAATGGCTAGAGAAACACAAGTGTATGCTCACATATAGCTCATAAAAATGGTGGAAAAATGAAGAACTCAAGAGCTCAATAAATCCGAATTTAGCCTCTTTTCCTTAGTTTTAATTCTGCCATTTTCGTCCAAATATATAGGTAATAAAAAATATTACCGTTTTACTATTCATCATCACCATTTGCATGCATGGTTTCTTCTTCTTCAAAAAGTCTTCAAGTATTTGTGCATGGAGGAGAGAAGATTGGAAGAGGAGATGACTTTGTGTGCATGGAGGAGAGAGAGTGGCAATTTCAATTTATTAAATAAATTCCTGAAATTAAATTAAATGTCAAAAGACTAAGACACCCTCATAATTTCATGCAAGTCCAAAATAAAGTAGGGGTAAGTTCGTAACTCCCCATGTAGCAATTAATGCTTTAGGAGACAAGGAAGACAAGTGTCATAAGAAGAGTGGCTGAGTAAAAGGTGTTGGGACCCACTTGTCATAAAAGGCAAATATGACTTTAATGATGCATGGAGAGAGAAAATTGCGCAAGTACAAAATTCATGTACTCTCTCTTGATAGCCTTTGGATCAAAAATATGGACGGCTTAGATGGCGCAATGGTGTGGCTTCTTTATGGATGTTAGATTAGATAAAACGAACGGCTAAGATGGAGAGTGATGTCATCCGAGAGTACAACAGTCATATTTCAAATTTCCTTTTCTTTTTGAATTAATGTTTGCTTCAAAATTCAAAGACCGTTGGATGAGAAGCTTTGACGATCTAACGGCTTGAATAAAATCTGATTAATTATTCTTTTCTTTAAATCAATATTCATAATAAATCTGAGCCACTGATTTCGAAATCCACATGATCTGACGGATGAGATAATGAGCTCATAATAATAACGTTGAACTTGCCGCATACGATTCGAACGAATTAATAAAATTAATTCCAATCTTCTAAATTCAATATCTTGCTCGTTTGAAGTCCGATTGAGTCGATTCCAATTGCGTTGGACTCGTTGTAATTTTCTCTATAACATGGACTATCAAAACACAGAAAATTGATTAATAACAAAAACACGTTTGTTATCATCAAAATAAGAAATAAGATTAATTGACTTTGAATGTCAACATAGTCGTGGGGGATGACGATTATGACGGTCTGGTTTTCGAGAGAGTCGAGTCTGGGGCTTCCCCTTCCTCCGTTTGTGCCGGTGGGGCTAATGCCATTCCCTCATCTCGTGGTGAACCTGAGGGAAATGAGCCTGCGATTGATCCTCGTTCGTCGATTGGTGAGGAATCTTTGCCCTCCGTGAGTGAGCTTGGGTCAGTTTCTGAGATTCAAGCGGGTTTAGACCTCGTCCCTTCTCCCACTTTTCATCCTTCGGGGGGAACGGATCCTGTTTCTGCGGGCCCGACTACTGTTCTCGACCCTCCTCATTCTCCCGTTCCTGTTCCTGCCGAGGAGGCGGCTCAAAGGAAGAAGAAGAAAGGAAAAGGCCGCATTATGGGTAGCGAGGTCGCGTCGCAAGTTGATCCATCCGTCCCTGCGCCGTCGGGAGAAGTGGATTCCTCTTTAGCCGGCGAGGTTGTCGTCTCTGGTCCTCTTAGGTCTCCTATCGCTGGCTCGGGTGAGGGTGAGACAGCGAGCGAGAAGAAGAAAAAGAAGAAAGTAGATTCTCGGCCGAAGGGCATCAAGGAAGGCAGGGGGCCTTACCATTTTCCCTCGAAACTGACGCAGGCCAAACTCGACAAGTTGAGGGTTGACTACGGGATCTCCTCGGATTTCTAAATGAGGCTCCCAGAGGCGTCAGAGAGAGTTTACATCTCCCCAGGGGAGGATTGGACCGCTTTTTATCCGCGGTTTTTCCAATTTGGCGTTCGGCTTCCCCTTCCTCCTCTGATAGCCGAATTGCTTCAAAACGCCGGCCTCGCATTGGGCCAGCTAATGCCGAATGCTCTGAGATCTTTGGTTGCCTTTTCGGTAGTATGTTATGGGTTAGGCTTTCGGCCTACCCTGAACATGGTCTCCCATTTTTGGTCTCTTCGCTTGAATGTCCAGGACAATATGCGTTTTATCTTTCATAATCGAACTTCGCCGGCTCTGGTGGACGAGACTTCCTGTGACAAGCGTTGGAAGGATGAGTGGTTTTTCATCCGTGGCCCCTTTCTTCTCAGAGGTGGGCCACTTCCTGCCTCGTGGGAAGACGAGGGTGAGGACATGAGCTTTGTATTACTTTGTGCTTCGCTTCTCTGTGGGTGTGCTAACCATTTTCAATTTGTTTTGTTTCAGTGAAGAATCCGCTTCCGAAGAGCATTTCTCGGGAGGCTCTTGGTCAGTGCAAGGTTCTCGCTCAGAGGGGTCCCTTCAATTGGGAGGAGCTCAACCAACATCCTTGGCTAGTCTTTGCCAAACTTTGGGTTCCACCTCCAGGTTTTGTCCCGGTTGCTCCTCGTAAGTGTCTGTTTCGCTTCCTCTTTCCCCTTTCCGTTTCTGTGTGCCTGACTGGGTATGTATCTGACTTGAGCTGGTTGTGACGCAGGTTTTAGCGGAAAAATGTCTGGTGTCAAGCTTACCCCCGTCCCCAACTCCAATGACCCCGACGCTTTCCTTGCCCTCCTTCAGGACATGGGGAAGAAAAGGTCCGAGGCAGCGTCTTCATCTGACCCGAAGGGGAAGCAGGTGGCCGCCCCAAAGCGCTCCCGTCCTTCCGGAAGTAGGAAGTCTGCGAAGGTCGTCAACACGGATCCTCCTGCGGATCCTTCCTTGGACGCCTCTGCGGATCCTCCCACGGACTCCCCTGCCCCTAAGCGAAAGAGGGGCGGAATCATCGGGGCGTTCGACCACGCGGTAAGGGGTGCTGATGCATATATTTTGAGGCATCCTGAGATGGCTTATCAATCGTTTCCTTCCGAGGCAGATTCGCTTTCTTCTGATTATGGCCATACATTGTCTTCTGACACGGACTTTGAACAGGAGGGTGACCAGATAGCCGCTGAAATTTCTGACGGCGGGGTTCCACGTTTGCCCGATCAAACGGTGCAGGTTATTCCCCCCCCCAATGGGTGTGGCTCCTTCTATGGCTGGTAGATCAGGTGCCGCGGGCGGTGGATCTTCTTCGCTCCGCCTGTTCACTTCTCCCTGTTCCAACTTTGACCAAGGGTTTCTCTCTAATGACTTCTGTCTCCGACGGGCTATGGACGTCGTGGGCTTTGCTCGTGACTTGGGGGCCGTGCACCTGGAACCTTTAGTCGACCACGACAATGAGGCCGCGACCTTCAGTCGCATGTGCTATAGAAGCTGGCTGGTTAGTCATTACTTCACTGTTTATTTTCCCTCTATTTTTCCAGTTGGTTTCTTACATCTTGAAATATCCGATCTGCTAGGGGACCCAGGCCTCGACACAGATGCTTCTCAATTTGGAAAGTTTGCTTGTCAAGCACCGGGAGCTCAAGCAAGAGTTGGCGGAGGCGAGGGCCAGCAGTCGGCAGTCTCACTTCGTCGGCTCGGCGCTGCACGAGGGCCTTCAGTTTAAAAACGATCTGGATGAGGCCGAGAAAAAGATTTCCTCACTGGAGGTCAGCGGGTTGCGACTAACCGCGGACCTCGAGCGCGTCCAGAAAGAAAATGAGGTTCTCAGATCCCTCGGCGAGAGCAGCAAGAAACTGCTCGAAGATGCCGTTGCCGCTCGGAACCAGGCGTTGGAAGATCTCGGTGTTGCCCGTGAGGAGGGGTCTAAGGTTTCGGATGCTTTGAACCGGGAAACTGAGTCCCTTAGGAAGGCCAAAGAGGAGTTGGACCTTGTTGGGCTGGAAATCGACTCGCTAAGGAATCAAGTGTCCGAACTCCCGGTCCTCCGCGACAGTGTTAGAGATCTTCAGCAAAGGTTGGCTGTGGCGACCGCAGCGTCGGTGGATTCCATCCTCATTGGACTTGCTGTCGGCCGAGATTCGGTGAAGCTGCAAATGGACCAGTCCGAGGAAGAAGGTGACCCGCTCAGCCCGGTCGAGATTGATGATGCCATAAACCGCCGGTGGGAGTTATACGAGCGCGCCACCAACTTAAAGGCGTCCAGGGTCGAGGTTACCGCGGGGTGCGAGGCTGGTTCGTCTCATCCTGCCGCAGGCGATGACGCCGCTACCGAGGAGGTGGATGCCCGTACTGACGACGGCGATAGCACGGTCATCAAGGACGTTTTTGTCGAAGCTCCCTCTACCGAGACAGTTTATGTTTCTGACTGACTCTTCCTTTAGGGTAAACTCCGGATTGTGGAGCCCCTATTTTTGTCGTTTTGAATTCTCTTCTTTCTTTTTTTTTTTGTATGAACACATGTGCTCTCTTGAGGTTAATGTGCATGCCCTTTTTCCATGCTTACTCGTCGCTCTTTTCCCTGGCCTCACAGGGACGTCTTGACTTGCAAATAAAATATATATATATATACATTTTTTTTCGTTCTGGTTATTCGGACGAACCGAGGTCTTGTGTTTTCGGAGAAGTCTTCAGATTACTCGGACGGACCGAGGGTCGATACTTCCGGAGAAGGCTTGAGATTACTCGGACGGACCGAGGTTCGGTGCTTCCGGAGAAGGCTTGAGATTACTCGGACGGACCGAGGTTCGGTGCTTCCGGAGAAGGCTTGAGATTACTCGGACGGACCGAGGTTCGGTGCTTCTGGGGAAGGCTTGAGATTACTCGGACGGACCGAGGTTCGGTGCTTCCGGGGAAGGCTTGAGATTACTCGGACGGACCGAGGTTTTGCACGTTTCAATACTCCAACGTCTTCTATTCTTTAGAATAGGAAATGCCTAATGCTCGGACGGACCGAGGCTTTTGCTTCCGGAGAAGGCTTTTAAAGTGCTCGGACGGACCGAGGCTTTCGCTTCCGGAGAAGGCTTTTAAATTGCTCGGACGGACCGAGACTTTTGCTTCAGGAGAAGGCTTTGAATGCTCGAGCGGAGAGTGTGGGCAAAGCACGTTAAGCGGAAAAGGTTGAACTTCTTTTCTTTCCTTCCTTTTTTACATATTGTCGATCATATATAAAAATAAATAACAAAGTAAAAAAGGAAAAGGTGCCGCTCTCCTAGTCTTCATCACTGTCGATAATGACCGTCGGAGTCAGCCTCCTTCGCTTCTTCAAAGTGGCCAGCTCTTCTTTCAGGGATTGGATCTCTCGTTCGTAGTAATCGTTGAGATTATTCGCCGACTGAAGGCGATCCTCGAGTACGTGGTAGGGCTCACCCGGATCGCTGTCTTCGTCCGTCCCTGCGACCTCTAGGCACTCTCGAAAGGATAGATTTTCCCGTTCGAGGTGCTCCGCTCGGCTTCTCGCTGCTTTGAGGGCCTCTCGGACACTCTGGGCCTCTTGCCTCAAGGTCTCAGCGTCCCCTTCTTCCCTTTTCTTCTCTAGGAGGGCCGCCTCGAGTTTGGCATTCTCCACACGTAACTCGTGGTTTTCCCACTTTAGGACTCGTTTAGTCACCTTTGAGGTTGCTGTGGAGTTGTCCATATCCACGGTCAGGTGCCAGACGTTTGAAAGGCAAGTTGCAGGGTGGAAGATGACTGGAAGCGTGGACTTTTGGATTTCCCCGCGATCTCATTCCCTTTATAGTAGGAGGAAGTGGTTTGCCTAGGGGTCTGAAGGGTTTGCCATTAATTTGAATGGCATTCGGCGCGAGGAGTCGTTTCATTACTCGAGGCGGTGACTTCAGGCGACGTTTAGTCACGTCAAAGGTCTGCCATTCCCATCAAATCGCCTTAAATGTGATCGATCATCTTGAATGCGGTTAAATTCGAGGGATTAACAGCTTAATTACTCATTAACGTCCACGTCGTTTCGCATGCCGGATTGCGCGTGGTGTCGCTGGATGCTTGATACCGCCGCAATCGCAACTGGCTCGAGGGTCCTTTAAATAGGCCTTCGCGATTTCTCTTCCATTTGCTTCCCCAGACCCTGTTTTTGAAAAGCTTTCCTTCGTTCTCAGATTTTCAAGTCTTTTTACAGAGTTCGAGACTCCATGCCATGGGGTTTTCCCATCTTCCCTTGTTCCTATTTCAAGTTTGGCCTTCCTTGGTGGTGGCTTGCGTCGAGGAAGTTTGATCGTGATCTTCTACGCCTGTTCGGTTAGTACCGGAGGACTTGGCCATGGTGGTCGTGGTCCTCCACACCTGTGAGCGTCGAATCCAGGGTACTGTCTGCCTGGGGTGACCAATCGCTTCACCGCCTATCACCGTGGCTCCGGCGTTTGTTCCGGCAGCCTCCGGGGGCTGGGTGACGAGGGGGAGGAAGTTTCCTTTCCGTCCCTTCGATGGTCTCCTTCGTCATCACATCATCCGGGGCTTTAGCATTGGAGGTGGCAGCTCGTCTCGTGTTTAAGGAAGCGAGAAATGAGTTACCGCCGAGCCGAGGTGGCCTTCTGGTTCCCTTTCTTGGGTCCCCCTTGGTATGACGAGAGAAGCGAAATCCCGCCCGGGTTGAAAGTTCCTGGCGAGAGCTCGGCTACTTTCCAAAATCCATCAGGGGGCCAGGTGTTGTGGTCGAAGATCTCCCCCCCTTTTTTTTATTTGACGGGTTCTGCTGAGCCTCGGAGTTGATGAGTTTGTGGAGTAGCCGACGGATGATCCGGCCCCGGCCACTCGCTCTTTGAGCAAAACCCTCATCCTCTTCCAGGAGGGCGTTCTCGATGTCTCCGACAACGACACTTTGCATTCCACTGTTTTACTTTGTAGAACTCGTGTAATTTCTTTCGGCTGAGTTCCCAACATGTGGGTCCGGGCCTTACTTGCTTGTTGTGAAATAAAAGTTGGCGTTTTATTCACCTTCTGTTTCTTTGCCTTACTTTTTGCGTGGGTTACTTTCCATAATTCCGAACGCGTTAAGTTCTTTGGTCCGTGGGGGACTTAGAAACTATCCCAGAGAGTCTGGTATTTCAATCCGAGGGGGATTTAGTAACTTGCCTAATCGGATTAGGGCCCTTTTTTTTTTTTGGCGTAAAAGGCATCAAACGATCATGTGGGAGGAAAGACAGGTAATACTTGTATATTAATTTGAAATGGGCCTCTTCGGCTAAGTACTTACATGATTCTCTCATACTTACACATGATAAATTCTCAAATGCGTGGCGTTCCATGCTCTCGGAATCAGTTCGCCCTTTCCATCTTCAAGACGATAAGTTCCCGGCTTGACTTCTTCGATCACCTTATACGGACCTTCCCAGTTTGGTCCCAATTTTCCTGCTCCGGGCTCTTGTGTGTTCTGGAATACTTTCCTCAAGGACGAAATCGTTTACTTTGAAGCTGCGCTGTTTCACTTTCTTCTCGAAGTATTTGGCCAGTTTTTGCTGGTAGCATGCCATTCAGACTAGCGCTTGCTCCTTTTTCTCTTCGGCCAAATCTAACGCTTCTGCCATCATGCCGTCATTTTCTGCCTCCGGGATCGAGCTTCTGGTTGTGGGGATGATCATTTCCATGGGAACGATGGCCTCTACCCCGAAAGCCATGGCGAATGGAGTTTCGCCAGTTGGGATTATAGGGGTGGTCCGGTATGCCCAAAGGACTCCGGGCAGTTCATCTACCCATCTTCCCTTTGCTCGTCCTAGTCTCTTCTTCAGAGAGTCCATGATGGTTTTGTTTGAAGCTTCTGCTTGTCCATTCACCTGCGGATAGCGGGGCGTCGAGTACCGAAGCTCCACTTTTCTGTCCGCGCAATATTTCCGGATAGAATTTCTCGTGAACTGAGTTCCGTTATCGGTGATGATAACTTTGGGAATTTCGAAGCGGGTGAAGATGTGCTTCCAGAGGAACGTCTCGACTTTCCTTTCTGTAATCTTTGTCAATGGCTAGGCCTCGATCCACTTAGAGAAGTAGTCCGTCGCAACGATCAGATAACATTTCTGTCCTGGAGCTAACGACAATTTTCCCACCAGGTCTAGCCCCCATTGCATGAAGGGCCAGGGGGCCGAGATCGTAGTTAACATCGTCGGTGGTGCGTGAATGGTCTTCGCGAACCTTTGGCATTTATCGCAGCGGGAAACGAAATCTTTTGAATCTTTCACCATGGTGGGCCAGTAGTACCCTTGCGTTAACGCTCTATGGCTTAAGGATCTCGGTCCTGCGTGATTTCCGCAGTGTCCAAGGTGCAACTCTGCCAGAACGTAGGAACTTTCTGACTTTCCCAGACATTTCAGATAAGGTCCGCTGAAGGATCTCTTGTACAACTCCCCTTGAATGATCGAGTACCTAGCCGCTCGGGATCGGACTTTTCGTGCTTCTAGTTTTTCTTCTGGCAGATGTCCCGATTGTAGGTATTCGAGGATCTGGTTTCTCCAATCCGACTCAAGCTTTGGATTTTGTTCTACTGGCATTACTTGTCCAATCGTTCCATCGTCTCCACCCCCCATGTTCGAATCAAGGGTGATGCTTGGTTCGGACAGATGATCGACGGGAATGATTCTTCTTGTTTCCGTTTGAACTGCGGATCCGAGGTTGGCCAGGGCGTCGGCATGTCCATTTTCACCCCTCGGTACTTGGCTGATGTCGTACTTCACGAACTGAGATAGTATGGACATAACTTTCTCCAGATATTTCGCCATCCTGGGGTTCTTTGCCTCAAACACCCCTTTTATCTGGTTCACCACAAGTTGAGAATCACTTCTGATGTTTAAGTTCTCTACTCCCAGTTCCTTCGCTCTCTGTAGCCCAGCTATCAACGCTTCGTATTCGGCTTCGTTGTTTGAAGGCGCTAATCCGAATCGGATTGACTGTTCTAGGAGGTATCCTCGGGGGTCGACAGGACTAGCCTCGCGCGGATCCTCTTGAGTTCGAGGACCCATCAACGCTTAGGGTCCAAGTTTCCACTCCGGGTCGACCATAGCGGCTGGTTCGTTTCGATCTCGCTCGTACTTGTTGGGGTCATTTCCGCAACGAAATCCGCGAGGACTTGTCCTTTTATGGCTGTCCTCGGCTCGTAAGTTATATCGTATCCGCCCAATTCTATCGCCCATTTTGTCAGCCGTCCTGAAACGTCCGGTTTGTGGAGAACGGCTTTTAGTGGGAAGGTGGTCCTTACCACTATCTGATGGCCCTGAAAATAGTGCTTCAACTTGCGCGATGCGACTATCAGAGCTAGTGCTAGCTTCTCCATCTTTGAGTACCGTGTTTCGGCATCAATCATCGCTTTACTCACGTAGTAGACTGGGTGTTGAACTTGACCGTCTTCGCGCACCAGCGCCGAGCTGACTGCCGCATCAGATACCGTTAGGTATAGGAATAGCTTTTCGTTATCTGAGGGCTTGGCCAACAGCGGGGGCGAAGACAAGTAGGCTTTGAGTTCTTCGAACGCTTTCTGGCACTCGACTCCTCAACCAAACTCCTTGCTTCTTTTCAGCGCTTTGAAGAACGGCATGCACCTATCCGACGACCGGGATATGAACCTGTTCAACGCTGCCAAACACCCGGTTAGTTTCTGTACACCTTTCAGACTCGTTGGTGCTTGCATGTCTATTATTGCTTGGATCTGGTCGGGGTTCGCCTCGATCCCGCGACTGGTCACCAGGTGACCCAGGAACTTGCCTGCCGGGACTCCAAACGTGCATTTATCGGGGTTCAGCTTCATCCCGTATTGATTCAGCACTTCGAAAACTTGTTCCATATGGGTCAGGTGGTCTTCAGCCTTTCACGACTTGATTAGCATATCGTCAATGTACACCTCCATCGTTTTCCCCAGAAGATCCTTGAACATTCTGTTCATCAGCCGCTGATAGGTGGCTCCAGATTTTTCAAACCAAAGGGCATCACGAGATAGCAAGATGTGCCTCGTTGGTTATGAACGAAGTCTTTTCTTGATCTTCCGGGTTCATCTTGATTTGGTTATATCCAGGAGAAGGCGTCCATAAAGCCGAGCAACGGCTCGTGCCGGCCGTGGCGTCTACCAGGTTGATCTATTTTTGGTAATGGGAATGAATCTTTTGGGCGGGCCTTGTTGAGGTCGGTAAAGTCAATACACGCCCTCTACTTTCCATTTTTCTTCTTTACTACTACTACGTTGGCCACCAATCGGGGTACTTTACCTCCTGGATAAAGCCTGCTTCCCAGGAGTTTCCGCACCTCCTCGTTGATTATGTCGTTCCGCTCGGCGCGAACTTGCGTCTTTTTCGTTTGACGGGGTCGGTTCGGATCGACCTCGAGATTGTGGGTTATGATATCGGAGCTTATACCTGGCATGTCCGGTGTGGTCCCAAGCGAACGTTTTCCAACTTTTTCTCAAAAAGTTTGCCAGTCCGTCTTTCGATCTCCTTTCGGATCTTTCCCAATGCTCGTCGTTTTCTCCTCGATCTTCCGGATGGATCTGTATTTTCACCGATCCGTCCTCAGGTGCTTCGATTCTTGGCCGAGCAAAGGGCGGGCCTCTTTCGGGGCCCCGATCCTGTAATTGCTATGCTTGGCATCGGGACTTCAACTTGACGATTTCGACCAAGCATGACCTTGCAACCTGCTGATCCCCTTTTATAACCCTAATCCCCTTTTCGGTAGGGTATTTCAGCTTCTGGTGGAGCGTTGAAGGGTGTGCTTTCATATCATGAATCCAAGGTCTTCCGAGCAAGGCGTTGTATCCTGAGTGGGAGTCTATAACATGGAAGAGTGCCAGAGGGCTCGCGCCCTCGACCCTAACCGGCAATTTGATTGTTCCGTTGGACCTTGTCACCGCCCCGTTAAATCCCACTAGGTCCTGAGAGTTCATCGTGAGGTCTGACTCTCTTAGTTTCATGCTTCTAATGCTGACATATAGATTATGTTGATGGAAGACCCTGGATCTACCAAACTCGGCCGACGTGTAGGATCCGATAGATATTGATATTACTAAGGCGTCGTTGTGGGGCAAATGCACGTCTTCCAGGTCCTTTCGGGAATACTTAATCGGATCTTCGAAGCGTGCTCGACCCTATAGACGGGAGTCCAGCCTTGCGATAAGACCTTTTATGAGCGTTGACGGATTCTCCGGTGCAGTGGATCGAACTGATTTGACCGTCCCCCGGAACTTCCGCGGATGCGGCGAGTTTTTCATCTGTTTCTCTCGGATCTTGCCTGTCGACCCTTCGGGTCGGACCTTGCTCGCATACGCGATCTATCTCCCGGGCTAGAACCTTGCAATCTTCCGTGGCATGCCCTTTAGATTTATGGAATCTGCAGAAGGGTTCTTTTCTTTCCAGACTTTTTTGGGCGTACCGCGGCCTCTTTTCTCCTTCCTCCTTTCGGAGAGAACGAGGTGCCTCTGTGTGGAGAATTCGTTCCGGGCTACGCTTCTTCGGGTCTTTGATTCTTCCCCATACGGATTTTTTTTCCTTTTCGTCTCTCTTTTCCTCTTTTCCCCTATCTGAGCGTCTGCGCTCCCTTCCTCTCCTTTCATCAACGTGAGGTTCTCTCTTCTTCCATATCCCCTCGGACCTTGATCCCTCTCTTCGCATTTCTCGGGCTACCCTCTCGGACTCATCCTGCGATATCTTTGCCATTGCTCTGTCCAACGCCTCTTCATAGTCGTAGGCCTTCATTTGTTAAAAGACCTCCAGGAGGGGATGGTTCGGGTGTATCGCCGCGAGAATGCGGTGGCCGCCTCCAGGTCATTGCGGTCTTTGACCTCTAATTTCACCTGTCGGAACTTGACAATGAAGTCCCAGGAGGGCTTCTCTTTCTCCCATCGACATCATAGAGGTCGTGGTTCGTTTTAGCGAACTTCCGACTCACGCTATATTCGCCGAGGAAGGCAGAGGATAGGTCCGAAAAGGTTTTGATGGACCTTTTAGGGAGGCCGTTGAACCATAGCGGGCGACCCTTTCAGGCTCGTGGGGAAGAAACGGCAGGTTAAGGCATCCAGGGTCGGGCCCAATCACGCATGAGGACTCCATCATATTTACGAAGTGAGCCACGTGTTCCATCGGGTCCCCGGCCCGTCGTACATTTCAAACTTTGGGAGGATGAAGTGCCTCTCTGTGGGACGGACATGACTCCTCTCGTGAAAGGCGAGTCTCCTGGTTCTCGGGCGCCCAAATCGGGTTTAGCCCCTTTCCCCGGATGCCTTTTTTGCCGACTTTTCTTCGATGATCCGCCTCGCATCCGGTATACTTAGTTGCTTTTCTCCGCGCTTGTTCCTGCCCGCGGATGCCGAGCTTCCTTCGTCGCTTCCGGTATAGCTCGAATCTTGGCTTCCTCCGTCACCTCTCTGCGACGGCGCCTTATCTCTAGTCTGCCGGGCGGGGCCTGTTTTGCTTGGTGCGTCCTTTTCCTTCGACGAGGAGATCTCTAGACTTGCATTTTCCCTCCGTCGACGAGCCGTCGGCTGCACGGAGGTCGTCTCCCAGGACATCCTTCGCCTTTTCGGACGTGGTGGCCCTCCTACGCCGCCGCCGGCCTGAGATTTGCCGCCAGGGCTTAGAAGGGCCTCCCTCATCAACGTTCAGGATGTTTTGGCCATTAGCTTGGACCGCCGCCAAGCCTTTCCCTAATAAGGCCCTCATTTCCGTACCTCCTCTCTCAGGGCTTTGTAGGCCTCTACCATCTCTCGGTGCTCTGTCAAGGCGATGGTGATGGTTCCCGGCACGGTCAAGGTTCGAGCATTGAGGTCTTGAGTATCATCGCCTACTCCCTTATCTCGGTTTGCGTTTTCGTTAAGAGTTCGTTGCCTGGTCGAACGAGTAGTCATTGATTCGTTTTTGTGGGAACCGCGTGAGTATCCAGGATTCTCTGGGAATCAAAGATGAACGGCCCCACGGTGGGCGCCAAACGTGTGGGATATTTCTCGTCGGGGTTTCGCTCCACACGATAAAGCACGTCGGGTCACGCGCTATCCCTTAACGGCGGAGCAACTTGAAACACTACAACAAAGGACGATCGGAAGGGCACCGGGTGTGAGTGCCGTGACGACCCTCCGACGATCAAGTTAGGTGGTGGTAGGTGAGACTTGACTTGCGCCGCAAGGGTTAGGTCAAGGATAATCAGGTTATTCGTTTTCTAGGTTTAAGTGTCATACCGATTTGATAGGTCATGTGCCTTTTTATAGTTCCTTGATTGAGGGATCGTCGATTGTGCTAGCATGAGGCTAGGCTTAATGGGCTTGCACTCGGCTAACCAGGTGAGCTCTTTATGGAGTTGGCTCGGATGGGTTTTTCTCCATATGGGCGGCAGTAGTGAACGTGGCCCGTCTTAGGGCTAGCTCTTTCAGGACTTGGTCCGAGTGGGCCTGTCCCTGTATGACTCGGCCCGATATGAGTGCAGCCCATAAGAGGGCTATTTTTACCCTCTACAACTTTAATCATATATAATGTTTTGATGATGATAAGTTATTTTATTCACGAACCGTTTTAAAGTGATTATAAGGTAAATGTTGACACAAGGATTTCAAATTAGCTTAAATCATCCAATGAAGATAAAACAAAGAAGTTGTGACCAGTAGAAGATAACAAAGTTTAAAGAGAATAATCTAATTAACATAATTTTGATCAAACTAGAAGAGTCTTTTTTGTATTTTACCTAAAATTAAAAATAAAGTTATATGAAATTAAATTTAAAGAATAATATTTAAATAGTCATAACGTAATAGTGGAGATTCGAAAATTTAATTTAATAGGAAAAAAAAACACCGATATTTAACGGTTGAGTTCTTAAAACTCGGGTGTTCGAAAGTGGGGTTACCATCTTTAATGCGTAGCAGGCTGACTCAGCCCATTTGATTGAGACCCGTTTGGTCGGTTTGGGCATGGAAGGAGACATTGAGCCAGGAATATGGTACGGATCAAAAAAAGAAAAAAAAATTACATTGATTTAATTTCAAGCTGAATCTCTTCTAAATTCATAGAAATTTAGTTATGATATTAAAAACCCAAAAGAAAACTGCATAAAATGAGGAGTGTAGGTTATGGGTAAAAAATATATATATATATAATCCACTATATAGCCCATTTTAACTACATCATATGTTTTTATAGCCTCTTAAATTACTTAGGTTTTTTTAGCCATTTTAGAGTATATGTTTTTTAAATTTCCCCGATTTACCCTCATTTATTTTTGTTTTTAATTGTTCAATTATGTCTGATAAGGATTTTTTTTTTGCATTTATAATTGTTTTCCTTATTTGATTTTGTTTCTCTTTCCAATCTTTCTTTTTATATTTTAATTTTTCCTCAAATCATGGGATTTTTTCTTCCTTTTCACAGTTGTCCAACTCTCCTTTCTCCAAATTCTCCATCAGAATTCATCTTCAAATCATCTTTATCCACAAAGTTTTTTTTTCATCTTCTTCTTCTATTGGCATTTTACCCTTCCTTTTCATCTCTTCATATTCCTTAGATCTGCAACTTTCGGATGGCCAAGGTCGAAGGTTCTTCTTCTTGTTCTTCTTCTTCTTCTTCTTGGTTCGCTGTACAATACACGTTTATTTATTATACTGTACATGAATATGGTTCTTCTTCTTCTTCTTTTTTTTGTTGGGTTCGCTGTACAGTTCAAGTTTTTTTATTATACTGTACATGAATATGGTTCTTCTTTTTCTTCTTGTTTTTTCAAGCGTTTACAAGTTTTTTTATTATACTGTACATGAATACGATTCTTCTTCTTTTTGTATTGTACTATTATTCATCTGTCATTTTTTTAAAAGTTTTTTTTATTAAAGTACTTTTATTTTTAGTATACTATACCTTATTTATATTTATTATTTACTTTAATTTTTAATGTATAGTATTTGTTTATTTAATATATTTTGTAATTTTATTGTTGTTATTATATGTGTTTTCTTCTCTTTACTGTACATATTGTACAGTTTTGTTTAGAATACTGTACTTTATTTATATTTATTATTACAAAATGTTTTTAATGTATATTATTAGTTTTTTTAATATATTGTAATTTTTTTGTTTTTTTTTTTCGTGTTTGTTTTTTTATTAATGTATAGTATTTTTATTAATACCCTCATCTCCTTCGTTGTCATTTGTTGTTTTACTGCAATTTTTGTTTTCTTTATTGTTTTCCTACAGTACAGGTTTAATTTTTCCTATAAATCAGCCAAGATTTTTTCCCTTTAATTTCAATTTTTCTCTCTTATTTTCTTATATGGTTTTTTCATATTTAATGTTTCCTTGATTTAGTATATTCAAATCTTTTTCTCTTTTTTCTTTATTTGTTTTCCTTAATTTTAGAAGGGCATTATTGTATTTTCATTCTCATTTGAAAATTCTCTGGGGCCATTTTGTTTTATTTTTTTCTTTGAGGCTATTATGCTTTAGGTTTTTTGAATTTGGGCTATATACCCAATTTTCCCAAAAAAAAAAAAAAGGAGTCTTAAGGAGGAAGAGTTTGGTGATCATTAGGCCCTATAATGTAAGAGCCCAACAAAGAAACATTGGGTTGTTAGACTGGGCTGAACCCCCAACTAATTCATGACAGAAAATACAGGCCCCTAGCTCCAGATGGTCCATCCTTTTTCCTAACAACTATGGACAGCAAAATCCCCGCATGTTAGGGCACTATGAGGCCTATTTTGATTGGGGGGAGAATCCCCATTACATAAGGGGTAGGGGTCGGAGACGGGGGGAACTCCTCCAAATTATTTTCGCGGGAAAAAAAATACATATTCTTTAGTACTGATTATAAAAATTATGGTTAAATGTATCAATGACCCCTGCACTTTTGTGCTTTTTCAATTTATCCCTGGACTATCAATTTAGTTTTTTCACCCCTACACTTTCATTTGTCCAACTTATGTGAAAAAAAACCATCCAAACTAACAGACCTTGTTTTTTTAATATATTTTATACCTACTAGTTTATTAACACGTGAGATGCACGTGAAACTTTTTAATATAAAACATTAAAGTTTTTTTATTTATTTTTACCAAATTTACGGGTGATAAATGAATTTGTGTTTATATCAAATAGTTATTTTATAATCATATTAAAAATGAGAATTTTAAATTTTAAGTATTACTTAACTAAATATGTATTAGCGTTCCTCTTCTATAGAGATGGAGACTAAAATTCTCATGAAGGGATCAAACATATTAAAAATATTGTACTATTTTTAGAAGAATAATTTAAAATTATGTAGACATTAATTTTTTTTTTAGTACAACATTAAACATGTGTTGCACATAATTTTAAAATTTTATATCACATTTCTTTACCTCTTTTTAATAATATGAAATATCTTCACCTATTTATTCTATACTTTTGTATTATTCTCAATAAAAAAATAATAATTAGGTGCTAATACTCAGTGTGCTTTTAAATGTATTATATATATATATATATGAATTCAAATTATAAAATTACTGACTATAAAATATATTGAAATACACAATTAATTGTTTTTTATATGCGTATAATTTTTTACAAATGTAAGCATTTCAATTTAATTTATAAATAGAAATGGCTATATAATACTCATTCTCTCAATAATTTGTATTTTTTTATTTGAGTACTTTAGTTAAATATTAGTATACCTAAAATTCATCTCATTTCTATTTTACTTAAATAATAGAATATAACTAAATATATTTAGATCATTGCGACGTTTCATTTTTCATTTACGAATATAAAAATATATTAAACAAATATATAGAACATTGATTTCATTTACTAATAGCTATATAATATTTTTTTCTCTAATTAAAATAATATATTAATTATCTTGTAAAATTTCTCTTGGAAAAAATAGCCACTACTACAAATGAATGTTCTTGTAGAAAATACTACAAAAAAGATATCATTTCATTAGTATAATTTGAAAAAAAAAATTACACTTATATAGTTTCCTCCCATAAAAGAGCCACCATTAATCTTATTAGAAATATTTGTGATCAATAATCACTATTGGTATAGAATTTTTAAATAAATTCATTATGCAAACTAAATTAAAAAAGAAGAAGATTAAATATAGTATAAAGAAACGAAAAAGAAAGAAAAATGACATTAACTCTAGAGATATAAATTAAATAGTCCAAATACGGTGATAATAACATAAAAAACTATTGGAACACTACTTCTTTTAAAGTAAATATGGATTAAGAAATCAAAATACAATTTCAAACAACTAAATTGAACATTAACAAAAATAAAATAAAATTTAGAGGGGGAGAGAAGAATAAAAGGAATACACATTATAATATTAAGTTAGTTCTAAAAAAGATCTCATCTCTCTCACTCTTTCATTTCTTCAAAATTCTTCAACTAATCTATCTTCTTCAACCTCGACACCAATCACCCACCAAAACCCAGCAAGTCGTCCTCTAGTTTCGAGTCCAATATCTCATTCATCAACGGCAAGTGCCACTTTACCTATAAAAAAAATCTCTTAATTAGTAGATTTTCCTTGTCAAATGGACCAATTACTATGGATTTTATACTAATAGCATCTAGATGATTAAGAATACTAAAAGATTAAAAACGTATGAAAAGAGTGGGTAATTATTACTTTTTATGCAATGGGCATAATCATGTTATAAATATTGTAAGATAATGAAAAGTGTGGAGGTTCTTTTGATATTCCAACATAAATATGTATTAATTTACTGTAGAAGGAGAAAATTTGTCAAATTATAAATTATTCAAGCCAATGACAAAATTACATGTCATTAAATAAAGACCAATCATAAATTGACACATGTCTTTAAATTAAATTAAAAGACATTAAATTGGCAAATCAAATAATGCCACATGTCTTATTCTTGGCCATTGGATGACATAAATTAGTCCAATGAAAATATGCCACGTGGCAATTGGGCTCAAATCAAATAAAGCCCATATCCACCAAAGGCCCATAGAAAACTCTATAAATAGAGTACGCCATTCATCATTTAAAGAGGTCGACAACGGAGAAGATTCAGAGAAAAGACTGAAAAACTTTGAAGATCAAAGACCTCGAAGAAGAACGGAGAAGATCGAGATTAAAGAGTTCGACGATCAAAGACTCGAAGATCGAAGACTTCCCAAAGACCAAATATTCTTTGAAGATTGAAGACTTCAAAGAACGAAGACCTCGGGATCGAGATTGAAGACTTTAAAGAACGAAGCCTTGAAGATCGAAGACTTCTTAAAGACTAAAGACTTTTTCAAGACCAAATACTCTTCGAAGACCAAATACTCTTCGAAGACCAAAGACTCTTTGAAGACTTCTTGAAAACCGGAGATCTCGAAGATCGAAGACCCTAAACGTTGACGACTTCGAAGACTTTAAAGCTTCTCTTGACGATCATCTTGAAGACAAATTATTGAAGACTAAATTCTCGCAAGTTCCAAAGACTTTAGTGTTCAAGCTTCAAGACCGCAACAAATCAATTGACTCTTCACAAGCCCAAAAGCCGAAGATTCAGTCCAACGATCCGAGAAATATGCCAACAAGCCCTCGCATCGAAGTTTATATTTTAGAGAAAGAATCAGAGGATAAATTCATTAGAGATTGTAACATTCAATTCATCAAATACAAATTATATTTATTCCGCATATAATTTCTTTACCTAGAAATTTCTCTGTGTGAACATTTACATTTACAACCAATTAAATATCACTTCAACTAATTAATTATATTCCATTTTATTTCACTTTCGGTTTGTTTTTTGTTTTGTGGTTTTAGAAAAAAAACTTTTTAATTTATTTAGACCTGTAGGTTGGTAGTCTCCTATTATTAATTATCAAATAGCATGAAAGATCAAATAGTTTCGAATTATAAATGACCATGTATTCCCATTCCTGATTTATTTAGACAGTTATTTTTTTTTTGTATAAATTAGTAGTTGACAAATTAGTGGCATCTTTTGGGATTTTATAAATTATAATAAAGAGAATAAGATAATTGGTTATTGTTTTACTATAATTATGAAAAACTAATTAAATTATTTATTTATTTTTGTCATTCTTTTTTAAAATAATATTATAAAATTTATTGTATTGTTTTTAATTAATTACTAATAAAATGTTTATTAATTATGTGATGGCATTATAGAAATTAAAATGAATTATAGGAGTATTAAAGAAAAATCAAAAGTTTTTTCTTGAAGCCACTTTTTAATATAGTATATATATAGATGAAATAATAATAAGAAATAAAATATAGAGAATGTTACAATAAATTAAAATTTAAGCGAAAAATTTATGTATATTTAAGAAATAAAATAATAAGAAGAAATAAAATATTGAGAATATTATAATAAATTAAAAATAAAATAAATAGATTAGATAAACTTTAACAAAATGATGAAACAATGAAATTAAAAATATTGAAGAAATACATTTTAGATAAAATAAAATAAAATTGAAATAAGAGGATATGAATGTAATACTTGGAATTAGAGTGGGGTAAAAAGGTCCAAAAATGATTCTCTTACATCACCACTTTTAAGATACTAGTCCATAGACACGTGCCATATGCACGTGAATGGTAATTTTTTTTTTTACTTTATTTAGTAAAAGAATTGTTTTCCCTGTTGCCCGACTATTTGAAGGAATGAAAATAATCAAAGCAAAATTAGATCAATCTTCTTAATAGTAAAGAGCTTTGCAACTTTCTTAATAAACTACTAAAGCAACAACAACCAATTGGATAAGAAAATGGAGTAATTTAATATAAATTCTAAATCTAAATCAAATTAATTTAATTTTATAAAAAATGATCATCAGAAAAAAAGAAAACACCAACAACGAACTGAATGAGAAAATGGAGTAATTTAATTTGAATTGAAATTTTAAATAGAAATATAATTAATTTAATTTTATAAAAAAATGATTTATATTAGATTTCGATTCATTGAATACTATCAAAAGCATAGTGCTATTTTTAAAATAAATTGTAATAAAAAACATCAATAAATTAAGAAAGTACCAACAACCAACTAAACTGAATCAGAAAATAGAATAATTGAATATGAACTAAAATTTTAAATTTATATTGAATTAATTTATTTTTTAAAAAATGATTTAAATTAAAATTTTCAAATCCATTTTGATATCTCTTTCTTTAACTATAAATAAGGCTTGATTGGAAGGAGTTAAAAAAAATAGTGGTGGAAAAATAAAAAAGGAAAACAGTAAGAAAGGGGAGGAAAAGAAAAAAAAAAACTCTTATTATCTCTAAAATTCTCTCTTTCACTCTCAATCTCTCCTTCCCATTTTTCCCTAATCCCGTGAAAGGAGAAAAAAATAGCCTGACTTAAGTCCCCCAGTCAATAATATCGTTACGGCGACTAATTAGTATTTATAAAACTCAATCAACAATTGATTAACAAAAACCAGATAGATTTTTATTAAAAGAGAAGAAGTTAAAATCTAATATTTTTTTAAAAATAAAATTTAGAATGATTTTGAAACACCAACAACCAACTGAATCAAAAGATGGAGTAATTTCATTTGAATTAAAATTCTAATTCTAAATCCAATTAATTTAATTTTATAAATAAATGATTTAGATTAGATTTCGATTCATAATGCCATTAAAAAAAATATTAAAAAATCAATAAAATTACTTGTTCGTCAGTAAAGATTACCCTTAAAATCGTGCCTAAATCTACATAAATGAGGTATTCCTTTCCGAATAACACATAGGCCTATTTATTATTGTTCGAAGACTTTTGGGAATTGATTCTATTGGTATTATTTGCAGAGGGGTACAATTAGATTGACTTCTTTTGCCATACATTATTTGAATGACATTTTTTTTATTCATCTGTTCGTATGTAAGGTTTTTGGCAGTTTTTTTTTTTATTTTCTACGGTTAAAACTTGAAAAGAAGCGAGTCATCAGCAGCCATTTGGCTCAATTATTCTATTTCCATTATAATTTCTCTTGGGGTGGGATCCACATAATTAAACTTCTTCGTATGAAATGAATTTTTCTATTTCCATTATAATTTATATTTTCTCAATTTTAATTAAATATTTTATGAGACCATGATTTGAGTCAGATTTTTGAATAGGTTCGTTTAACATTTTATTAAGTTCAAACAAATGCAATATAAAATATTAAATTAATAAAAAGAAGGGCAGTGAAGGAATTAATTTAAAAAGTGAGGGTAATTTAGGAACTCAATGTTTCTCCTACTCTTTCCCACTTTTTAATATGTTATATATAAAAGATTGGGTGTGAAAAGACATTTTACCCCTCAAAATAATCTTCTTCCTCCTCTTTTTCTCTCTTTGGTTCCTGTATTTTCTATTTTTTATTTTATTCCTTTCGTCGACTGCCATTTTCTTTTCTAAGCTCTAACGACGTCATTCTCGCAAGGTGGGCATGGGCGATATGTTTGGAGTAATGGTAATGGGTATGTTGGGGAATGGAAGCACATCGTGATTTCTGGGCAAATGGGATTTCGAAAGTGGTGGTGTGAGCTTTTGATTTCGGCTAATGGGAATCGTTATGGTGATATTTGGGAAAATTGGATTTCGAATGAGGAAGAGTTTTAGTTTTGTTGATGTTGGTGGCGGTGGAGGTTGGAATAAGAATATGAAAATTCATAATTTGAATGGGAATTTCTTCAAATGTAATGGCCTGTTGAAGAATGAGAATTTGACTATTATGATGTGGAAGAGATCGTCGGTCGATTTCGGTGCGAGACAAAGCTTGACGGGGAGGAATTTTTCGAGGATTTGTATATGGGAATCTGATGGTGAAGTTGGAGATATTACTTGTGAATTATGAACTGGTGCTAAATCTCCAGTTGGGAATCAGTTTGGTAGAATTATTTGGTCAATTTGGATTTCGTTGAAATTTCTCTGTAATCTTTTTCATTTTGTGGGTTTTGAACACGACGTTCTAATTTTATTCTTGTTGTATGTTAGATATTTTGTAGGAAAGCATTCTTATGTAACAAAATAGAAAATTCAGGAGCCATAGAGAGAAAAAGAGGAAGAAGATGATATTGTGGGGTAAAATGTCTTTTCACACACCAACAAATATATTATATATTAAAAAAATGATGTCTGATAGTTTGAATGATTTTTTTAACAGGAATTGGATTAATGAAAATGTAGGGGTGAAAAAAACTAAATTGATAATTCAAGGGTGTAAATTGAAAAAGCTCAAAACTGCGGGGGTCATTGGTGCATTTAACCCTAAAAATTATAACGAATTGTGTTGAATTGAATTGAACTGGTTACCTATAAACTATTCATGATAGTCTGATAATTTTATTGGGTGGATTAAGTTAAAAGACATACTCTCTAGTGCTAACGATAAGAATAAGGTAGATTGAGAGAGTCGGTTACTTGTTTAAAATATAATCAAGATGTTTAAAGTTTAATTTTTGGAAAGAAAATAAAAGTTACAAAATATACTAAAATAGATTTCATGAACCATGCATGTGGGATCTTCAAGGAAATTTGGGTAAAATGACCTCCAAAATCTTAAAAAAATGTTTATTGACCTTCATTCTCAAATTAACCTTTTTTGACCCTTTGATGATGTCACTTTGGTATGAAATATCAAAAATACCCTTCACTTTATCTTCTCCAAATTTCCATTCCACTTCTTTCTTCTCCAACTCTCCCTCAACTTTCCAACTTCCATTGATCTTCATCTCCATTGATCTTTAATAACCATTGATTCTTCTTCATCTATCAACTTCAACTTCCATTAATTCTTCATCTCTAACAACGAAATGGTACACGACGATTCGAAATCTCAAAACTCCTTCGATTTCCGGAAATGGAAATCCTTCGAAATCCATGGAAATCGACGGATTTCCATTCCTTCGATTTCAAAGGAAATCCATGGATTCCATAGCTCCGGATTCCGAACAACACAACAACAACAAGAATAAGAGGAAGAAGAAGAATAAGAATAAGAAGAACCCAAGTTTTTAGCTTCATCTTCAACAAACCCACCACCATTACTGACCTTGGAGCTTGATTCTTAAATGGGTTTCGTTCATCATCTTGAATAAAAAAAGTGGGGGAACTCCGGAATCCGGAAAAAAAAAAAAAAAAAAAAAAATTCTTCGAATTCCGGAGATCTCCTCCGGAATCCAGAGATAGACCTCCGGAATTCGAAAAAAAAAAAATCAAAATTATTATAAGAAATTATAGTTATTGTGATTTAATTGGCTCTACTAATTCATAGATTGATTTTCATTTTAAATAATATTAATAAATTGATTTAAACTAAGATAATTTTTTTTATTTAAAAAAAAAATTAATTTGGGGGCTACCTCCGAAATTCAAAAGAAAAAGAGATAGAAAAAAAAAAGTAGATGGGCCAGCCCCCCCACCCCCCGGAAATAAATCCGGAGGGCCGGATTTCCGGATTTCTTTCCAGGGGGGTGGGGGGGCTGGCCCCCCTATTTAAATTTATTTATTTTTTCTTCTAATTTCGAATTAAATCACAATAACTATAATTTCTTACAATAATTTTGATTTTTTTTTCTTCTTCTTCTTTGGAATTCCGGAGGTAGCCACATTTTTTTATTTTTTTTCTTTCTAATTTCGAATTAAATCACAATAACTATAATTTCTTATAATAATTTTCATTTTTTTTTTCGAATTCCGGAGGAGATCTCTGGAATTCGAAGAATTTTTTTTTTCTTTTTTCGGATTCCGGAGTTCCCCCACTTTTTTTATTCAAGATGATGAACGAAACCCATTTAAGAATCAAGCTCCAAGGTCAGTAATGGTGGTGGGTTTGTTGAAGATGAAGCTAAAAACTTGGGTTCTTCTTATTCTTATTCTTCTTCTTCCTCTTATTCTTGTTGTTGTTGTGTTGTTCGGAATCCGGAGCTATGGAATCCATGGATTTCCTTTGAAATCGAAGGAATGGAAATCCTTCGATTTCCATGGATTTCGAAGGATTTCCATTTCCGGAAATCGAAGGAGTTTTCAGATTTCGAATCGTCGTGTACCATTTCGTTGTTAGAGATGAAGAATTAATGAAAGTTGAAGTTGATAGATGAAGAAGAATCAATGGTTATTAAAGATCAATGGAGATGAAGATCAATGGAGATGAAGATCAATGGAAGTTGGAAAGTTGAGGGAGAGTTGGAGAAGAGAGAAGTGGAATGGAAATTTGGAGAAGATAAAGTGAAGGGTATTTTTGATATTTCATACCAAAGTGACATTATCAAAGGGTCAAAAAAGGTTAATTTGAGAATGGAGGTCAATAAACATTTTTTTAAGATTTTAGAGGTCATTTTACCCAAATTTCCGATCTTCAAATAGTGTACCGGTCACTTTTGGAGCAGGTAGCATTGGGGCTGATAGTGTGAAATATAGACTCAGAAATTAGCAAGGTTAAGACATTTAATACCGACTAAATAGGAAAGTAACAGTTTCTATATTGGGTTATTGGATCTTAACGTGGCTGGATCCCATTTTCTTAGAAACCCCGATAATTAATCATCTCATTCCTTAGTCTCTCAACACCATCCCACCTCTGTTCTTCAGCATAGATGTTTGATAACAGAACATAATCCCCATCTTTCATTGGATCCAACTTCCTAAGTTCTCGAAACAATTCCTCGGCCAATTCGACATGCCTGTGTGTTCTACAAGCACCTAGCAATGTCCTCCACAGAACAGAGCAAGAATTGAAAGGACAGGTTTTGATCATCTCATAGGCTTCTTGCAAAAGTCCCCATCTGCTAAGAAGGTCAATCATGCAACCATAATGCTTTAAATCTGGCATAATCTTGTACTTTAAAACCATGAGACTAAAAAATTTACGTCCTTCAGCCACTAGACCCTTGTGACTACAAGCAATCAAAAGCGCAATGAAAGTAACACGATTCGGTTTGACATCATCGACAAGCTTTGCTTCCATGGAAGTAAATATCTCCAAAGCTTTCTCACAGTAACCATGAACTGCCAAACCCATTATCATAGCATTCCAACAACTTACAGGCTTCATATCCATTTCATTGAATACCTCCAAAGCTGAGTTCAATTCCCCACATTTAGAATACATATCGACAATGGTGTTACCTAAATATCCATGAATTCTGTAATTCTTGGCCTTCAAAGACTCGTGGATCTTCTTCCCCATCTCCAATGCACCCATTTCAGCACAAGCACCCAAAATCGAAATAAATGTTACATCAGTTGCTCCAACACCTGCCTTTTTCATGCTATGGAAAATCTCCAATGCTCTCTTGTAGTCTTTAACCTTAACATAACCGGCAATAACAGAATTCCAAGACGCTACGTCCCTCTCGGGCATTTCGTCGAAAACCCTCCGTGCAGCTTCAAGATTATTCGATCTAATGTATCGAGCCAATATTGTATTCCACGAGATCACATTTTTCTGAGGCATTAATCCAAGAAGAACATCCGCTGATTTATAGTCATTAAATCGATTATAAGCCGATATCATAATGTTCCAAGAAACAACACTTCTCATCGACATTTCATCAAAAACCATACGAGCAAAAACCACCAACCCACATTCAGAGTACATTAAAACCAATGAATTCTGGACGTAATGATCTTGATCAAACCCCAATTTAACAACTTGGCAATGAATTTCAGCACCCTTACGAGAAACATACGAAAAAAGATCATCGTCTTTATCGATGCATTTCACAGCCTTTGCACAAGCTCTGAGCACAAAATTAAAAGTGAAATGATCAGAATGAACATCCATTCGTTGCATACGATTATAAATAAAGAAAGCTTTAATGGGAAAAACAGTGGAGGAATAAGCTCTAATCATAGTATTACAAATGAAAGAATCGTCCATGGAAGTTTCTTGGAACAAAGAATGAGCATGAAAGAGATTTCCAAATGGAGAAAGAGAAGAGAAAAGGATTAGCTTAGTGATTAAAAGAGGGTGATTGAAGAGATTGGCTTTGAGGATGAAAGCATGAGCTTGTTCCACTTCTCTCATAGAAGAGAGACGATGATGAAGTTTGGTAATTATGTAAGAAACGAAACCATCTTTCAGTTTCAGAACCATTTTTCATTTTTTGTGAACAAAGTTTCAGAACAAGGTTCATTCAAGGTGCCAATAGACTGCAACACATTTATTCAATAGAAAAAGAAAACAAATGTTTTAGGGACTGCTTTGGTAAACAATTTTGTTTCTTGTTTCTCGTTTCTTTAAAAAAAATGTATTCGAATATTTTTTATTCATTGTTATCTTATTTTTATTGAATTTATGATAACTATTTTTTATTTCTTGTTTTCTTAAACATTTTATTAAAAAATCTAATTTTATATGAAATATTATTTTTTAAATAAAATATTTAAAAATATTATATCAATTTTTTTTTACAGATATTTATTACACACTTTTTAAGTTTGAAAGGTTAAAAGTAAAAAATATTAAATGCCGGAAACGGGAATAAGAAACATGAAAGCACAATTTTTTATTTCTAAAGTTTCTACGTAATTTTATAAACACTTCTTAAAAAACAATATACGTAATATGAGAATCAGAAAACGTTGCGTTGCCATACAATCCTTAAGAAATAGTTTTGTTCCCTTTTTTCAGAACTCGAACAATATCATTTCTGAGGGACTATTCATATTTATACTTTGTTTCTCAATATTTCAATTAAATCTCTTCTACAAGCTACCAATTTTTAAGGCTCACACCTGAAAATGTTTTAATCTTTACTCTAAATTTAGTTTAGGTCAATTAATTCAACAATATGTATACCTCCCTCTATGTCAAATATCTAATCCTCTAGTTTTGGTCTTCAATGTATAATCCACGAATGAGAAACCCCCCCAATCTCTACATAATAATGATGGATTAGTCGACTTAAAAAAAAAAAAAAAAAACTTTTTCTCTGAAGTAAATATTAGTATGAGTAAAAGGTAAAAAGTGTCTGTACCTCCTTCCTTTACAACCAAATCAACTAAACAATTTAGAAAGTTGTCTATTTCTCGTTTTTATTTTCTCAATGAGCTCCCCCATTGACATTATCCCTTTTCCACAGCCTTCATCCTATTCCTTATCGGCATTTTCCTTGGTCTTACAGTACAAAGGGGTCAAAATATCTGTTTCTATATACTACCACAAGCATGACTTTTTAGCTGTGGAGAAGAGAAGCAGCTATTCAAAAACCTAACCACTTATTGTGAGTTTTTAGCTCTCTTAGCAGCAAACAGTTGGCGAAAGAAACCGAATTTTCCTCTTGCACGAGCAGAGAACTCGGTAATGGCACGGTTACTAGTTGTTGCTGCCTCTGTAGTGTCAGATGCTGGTGAAGCTGGTGAAGATGGAGAAGGAGGTGGGAGTGTAAATAGAAATGCATTGAGCATGCGGATGATCTGGCTGAAGCTTGGCCTCATATTAGGATCTTCAACCCAACACGACTGTACAATAAATGCTAGGTCGGGAGATATATCCTCTGGAATACTAGGTCTCACTTGCTGCATACTCAAATCATGGTATCAGGATTAGATATTTCAAAAATATAAATGCAATATGTGCCAACAAAATAAGTTATAAAATGATGGTCACAAAAACATAGCCATTTTATAGACGGGAATAAAATTCCCCACTGCATAAGCCATTCATTCATATGATCATGGACATTTTTCGGATCCAAACAATGCCTATGGTGTTACAATATGCCATTAATGATCACCTTGAAAGCAGCAGCATATGCAGCTTGCAGATTGGACATCCCTTCAAATGGCATTCGGTTGGTCAAGAGTTCCCATAAGACAATTCCAAAGCTGTATACATCAACCTTGTTATTGTAATGCTTCTTCTCTCCCTGGCGCAGTGTCACAGTGCTGTACAACTGCAAAGGCACACAAGATAGCTAGTAAAATTCTGCCTCCCATGACGCTTCTGCACATGAAAAGCTGCATCGACAAACTAACCAATAATAAAGTAATCCAATGAAATGTTAAAAACCATTCCAACAAACCATAATAAATCAACATAACTTTTCTCCTAACTTTTTCTTCCCACGGAATATAAGGCCAAAATGTCTTAAATAGTTAAAAGGTACCATGGGAGCTATGGAAGAGGGAGACACATGTTACATTACAGAAAATAAATGCAACATTCTTACAACTTATTGAACACAACCAGCTTCAAGAAAAGTAATGAATTAAGATGCCAAAATGCTTCGAGGAAAAAAAATCTTCCACTCAACAGCTGACATTGAACTTTGATTTATCTTTTAAGGAATATTATGAATTAGAAATGCGCATTCAAAACCATCATCCTCTACAAGAGTTTATTCCAAACGTAATTACCAACAACCAAGTAAACAGCACTATTCCATGAATGTTGATGAAGCAAAAGGCCACATGTTTCACTTATACAACAAATTGACATGCATATACAAATTATTTGAAAAAAAAATGAAAGGGAGAAACATGTAATCTTCACACTTGGGCTGTTAAATAAATTTGGATGTGTAGAATTGTAAAAAAAAAATATATATATATATATATATATATATATATATAAATGAAAGGGAGAAAAATGGTAAAGCTATGACTTAGAAATGCAGGGGTAAAAAAACACCTCAGGAGCCATCCAGCGGTAAGTCCCTGTTTCTGCAGTCATCATCTCAGTCACAGTTTCTTCTCTAGCAAGTCCAAAGTCTGCGAGCTTCACAGACCTTTGATTCGCCGTAAGTAACAAATTGTCTGCATTACATGTCATTTCATTAAAATAAGATCATAGCATGTGGAGGAACCCGTAAATCTTAATTATAAAGTCACCCTGTATAGAAAGCCCTGATAAAACAACATAATTTTTTTTTATAGAAATTAAGCATACATGTTTTTCACATGCAAACAACTTTATCATTAATTTATCTTCTTCATTCCCTGTTCCCCATTTGAATTTGGCAACAATTATGTGTTACATCAAGTCATATGCACAAGGAGATCAAGAAGAAGAAGACCTCCAATCTCTCTGATTGATACATGCTATGAGAAGAAGAAAATAGCGACAATGAAACATAAGATTTATTCATGTCACGAGAACAATACATATTTTTTCAAATTCAAACTTTTCCACATATCAATTCAGCATAAAAAAGAAGACATGTATCTTTCAAAAAGAATTATCTAAATTAAAGTGTGTAAAGGTATGAGATGATTGAGAATTATCCAAATATCCTCTCAATGACACAATTGAATGCTAAAAGGAAGGGTGTTCAACAAGTTAGCCAAATCTCCCATGGGACTCGAGTTAATGAGAATACAACCAACATGGGTTGGCCTAATGGTCAAGGGGGTTGTTTTCCAATCTTGAGGTCAGGAGTTCAAACCATGTTGGCCAGCTACCTAGGATATTATCATGTCAAGTATTGTAGGGTCGTTTGGTTGTCCCGTGAGATTAGTCGAGGTGCGAGTAAGCTGGCCCGGACACTCATAGTATATAAATAAATAAAAAAGAGTTCATGAGAATACCAGGTTTCAGATCTCTATGTATTATCCCATTTGCATGTAGACAATCCATAGCACGTGCAACATCCAATGCAAATTTAATGGCCAACCGAGGTTCCAACTGTTGTTTACGATTATTTGTCAGATACTTCCGAAGTGACATTCCTGGTAATAGCTCTGTAACTATCACCATTAGAGGATCTTTACAAGCTCCAATGAACTGCAACGCAAGTATTTTACTATATTTGGTAAATACAAATCTTCGTATGTGGATATATAAGTATAGAACCACTGCTGAAAATATGATATTATAAAAATAAATGTAAAAATGCAAGCATACTTCTACTTTGCTTTTCTCACCTTGACAAGATTTTCATGTTTTACTCGGGACATCATATTAACCTCACGCGCAAAACGATCTTCAAGTGTTGTTCTTTCTTCTGGAGTACTTCCTCGGTGGAGGACTTTGATGGCAACAATTTGATCTCGATATCTGGAAAATTAAATATGAACTTCACCCACTTAACAAGTCCACTAGCGCACAAAAAAACTACTCAATGTGTAATTAGAAAGTCATAAAAGAATTTGAAGCAATAACAAATCAAGAATTTGACAGGCTTCATTCAAACAAAAGAATCCATAACCGTAAGTACTATTATAATATCATAGCATTTCTGATCAAGTTCTGGAATATTTTTGCTATAGTCATAAAGAGTGGAGAAGATAAAAAATTGTTTCATGGAATATATTCAGTCGTTTGAGGCACAAACCATCCATTTAAGAATTGTAAATGGAGTGCCAGTTTTATTATCGCTTCAGTGTTTCACGAGCTGATTTTCCAGTTATATAAACCTCATATTTCCAAACATTTAACTCGAAATAGCTACATTCTATCAGACATTTGGTTCTGGAATGGAATTATATAAAAACATGCGTACATACATCCATCAGTGAGCAGGTATGTATGCGAGATACTTATATACTTAAAAAAATCATGACATCCTCAATCTACCAATATTAGCAAATTGTTGGTACTACTTTCATTTTTCTAATTCCTCACATTCATCAGACCCTTCAAGCAAAACAATAATGTTTAGATTAAGATAGCAAATAGAAAAATAACAAAAGTTTCAACACATAATATCACACTGACCTGCCTTCATAAACTTTCCCATGAGCTCCCTCACCAATCTTCGATCCAATAAACAATAATTTTGGGTCAACAAGAAGATTTTCATCGATTGTAAACTGTTGGGCCGTTATTGATCCATTTCGCATGACCGATTTTGGCGGTTCCGACTCAACAGACTTTCTCAAACCTGGCTGCCCAACTTCCCTATCATATCCCCCGCTATTCTTCTCCTCGTTATAACTCATACTGCAACCTCAAACTATTCCCGAATTCCTCATACTGTTAATTTGTCTACAAACTAACCCCAGGATTAAAATTAATCCAATACAACGAATCAATTTTCATTAACATTTCCCAGTTTCCCACGAATCTATTAAACCATTGAAAACAGTAATCACTTCTCCTGCTACTACTGTTTCATAACTTTTCCAAAAACGAAAAAACAAATGACAATCCTTTAACAAATAACCTACAATTCTAACCGATCAAATTCGAATAAAACTTTTTTCCCTTTTTCCAATCCCGGACTCTCTAACTTTTCTCGGAGAATCTCTATCAAGTTCCAAGCTTTCAAAATAACTTTGCTTGATTTCGAAGCTTCCACTTCCGCCTAACCTAAGGAAAAGAAACCCTAGCGATAATAAAGAAACGAAAATAACTTACAGTTAACGCCAAAGTTTTTCCCGAGAAAATTTTATCCACTAGGAAAAAGCAAAAAAACAAGAATCATGTAATCAATCAGGTCGTTATCAACTCAAAGATTGAAGCTTGATTCTTGTTTCCACAGTTGAAGAAGCATCGAAAAAAAAAAAAAGGAAAACAAATAAAGGCAAAATCTCTCTCTCTCTATGTTTCTCTCACTAGAAATGGCACTCTCTCTCTCTACCCACTGAGAAGAAAGAAGGCGAGATAATTCCAAGTCTCTGTCTCTGTTCCGACGAGAACTTTGGATAATTTTTTAATGAAAAAAAAATTAAAAAAAAAAAGTAAAACATAAAAAAAAAGCCAATAGGTGATTTACACGTGTAGATGAAAGTTTTGGTCTGAATCGTATACAGACAAACCCATGCTATGGTTGGCTTGGTTTGGTTTCTTCTTCTATTAATATTTTATTTATATTTTGTTATTTAATGTTTTTTGCCAAATAAAAAAAATTAACAAGTCTAATCTCGTGTAGCTCGTGCTTTTTAAATTTTTTTATAAGCTTGTTTTCTTCCTCGTTAGTCTTTGCGTGTGCTTTTAATTGTTTTAATTGACAAAAACTATTGTACACTACTTATTCAATGTTTAATTTAAACCTAAATTTATACAAATGATAAGTCGTAATATAACTATACAATTATAGAAAAACTAGTGAATAAATCATTAAAGGTACTAAACTAATAAAATGTCTATAATCTCTAATATATAAAAATGGGGAAGTTTTAGAAACATTTTAGGACAATTATACCCTTTATAAATTATGAAATTTACAAAATATGCCACTAATTAATTACCACTAACAATTAATTATGATATTCTTATAACATATTATCTCTTATTTACAATAATGATTTAATTTATTAAAAAAAAAAATTGTTTATCGAAATTGAATTATTGTGTAAAATATTTTTTAAATACTAAAATAAAAGGTACATTGATTTTTTTATGGTAAATGTACATTAATTCATTAAATTATGCTATATTTTAAATAAGATGTATTAGTTACTTTTATCTATACTATATATAAAAGTACATTAATATGTTTTCTTGATGGACAAAATTGTTTTCACGATGCAGTCATCTACTTTGATAATTCAATGGCCTGTATTCTATCAATTAAAAAAAGTTTCACGTGTTTTATTTAATAAAATTAAATTTATATTAGTAAATTGAAGCATATTATAATTTTTTAATGTAATTATTGAATATATCTATATCTATATATATTGAGAGGATATGGAGAAATATTTTTAAACCATAATACCTCTTATCGATTTGTAAAAAAAATATAATAATTATAATTTAAAAAACAAATAAATCACGTGCAACACACGTGTTAAAATCTAGTATACTAAAAAACGGCTATTTTAAAGGAGTTTATGATAACTTATGAATGAGTGTTTCACAAAAGAAAAAAAACGCTTTTAAATAAAACATATTCTCTTAAAACACTTTTTAGTGTTTCTAGGTGTTTTTAGAAATTTCAAAAATATTTTACAATATAATTAAACATCATATAAAAAATGACAAACATTTTTAGTTAATGAAAACACTTTAAAAATCATCTCAAACTCATCCAATCTAGTTATAAAAAATGTTCAACACAAATGTAGAATTCAACATACACAAAAGATAGATTCTTATTCAATTGTAGTGTAGTGAGACATATCTAAAAATATTATATTTTATAAGCTAGCTAGTTTAAAAGGTTAATTATACACCTTACCCAAAAAGAAAACAAATAAGGTTTTTATTTTGTAGTGTTAAAAAACCAGGAAATTACTCAATTATAATTGGAAAATAAGAAAATTCGATAAAAATTACAAATTACCACATAATTATTGAAGCCAATAACAAAATCATATGTCATTAAATATAGACCAATCTAAATTTAACACGTGTCTCTAATTAATTTAAAAGACATTAAATTAGCAAATCAAATAATGTCACGTGTCTTTTTCTTGGCCATTGGATGACATAAATTAATATAATGAAAATATTTCATGTGACGATGGGCTCAAATCAATTGAAGCTCATATCCATCAAAGGTCCATAGAAAACTCTATAAATAGAGTAGATCATTCACCATTTAAAGGTCAACAATAGAAAATATTCAAAGAGAAGACTGAAAACTTTGAAGATCGAAACCTTGAAGATTGAAGAGTTCTCGAAGACCAAACACTATTTGAAGATCGAAGACTTCTCGAAAACCAAATACTCTTTGAAAATCGAAGACTTTTCAAAGACCAAATTCTCTTTGAAGATCGAAAACCTCGAAATCGAAGACCAAATACTTTTTGAAGATCGCAGCCATGAAGATCGAAGACCTCGAAATTGAAAACTTCTAATACCAAAGACTTTTTAAAGATTTCCTGAAGACTGCAGATCTAGAAGATCGAAAACTCTAAACGTTGATAACTTTGAAGATTTAATATTTTTAAGACTCCCTAACAACCATCTTGAACATAAATTGTTGAAGACTAAAATCTCACAAATTTCGAAAACTAAGTGTTCAAGTTTCAAGACCGCAACAAATCGATTAACTTTTCACAAATTCAAAAGCCAAAGATTCAATCACATCGATCTGAGATATATGTCGATCCTCCCTTGCATCAAAGTTTATATTATAGAGAGAATCAAAAGACCAATTAGAGATTGTAACATTTAAATTTATCAAATACCAACTTATAATTATTCCTTATTTTAGCCAGCATGAGCATAGTTCAACTGTTTAGACATATACTTCTTTCCCTTGAGGTGGAAGGTTCGAGTCCCCCCTCTCCTACTTCAATATAATCTCAAAAGAAAATTATTTCACATTTTATTTCATTCCATAGAAATTTATATGTGAACAAAAATATATGATTTTAAATACACTATCTATACTACTCTAAAAGGTGCTTAATCCGGAGAATTTTTCACTTCCATATTTATCCCTTCTTTCAAATCTTATTCCATATTTATCCCTACTTTCAAATCTTATTTCAAGTTTGCCATTTATAATTATGCCTACATTTAATTGATTAAATAATATAATTGTTTATAATTTTTTTTTATTAAATAACATATTATTAAAATACGTTTTTTCTTAAAAAAGAAAAATATAAAAAGTGATTAAATAATATATTATTATTTATTAAAAAAAATATTTGATTTAACAAATTTTTTTATAAAAATTAAATTTATTAAAAAAAAAATTGATTAACAAATTATTTATAAAAATTAAATTATTTTAATTTCATATTTATTATTTAGAATGTGAGTATATATATTTGAATGGGTATTTTTTTTAAATTGTTTCTAATCATTTTTTTTAAATAATTTATAATAAAAACTTAATAGGTATATATTTGGATGAGCATTTTTCATAAATTGTTTCTAATCATTTTTTTCAATTTATTTTAAAATATCTTTTTCTTCCTGATTTAAAAAAACGGTTATAGAAATGTTGTTTTTAAAATCTAAATAAATTATAATAAACATTTAGTTAGTACATATTTGAAAATACAAATTTTCCTTTCGTGATTTAAAAAAAATGTTGTACGAATTATTTATATAAAAAAAGTTGTTTTTAAAACTCTAAATAATTTATAAAGATTTAGTGAGATTTGGGTGAGCATTTTTCAAAAAATATTTCTAATCATTTTTTCGATTTATTTTAAAATACTTTTTTCATGATTTAAATAAAAATACTGCTCTATGAATTTTTTTTATTTCACTTTCATATTTGATTGAGGATTTGAACCGTATATATTTCAATGAGTAGTTGTTGCCATTTTTTCAAGTTCATTTAAAAGTTCATTTTTTTTATTCTGAATTAAAAAATATATATTACGAATTATTTAAATAAAAATCATATTTGAATCAAAATAGATAAATATCATATAAAAAAAATGATATAAAAATAGCATGGAAAATGATTAAATAATATAATTGTTTATAAATTTTTTTTATTAAATAACATATTATTAAAATACGTTTTTTTCTTAAAAATGAAAAATATAAAAAGTGATTAAATAATATATTATTATTTATTAAAAAAAATATTTGATTAACGAATTATTTATAAAAATTAAATTATTTTAATTTCATATTTACTATTTAGAATGTGAGTATTTATATTTGAATGAGTATTTTATTTGAATTGTTTCTAATCATTTTTTCAATTTATTTTAAAATATATTTTTCTCTCTGATATAAAAAAAATATTGTTATAGGAATTTTTTTTAAAAATAATTTATAATAAAGATTTAATAGGTATATATTTGGATGAGCATTTTTCATAAATTGTTTCTAATCATTTTTTTCAATTTATTTTAAAATGTCTTTTTCTTGCTGATTTTAAAAAAACGGTTATAGATATGTTGTTTTTAAAAATCTAAATAAATTATAATAAAAATTTAGTTAGTACATATTTGAAAATACAAATTTTCCTTTCTGATTAAAAAAAAATATATATCGTTATAGGAATTATTTATATAAAAAATTGTTTTTAAAACTCTAAATAATTTATAATAAAGATTTAGTGAGATTTGGGTGAGCATTTTTCAAAAATTATTTCTAATCATTTTTTCAATTTATTTTAAAATATCTTTTCATGATTTAAATAAAAATATTGCCATATGATTTTTATTTTTAAAAATCTAAATAATTTATAATGAATATTTAGTTAGTACCTATTTTATTTTACTCTATTATAAATACAAAGAAAAATCAACAACAAAAATGATTATAAACGAAAAAAAAAACTTCTTCGTTGCTTAACTGATTTGGTTAAGTAAATAATAATAATAACTTCTCATTTTAATTATTATATTTTATTTTAAAATTTTGGTTTTTTCTTTTGCATATTTAAATTTGGATTTGAATAATCTTAGAGTAGATCTGAATAGATTCGATTTTTTTTTCAACTCTATAAATTATCCAAATATTTTATTTTTTCAATATATTTACAATTTACAAATTTCAAAATGTCAAGTTCATTATTTTGTTTATCTGAAAAGTAGTCAATCGAGTTTGTTTTTGTTTTTTTTAAATTTTTGTTAGATTTATCTTTAGATACATATAAAAATAATTTTATTTTAATTATTTGTTACTTTCATTTTTTTAGGAAACTCAACTTCAAGCAATAATAATGTACAATTTTCAAAAATGTCAAGTTCATTATTTTGTTTATCAAGGATTTGAAGCCAGATCGAGAATGGAAGATCAAAGTTTCCAGAATGAAAAGAGGTTGATTTTTTTAATTATTTGTTAGATTTATCTTTAGATAGTTTCTACATATAAAAAATAATTTTGTTTTAATTATTTGTTACTTTTATTTTTTAGCAATAATAATGTACAAATTTCAAAATGTCAAGTTCATCATTTTGTTTATCAAAGATTTGAAGTCAGATCCATAATGGAAGATCAAAGTTTCCAAAATGAAAAGTAGTGAATCGAGGTTGATTTTTTAATTATCTGTTAGATTTATCTTTAGATTAGATGGTTTCTACATATAAAAAAATAATTTTGTTTTAATTATTTATTACTTTTATTTTTTCAGGAAACTCAGGTTCAAACAATAATGTTAATGACGTTATTGAAAAACTGCCAAAGAGGAGTTCAACGGTAGGATCACAACGTTATAAAAAAAACTACTAAAGAGAAGTTCAACGGTTGGATCACAACGTTGTAAAAAAATTCAAATCGTCGATTTTATTACTTCGAGTCAGATAGCGGTTTTGAATCGTAAATAGAATGAATAGTTCGATTTAGTAATCAAATTGTAAAAATCGTTTCAGGTCTCATTTTTTTGTAATTGGAAAATGGGATTTCTACTGGAATCAATTTATTTTATATTATCTTTTGTAATTGAAAAAAATTAAATTGTAAAAGGAAAAATAAGCCTTTCAGCATTCTTATTCTTTTATAATTCAATTTAAATAACTTTTATTATTCTTTTTGTAAAATAACAATTGAATATTATTTGTTTATTCTTTTGTATTTATATATATATATTGGGTTTTAAAAGTGTGGGTAATTTCAATCAACAATTATATTTTAATATTAAAAATTATTTAAAAATAGTTATAATCAAAACTAACTGAAAGAACACAAGAGGATGAAATGGCTCCCTATTGATAAATATATTTATTCTCTTTAAAATATATATATTTTTATTTTGAAATAATGATAAAACCTATTTATTTTTTATTTGAAATTATTTTCTAACATTTTAACTTATCGGACACTGTCAACAAGTCTTCAATTATTTATTATTAAAACACGTGCAACGCACGTATTGATCAACTAGTATTTTTAAAAAGTATGATTTCAAAAACTCATTGATGTACGATTTTTAAAAACAATATTTTTTAAGCTTCACATCATATATATTATCGGTTAGGGATATGATTCAAAAATATTGATATTTTAAGAATGAAATTCAAACTTTTTAAATTATATGAATCAAATAAAAAATCGTTGCATCCATCATAAGATCGAATGATATATTTAGTAAAAAATAATATGGGCCCATAGGCTCCATCATTAGGGACGAATTTAAGAGGGGTGACCTTGTCTCACTGTTTTTTTAGAAAATGAAAAAAAAAAAAAAAAAATTCACATTTCTTTAATTTTTTTCTCTATTTATTAAAAATAATTGATTTTTTATTTTACCATTAGAAAAACATGGCTTGCCCCAGTCACGTTTTGATCAACTTTTTGCGTTTTAAAAATAGAGAAATACATTCGACTTTAAGTCAATTTTGATTCGAACGTAGAGTCATTCAAGTAGTTCTTCTAAATCGATTTTGAACGGTTTCGGTTTGATTTTTATCTAACTTTTAATTACAAACATTCTATTATTATTTATTGATAATCATTTGGTTCAGTTTAGCAATCAATTAAAAATTGGAAGAAAAAAATCACTTATCATCATTGGTTTTTTAATATAAAAAAATCACAACCAACTGAACCGTATTAAATTAATCAATTGACTTTGATTTTGGTTTGTTCATTCGATTTTTTCGGTTATAAGTTGTACCCTTTTAACTAGAACACAATAAACAATGGTTCATAAATACGATTAATAAAATAATTTTAATCATTTAAAAAAAATAGAATCATTATTAAACCAGTCTAAATAATTAAAAAAATCAATCATAGTGGCTCGTGGAAATGAAAGGAAAGAAAATAGGGAAAGGATTGATGTGGTGGGCGGGTCCATCCAATTTTGGGGCTCTATCTGCATTGCATGAATGAATCCATTTTCTTCCCTTGGGAAAAAAAAAAAAAAAAAAAAAAAAAAAGAATCACACTCACAAGTAAGCTGCCTTGTCATTTCAATTCCCAAAATTAATAAGTTTTTGTAGCCATTCTATTTGGCGGATTCTCGAAGCTTACTATATAATGTTTCCTACCACAAATATCACTTCACGCTTAAGAATACCCCCGTTTTGTTGTGTTTATTAATTTCCCAATTTGGGCCATTTTTTATGAGAAATTCCTGACATTTTTTAAAGTAATTTAAAGAATGGATTTTTTTTTCTTCAAAGGTTACATTCTAAAAATATCTAAAATTTTAATTTTTTTCTAAAATGACAATTATCATATTGAGATCTACCAATCTCAAATTGAGATTGGTGTAATTTCAGACCAAGATTATTAGAATCTTATTCGAAGAAATATTATTGTTTAAATATTTCAAAACCAGTCTATTTTTTAAATTACTAAAAAAAGTATCATCTATTGAATTTCCCTTTAAAAAATAACAAATGTTTTAAAATTTTCAAAACTTAAAAATATGTATTGATTGAATTCTATATTTGCTTTGACTCAAGAAGAATAAAATTATTATTCTTCAAAATTTTCAAAATTTCCACTATTTTTTAAAATATCAATTTATAAAGTGTTATGTTTAAAAATCTCTCATTCTTAAATCCTTGAGAATATTTTATAAAAAAAAATAGGGTTGCATTTGCACACCCATTTTATAAAATAAAAGGAAAAAGTTTAGTTTATACTCATTCTATAAAGTTAGTTAGATATGTTGCCTTAAACATTATTTTTTACCCGCTAAGACGAGCATAGCTCAAGTGGTTAGACACCTGCTCACTTCCCATAAAGTTGAAGGTTCGAGTCTCCATCCTCTAATTTGATGTAATATTTATAAAAAAAATATTAATTTTTTAACTTCATCGATTTAAACTTTAAAAAATATATGTATTTGAATTAATTGATATTTCTATTTCAATAAAAAATTTAAATTTCTTAAAAAATCCACAAGTCACTAATCGATAAAGATAACAAAACGTTGATGAATTAATCACAAAAATGCATTATTCCAACCATAAAAAATATTCAATTCAAATCACAAAATAAAATTAGAAACAAAATCAACACTAAAATAATCATACCTTGTTAAAAAAAAACAACACCAATATAAAAATAAAATAAAATACCTTATTTAAATATATAAAAAAAAGACTCATATCTAATTATAAATCTCCTAGTAATAAAATTAATAGAATTTATGATTTAAATTGATGGGTATAAAAAAGGGGAAGAGAGAAAAAAATAATTTAATAAAAAAGGTGGCATACCAAATTGAGAAGAGAAGTGATGATAGTGAGAGGAACCAAAAAGAAAAAGGAAAAGATGTCGGCAGCTGCCTTGGGTTGGGTTTTCCTAGTTAGTGGTTGTGAGGAATACCATACCTACCCCTCATCTGATGCTGACTATCTCATCTCGTCTCTTTAACAACAAAAGTAAAACGTGATCAAATTCCCATTTCTGTCTTTCTTTCTTTATTTGTGTAGACTTCTCTTTTTACCTTTTTCACTAAACTTCTGTTGGGCCCATCCTCTCTTTATGTATTGGACTCGATTTCATTGGGCCCACCCTTCTTCCTCCTCTTTTGTCTGCTCCTTCTCATCTCTTCTTTTCTCCCCTCCCCTTTTTTCTTTACTAGTTTATCAATACGTGCGTTGCACGTGCCTTATGGATTGTACGTATTTATGTGTCATTTTTATGTTAAATTTTATTAAATTATTTGTGTAATTAGAAATATATTTATTTGGTATCATTCTGTTTCTATAATTTATTCTTTTAAACTCATGGAATAAAAAATTAAAGCAAATTTTAAAGAACTTGCCCTAAAAGTTTTGATTAATTATGAAGTGGTCATATAATTGGTACGTAACGTCTAAAGAGAATTGCAAATTTAGGTATTAAAGCAATTTTAATCCAAGTAAGAGTAGCAAAGAGCAACAATCGTGAAGTTTTACAAAATTTGCTTGAACAAAATATTAAGATAAATGAAATGTTACCTTTGTTATTGATCCTGCTGAAACAACAAATGAAGAATAAACCCAACATAAAAAAACACCAAAACAAAATATCAGAAAGTTTGTCTAGTAAACAGTATGGTAAACAATCAGAGAAGTTAAAAAGCAAAGCTCGTGTTGAAGCCTTGTCTCACCTTAATCCTGAACTTACTTAGAGCAATGACAAATGTTAGATAAGACATCTTCACCCATCAGATTCAAAATGGTGAACCACGACTGTGAGTATATAAATTAAGTGTGTCTTCCATTTGTTACTAAATACTGAATAAAAAAAAAACCTCCTTCAAAATTGTTCTTGATAGAGAGAAATTGAAAGCAAATAAATCTTACGTTGTTTAATTAAAACGCAAACAATTTTTAGTACGGTGAGGAAAAGAAGCAAAAAGAAATCGTCATCATCAAATAATGAAATCCATGTTTTTATAGTGGGCAGAACCGAACCTATGTACATTGAACGAAGGGATAATTCAATAACTTATCACATAATAAATATTTTACTTATAAATTCAAGAAAATTGGTTAGGTTCTATGATCTAAATGAAGAATTGATTATCTAAAAAAAAATGAAGAAATTGATTGAAGTCTCCTTGGATTTATAAATGAAATCAATGCATTCAAATCCATTTTTATGAAGAGATTCGGTAGACCCACATTTTTCCTTTCATGTGCATGCATAAGGTTAGAATGGAAAAAAAATGAAGAAATTGATTGAAGTCTTCTTGGATTTATAAATGAAATCAATGCATTTAAATCCATTTTTATGAAGAGATTCGGTAGACCCACATTTTCCCTTTCATGTGCATGCATAAGGTTAGAATGGGTATTTATGACCAAATAAAAGGTAAAATGGGAGAGTAAAGTTTCTCCTCACTTCTAGCCTTTTAGAAGTAGTAGATATATATATATATATATATATATATATATGTAATGCAAAGTTGGAAGTTCTATGCTATGCTATGCTTTGTGATTATATATATGGATTTAATCTTGTTTAGTATTTAATTTAGTTCCATACTATAGTTTTTATTTTCAATGATTACCATTTACTTTTTTTCTTCTTTGAATATTAGAGAAATATTTTTTTAAAAAATATATGTAATTTAAAACTCATGAGTGCGTATGACAAAATATAAAATCCACTTTATGATTTAGGGACTTAAAATAAAAGTCCGACTTCTAAATAAAACAATAAACAACATATCATATTTAGAAAAGTAAGTAAACGAGTCTAATGAGTTATCTAATAAATCAACTCATCGTATTTAGTATTAGAGACGTTATTTGTTAATAGAGATTGTGTGTACTGATAATAGGATATCTCATATTAATTCACTGTATTAAAGTTTTGAATCGCCTTCCACAAAATACATAGATAAAATTAAAATTATATAACAAGAGAAATATGGTATTTAACCACAATGACATTTTCATGATTTATGAATTTGATACAATTTTTATTTTCTAAGTTTTCTTTTATATACTATAAATTTAAATTTAAACTTTCATATATCCCCAATTTACATATTTTCAAATGGACCTACTTAAATATATGATTTTATCAACTTTGACATTATTTATTTGATTAAAGACAAAATAAAATAACAATTCTTACATGATCACTCATAAACTGATGATAAACATAAAAACCAAAAAAACTAAAAAAAAAGGGATGATGGTAAATGTAGTAAATATTTTAATAATATTTATAAAAAATCATGGTTTAAAAATATTTGTAAATATAATAAATTTTAAGAGGATCAATCAATGATTTATTATATAGTAAAAATTACTATATTTAAAAAAACAAATTAAGATGATGATATATTTATAAAGATTACATCAATATTTAAATTGGGATCCGGAAGATTCGAAAGTCTAATCTCTTAAAAAAAAAAAAAAAAAAAAGAAACCTAATCACTTACGCTAGGGTCATATTGGTGGTGAGTGGTAATGGTGAAATGTTTAGTTTAAAAAATCTTTAAGATACGGTAATAGTTCGCACATGTCGAGAGATTCGCCAGGAAAAATTACATAATCTCAACGTGTCAGTTTCTAATTGCACCATTTGTCCCAATTTTTTTTTTTAAATAATTTTGGCAAACGCGCCAAACGTGTCAATGTATAAGAAGCGCACGAAATTAAAAAATAATTCCGAACGAAATCTTTTTATCTTCGTCGAACTCGCGGCTTTATATAATATAACAGAATAGATCAAACAATTCTTCCCATTTCATTTACTCAACGCTCTTGCTTCATCAAATTCTCTCAGGTTCGATTTCTCTCTCGTTTTTTACTTTTGCAATTCCATTTTTTTTCTCAGAAACTATTAGATTCTTAATTTCTCATCGTCTTCTCCATTTTTCCATTTCAATTCAGAGTTTGCCAATAGTTACTTCCGATTCCCGGCTAGTTTTGGCAGAATCGGCAATGGCGAGATTCTTACATGAGGTACGATTACTTGCTCTAAATTAGCTTGATCGACAACCTGGATTAGATTCTGATTATAATTAGAAAGAACATTAGAATTTAGATCGTTTATTTTTAATCTTGCTAGACGATTTGAATTTTCATAATCTGCCGTTGCGAATTCAACTCAATTCGATTTTAAAGTCTATATAATTCAATTTCAATTCAGTTCTAGTTAATTATGTTTATGAGGAAGTTGATCAGTTGAAAACTGTGATATAATATAATATTAGTGAATTTCACTTTCGTAAACATTTGAATTGAGGTCTATAGTTATTGATTGATAGCGGCCGTTCTCACTGATCGATGATTCTCTTGTTCCGATTACTATGCGTTCATCTTTAGATTCTTAGGCACGGCAATGAGGCCGCTGAGTACTTTTTTTTTTTATTGCATTAGCAATACAATATTAAGGTCAGTTTCAATGCCGTATCATTGGTATTAGTGTTCTTTTCTATAAAGTCGAAAATCCGAGTCTTACCTCTCTCATTTCATGTAATATCTAAAAAAAATGTCAGTTTCAATTTCGTGCTTGAGTTTTTTGTGCAATCTTTCTTACCTCATTAGGATTTTATTATCTCTACACGACCAATTGAATTCAGGAGATGTTTTATTAATTACTAATTATTTTCACCTCCCACAGCTTCCTCTTTCAGACAGAAATTCTTGGCCAATACTTCTCCCTCTCGTCTGCCTGGGCTAGATGCTTCCGTTTTGGTCTTCCCTAATATTCGGATTTCCCACCCACTAACATAAAAACAAGGGATTATTATTAAAATTATGTCTTCTAATCTCAATCGCATCATAACCCACTAATCAAGGCCCAAAACCCGTTCGATAATGTTTTCAGTTTTTTTTTTTTATAAAATTAAAAAAAAATCACATTTATTCACTGATAATTGTTTCATCTTGCTAACTCAGTTTTAAAATTATTTTGAAATCTTTATCAAATTTCAAAGCTGAAATTTTTTGCTAGAATTTAAAAATGTTTTTAAAAAACAGGTAAATTTTTTTTTGTAGCCAAATTTTCAAAAATAGAAAAATAAGAAGAAAAATTGTTATAGTTAGTATCTGTTGTTTATTTTTATTTGTCTATTATTTTAGGGTATAAATATATGAATCTTATTGACTTTTAATTCTATTAATATACGGGTCAAAAAGTTAAAACATTAGTGACTTCCCTTCCATCATTTCCTCACTCGCCCCTGTTGATGTAATGTATTAGATTAGCTTGTGATAACGAAAGTTGTGGTATATTTGTCAGAGATTATATGCTCTCGAGCATGAAAACTATACTGCACATGAGAACTCTATGGATAAGAAAAAAGAATGATTCTCTGCTTTCTAGAAAATGAATTACAATTTTTTTTATAGAAATCTATCACTACCCATCACCACCTTTTCCATTCCTGTGTTTTGGCCAAGAGGATATATTGAAACGCCATATTCAGGTTTTGCTTCAAAAAACTATTGCCTGAACTAGACGAACGTATAATAATATTATTGTCATTTAAGACTTTAGAGATCCGCATTATCACCAATTAGCCCACTTTCTTCATCCTCCTCTTCTTTGGCATCTTCTTCTCCGGCTATCGTCGCCATCTCCACAGCCCTTGCACTTTGTTGCATCCAATCTGTTCGCATTAATGTATGCACCAGCATACCCAAACATGAAATCTGAGCTGCCATTAATCCAAACCATAGTCCCAAAAAACCAGTTTTGAATGTAAAAGTAGCTAGGATTGCAACTGGCAATCCAATGAAGTAGAAGGCGTACAAATTTATTCTTGCTCCTAGTCTAGGCCTTGCAGTTCCTGTTAAAACCCCACAGGCAACTGTTTGGGGAGAGTTGCTAATTTCACACAGCCCCAATATTGGTAGAGCAGCAGATATCATTTTGAGAATCTGTGGCTCATCTGTGTACAATTTTCCCCATATGGATCTCACGGACGTCATGAAAACAAAAGCCGAAAGTCCAAAAGCCAACCCCGTGGTGAGTCCGATCACGGCAGTCCATTGCGCACGAACCGGTTGCCCAGCACCGAGGGCGTGGCCGATGCGTGTAGTAATTCCGGCACTCAATGAAAACGGAACTATATACAGCATTCCCGTTGTCTGGATGAGGATACCCATGGCAGCGACGGTGTTTTGTGGGTTACTCAATAAGCCGCAGAGAAACAACATAATCTCATACCACCACCACTCCAAGCACACTGAAATGGCGCTTGGAACTGCTAAATTTAACAAAGGTCCCCATCCTTGGAAAGTTGAAAGAATGTTGACTCCATTCCAAGGCTTCAAGGGTTTAGTAGAGAGAGCAAGATAAAGCATGAGACCAACATTGAGGTTCAAAGTGTTCCAAGCAAGTGAGAGAGCAACACCTTGGACACCCAATTTGAAATATGAGACCAGAAGGTAATTTATAGGAGGGTGTAATAAGGCAGAGAAAACGGAAGCAACAGTAACAGGGGTAGTTATGCCTTGAGTTCTTAAGAAACTCTTTAATGGAAGATGATGGGCTTGAGCTAGCAATTCAGGAATGGAGAAAACCATATAAACCTTAGCCACTTGAGTAATCGCAGGGTCTTGACCTAACCAAAGAAGGATAGGTTCCATATTTAGCCATAAGATTGAGATGGGTATGGAAACAAGTAGTAGAAGGCAGAGTGTTTTGAGGAAGGTTTGGCTTAAAACTGACCATCTCTTAGCTCCAAAAGCTTGGCAGCAAATTGGGTCCATTCCTGTTGAAAGACCTCTAAGAATGGAAATGCCAGTGATGTTTCCAAAACCAAGTGCTAATGAACCACCAGCTAGCTCTGCCTTCCCAAGATGACCTAAGAAGAGCATTGAAACAACCGACCTTGAGTATATAAGAATAGACGTCATTATTATGGGGCCTGAAAACTTCGCCAGGGATTTTAACTCCTCTTTCAGCTGCATGGATGCCATTCACAAACAAACATCATATTCCATCTATTAATAATTGCACAACTTCCTAATCATAATTCTATATTTTTAGGCTAAACTAGCTAGAACTGGGCTTTTCTTTTTAGGTTTGGTTCCAGATGACTCTTGAGGATAGTGTTTTTAAATGAAAGACTTTTTTTTTTAATATATGTTATTAGAAAAAACATCAGTAAGTGTTTTTTAAGAATCATTTTGATCATTTAGTTAAATATCACAAAATATATGTATATAAATTTTATGAATTAAAAAAAAAATTCACTATTGTAAGTGTCAATAACTTTTAAAAGTGTTGTTAAATAAAAAAAAATGTTTTTGATAACCATTAAAAAATATTTATAAACACTTTTAAAAACTATCACCTACTTCCTAAAACTAAAAGTGATGTGATTTGATGCCAACTCAAAAACACGTTCAAACATTGTTAAATATAGCCAAAGTAGTTCTCTATTCTTTCCATGTCTTAATTTTCTAAGAAATAGGAACCTAGATAAGCTAACCATTAAATAAATGGGCATGATATGATATTGCTAGCGTCCAATATGCCGAACGCCACTAGGAAAACGTCAGCCTTTAGGCTCTAGAAAGAGAAGCAACAATTGAAAAATGGTTGGTTTGGTTAACGGTCTAAGTGGTCAAGTTAGTCAACCGGTAATTAGATTAAATAGTGATGGATTTATTAGAACCATAGTAAGCTTAATTAGAGAATATTCTCGAGAGCTTTGGTTTGATAATGGAATTATATGAAATTGTTTTTCTTTAATTGGCTTACATTGAAACTATAAATTTTAAAATAATTATTTTGTTAATATTTTAAGTAACTCAAAACACCAAAGTTGCTTTTTATGCAACTTTTCTAAATGTGGAATAGTGTTCCAACTAGACACAATCATACATGATATAAGTGGTAGTCAATGGAATGAAAAACATATGCATGTTCTGCCACGTTGAAACAAAAAGAAGGCAAATTTTCAAATGGTACTTCTCTGAAACAATCAGGTCTTTATTTATCATAAACTTTTTAGAGTTGTTTTCAATTTTTATTAAAAAAAAATACTTGAGTTTTTGAAAATGATAATATTATTAATACTTCAGTTATTGATTCACAAATTTATGATTTTAAAAGAAGAAGAATTTTTCTAAACTTATTTTCACTAAATCATCGTGTTTAAGGAAAATTTGACAGGACTTTTATATTTCTGTATTTGGTTTAGAAATTTACTGATAATGTTTAGCATGCCTTTGTGTTCAATATGTTATCTGATGTAATAATAGTTGGTGAAAAACGTTTCATTTAAAAAATATTTCATTTAGAAATATATAATATGCTCAAAACTCATCTGAAACTCATTTGAAGAATTAAATACATAAATTCTTAATTCTATAATTTAATGAATTAGTAATTTTCAGATGATACCTTACCCTACCATTCCAGTTGCTTGAAAATGAGACACTGTTGTTTAAGGGAGAAATCTCATTGGATTTAACGAAGAGACTGTAGATATATATATATATATATATAAGAAACTAGTATAATTATCAATGTTTTGACTACAATCGTAACGTAAATATCCCTTCGTAGAGAGCGAAAGAATGAGAGATACCTCTTCTGGAGTCAATCCTTGGGGAAGGCCATTGATGGATAGAAACCGTCGAACGAAACCGTCAATGAATCCCTCTTCGCTTCTTGAACTCATTTTAACTTCATCTTAATCTTTTCCATCTTCTGATAATAAAATGTTGGCCATTTATAACACCTCGAGATTCCATGCAGTGCTATACTTTGTTATCAGAGAGAGTATATATATATATATATATATGTATATGTAAAAAAGGCTTAGCCCTGGGACTCACAAAAACTAATATCAAAAAGTACAGAAAACTTGGACCAGTCTCTCTTCCTCTTTCAGAACTTCTATCTTCTTCAACACTGTTAAAACTTAAACTACTTGGAATGAATATCTGTCAACTTAACACGATGAGGGAAAAGTACAAGTTATCATCATTTCCCTCTGTATTCTCTCCTTATTTTTTTAAATGGCTTAGCCATAAATTTAATGTGAATTTGTGCTAATAATAAAATAATATTAACTTAAAATAAAGTTCTCTTTCTCTTTTATTTCATAAGTCATCATTTAGTTTTAAATAATGAAAAAAATTCAAAACCTTAAAGTCTGCAAATCCTGTCCTAAAAACTCCATAATGTCACGTCACTGTGGAATATTGTGCAGGTAATATGGTCTTGAAGGGAGTAGCCACGGAATTTATTCCTACAATTAACTTCTTTTAACTTTTTTTTTCATGTTCAAGTTGTCTATGAATCAGACGTGAAAAATATTATGTTACGAGTTATATTAGATAACTAATATAATCTATAAAATAGTATTAAAACTAAATACTTCACAGGGCAAACCTAGTTGTTTCTTATTGAAAATCTTTATGGTTATTAAAAAGAAAGAAAAAATTATCCACACCCCAATATTATAAAGTGAGGATCCACATATAATATCAAATAGAATAAAAGTAGACTAACAAAAAATGAATAATGTGAGTAAGTAAATATAAAGTCCTAAATACAAGTATGAAATCAAGTCTTATTCTTTAAATGTCAACTTGCATTGTTTTTTCTTAACCATTGCATCACTACATATGTGGGAGCTTGTATCTTTTTAAGACAGCAATATATTTCAGGGTCCCCTAATTGGAGTGAAAGGGCTGTCTTTGTTTGAGGTGCTTTTATAAAACAAAACTCTAGGAGGTGGAACGTTTCAATATAGGAATAGGAAGTAGGCTTAGATCAGACGTGCAAAATCACATCAACATGGTCATTGCATGAACTTTTACCATTGTTCCATGCCAATTTTTTTTACTTGGGCTATGAACTAGCAATATAATTCCTGAAATGTTTATCAATCTCTCAATGATACAATATGGAAGTTACTCAGAATCCTTACTTTCCAACCTGTTTTATTCTTATTGGATAAAATATATTAATGATATTTTTTCATAAATTTCAGATTAGGAGCGTCAAATAAATTGTTCTTGGATTTCACAGCTAAGTTTTTTCCTTCAACTAATTTTTTTTTAATGATTACATATGAAATTAATTTGGAAGAGAAAAAGAAAAATCTAGACTGAGGCTAGCTAAAAGTATTAACAAAACGCACATTCAGGGATGACAGTAGACTTTGATTGCTCTGCCACTTGCACGTGTTACGAAAAATCATAATTATAAATTGTGTTTTTTTGGCTCTTGCTGGACTTCACTACATTAACTCATGTATGTCTAGATTTCATATCACAAATAATAGAACATTCTTAGAGTTAGGTCTATTAAATTTCTGAATGTCGTTTTAAAAATGCACACATTATAGGAGTACCATATGAGCTGCTAGAATCTATACCCTATAAGCATTCATTATTTGTCCCCACTTGCGCATCGTATGTGTACAAGTTTTCATATTTAACTTTCTTCCCTTTTCCCTCAACCTTCAATTATTGGATCGTGTGTGAATATGAATAGATATCCATGCGAATTTTTTTGGCTTTTGATTCTTGAGCCACTCCTTTTCTTTCTATTAGAATCTTAATTTTTTAACTGATTTGATTTATAAAATTATTATCTGGATTGTAATAAATGAAGGGTTTTTTCTCTTTAACTTTTATTATCTGAATAAGTGCGGATAAGAATTAAACAAAAAAAACTTACTTTTATATATATATCCTATTAAGTACTACTTACTTTTTAATGTGGTATATTTCTTTTAAATTATATTAATTTATATGATAAAATATAGATCTATCAATAGAAATAAAAATAAGTAATAATTCCTACCTTTGGTGTGGAGATAAATTTTATCCCATAAAAATAACCTTAATACTAATCAAGAATGAAACCTCTTCTCTTTAATTTCAAGTCGTCATGAGATTCGCTTATCTCATTCATGTAAACAACAACAGAATAAAACCTTACATATGAATATATTTGTACAAAAATAAAAGGAAAAGCATGTTTATGACATCACAAGAAATGTGGGGTACAGAAAAACTTGTTAATAAAGTCTAGCTGGCAAGCTTAACCAAAGCCAAATCATCCTGTAAGGTAACATTATATATGACACTATATCATAGTTATTATTATATTATCTTATTTATATGAGGTGTGTCTAGCTCGTGACAAGGTGTTTGTGCTACATAAATTTAATTGGTGTTTATTTGTCAGCTATAACTCTAGATGATAGGTTAGAAAATCTATCATTTTTAAAAAACTCATTTCTTTTCATATTTAACACATTTTACATTAGTTTAGATTTAACAGACTTGATATTCTACGCCATAAAAACTAAGATTGATCAAATCCGATGTTGGGTCACCTTCACCTTCACCTTCCATATTCTAGCTTGAGCCAATAATGCATTCCAGTGGCAACTAACGACAACTAGCTAGAATCTTGAAATGAGAGAGTTTTAGCTCACCATGGCTTGAACTGGTTAGCTAGCTAGAAAGTTTATTAATAGGAACGGCAGAATACAGTGAGAAGCAGACAAATGTTTGCTAGCTACATCAATTTTACCTTTTTTAGTTTACTAACAAGTACTGTACAGATGTGACATGTTCATGAGATCACTGTGCTGTTTTTTTTTTTTTATCTGATTCCAATCCCATTATTCTCCTTATATTTTCCCTCTTCCTCTTCTCGTTGCCTGGCCTTAGGTGGTTTGCTAAGGTTGCACACTTTTCAAGATGGCTGTTTGATTGTTTTTTCAACCTTAGGCATATATATTAATTTTAATATATTCTCAACGTTATAAGTTCAGATATTGTATTAGAGCTAATCACGTGAAATATTAATAAGTAAGGAGAAAATGACTAAGTTCTTCATACTTTGATATCAAATTAAATCATTGATAAATCCAAAAAACTTAAGTTATTAGACTAAAACAAATTCAATCGATATATTCTCAAAATCCTTCTTTAACTCATAGCTGTATTAGTACGACATGCCTAGTTTTCTTGCATATATATCTTAATAGTGACTTCTATTTTAGCACAAGTAGAAAGACGAATATTTCTATTTCAATCTTTCTGTGCCTCGAATTTACTAAATTAACATCCATTGGACCACCACTTTTTACTATTCCCTTTAAAAAAAATCCCCCCTCTTTTCCCTGGGCCATGTGTTATTTTATCATTCTAAAACCTGACTTTTTCTCTCTCTTTTTCCCACTTCCTTTCTGGGGGTTGAAGCCTTTTAGATGTTAGAAATGTCTTAGCAATTATGCTTTAGTAAATAAACCGTGCGTGCGATTGGTCCAACATTATAATTAATTCTAAGGTCCTCCATCTCTAATCACTCAACTTTAATTTATTCTTCCCCACGTTGGTCCAACATGATGCTGATTATAAAGATATTGTTTTCAAAGTACGTGAGGGGCCGGTTATAAAGTATGTAGAAATAATATTTGTCTCCTCACCGATAAGAATGAATTGTTGGGGTGCAAACAAAATCTCACATCGGTTAGAACAGAAGATGATTATGGGTGTACAAAGGGAAGAACACATCTCCATTAGTACGAGACATTTTGGGTAAAACCAAAAGCAAATCCATGCAGGCCTGGACCCAAAGTGAAGGCTTAAATATGATAATTAACGAAAAATATTCAATCCAAAATAATCTAAATCCAAACAATTTACAAATAAATCTGATAATTAACAAAAACACATTTCTAAAGTCAGTTTATTAAAAAAAATAAAAAAAATACACTGAAGACGGGTCTTGAAAACCCGTCTTCAGGTAAATTTTTTTGTTTTACTTAAAAACCAGTCCACGTGGCAATAAAACGTGTTTTGAAAAACCGTCTTCAGCCCAGTCACCTAAAGACGGGTTTTGAACCCCCGATTTCAGAAAAAAAAAAAAAAAAAAAGACATTTCCCCAATTACTTCAAACGTTTGGACATATACTTTAATACTTTCAAAAAGGGCTAAGTTGCAAAAAGTCCGATTTTAATGATTCAAGATGTTTTGGAATCCTCATTTCAGTCTCTACGCTATGGTCACTTAAAAACTTCTAAATTATCAATAACCAAAAGAGTTAACAATGTCAATCATATCTAATACTTTGATGTTAATAAAATATTTTATTTATTAATTATTTCTAAGTTTTAAAGTGACTATTATGTAGAGCCTGCAATAAAGATTCTAAAACATATTGAATCATCCAAATTGGAGTTCAAACGAAGAAGTTATGGCTAAAAGAAAATTATTGACATTAAAGGAGAGGAGTGATTGAAAAAATTTGGAACCACAGAGATGTGATTTGTCATTTTTAAATCATAGGGGGTGTTCATGCATTTGAAACAAACCAGGGGTCTCATTTGCATTTTACCCTTCATCTAATAGAGATGATCAGACACATAAAAATAAGAAAAAGTTTTACTCACGGGTGAGGTGACAATATATTATATAATATAATATATATAATATGTATAAAAGTATCATATAGCTAGGTAGGTATAGGTTATTGATTTCCTTGGTTTCCTATTGGTTTAGAAGTTCAATTATTTGTGGTTTAGAAAAACAAAATGATGGATGTTTATGGTCATGTCCCCTGCTTTACTTGCATCGGCCTTATTCATAAGTTGATAGGTTCAATTATGGAGACCCCTTATAAATCCTATTAACAAAAGAAAAATGAAAGAGTTGTATTAAAATTATGTTTAAAAAACCCACCAACTGCCTCATTTTCTGCAACATTCTTCGGATATACTCTCTCTCAGTTAGGTCTCCATTAAGGACTAAGTGACCTAATTATTGAAGATGAGCTCCTCTCTTTAATTATTGCAGCAACCATGGTTGATTTGTAAGTTGAGATCAAATAAAACAAACTCATCTTTCAATAAGATTGATTCGATGGCTGGCTATAGGTGAAATTTACATTTGATTTTTGTTCACTTAAAAAAGTTAGAAATATTATTAATGAAGCAAAAGTTACAAATATTTGAATTTGGATTGCTTGATCTCAGTTAAAGAAATTCTTAATTCTTAATATATGGAGTCCTTGATATTTCAAAATCTCATCTTTTAGCATATGGTTGGTGTTAGGATCTTAATTCTTAAGTCCGGACTTTTTAATGACTTATATAATATAATGTGCTTGGGATAACTTTTCAATATTTTAAAGTTCTTTTTGGAGGAAGCACATAATTGGTGTTTTCTTTAAAAGTATTTATAAAATAAATATTTTACTTGAAAAAAAATTCTCTAAAGTTATCCCAAACACATTCTTAAAAGTTTTATGAACAAAATCTCCTAGGTATTAAATTGATTAGAAGTAAAGTGAGATTTATTCATCTTTCGTGATAGTTGCCTATATTTAATGCACCGTGAAAGTGAGTGACTTTAACTTCTGATATTGCGTAGGGATGAATAAATCCAAACCAATCCAATATTCAAACCGTGGTTTGGTTTTTGAACCTATCTTTTCAAACCAAAAAATAATGGTTTGATTTGGTTTTACAGTTTTTTATAGTGGTCTAAACCAAACTAATTAAATCCAATCCCTAATCCAATCCAATATATATTATTTATAAAATATAATTGGATTATTAAAATATTTACTAAAAGTTGGTAAAATATAAAAATAGGAAAGATGTTCAACCCAATTTTAAATTTTATTATGACTATATTTGAAATTTTTTTTTTATTTTTATATTATATTTTTTGATGAATTGAAACTAGGTCATAAAATTTTTGGAAGTGTTTTTTTTTTTTTTTATCTTGTTGAACTTGTCATGATGTAAATCAAGTATTTAATAATAATAGAGAAAAAAAATATAAGACCAAACCGAACCATTAGTTTTGTTCGAGTTTCATTATGTTAAATGGTTTGGTTCCATTCATATAAGGTGATAAGAAAATCCAATCACTTTTGAAATTATAGTAAAATTAAATTCAAAACAAATCAATAAGCCATGTCAAGTGAAAGTTTTGTGGTTAAGGCAAAAGTTGTTCATAGGATAGTCTCTTATCGCATAGAATCAAAATTACAGATTATGAATTGGAGGAATTAGTGTAAAGTAACTTGTCAATAGTTGACGAAAGCAGCACATTATTGTCCCCATCTTTCTCTCTTTTAGCTTAATCCTTGTGAGTTGGATTTAGTTTTTATGGGTGATATTGAGAGCATAGAGTTAAATTGTCGGTTGAATGTTTGAGTCTCCATACCCAATTTTGATATAATATTATAAAATAAAAGTTTAAAATGTGATATTGTTTAATCTGGTTTTCAAATCAATTACCTCGAAATTGAATCCAACTTGAGAAAGTAGAGAAAATGACGCACTGAATCCAAGTCCTTTTCAAGTGAAACCCTACCTCAATGCAAAGGTCATATTAATTTTTCAAACCAATTATTATATATGTTTAATATGAATGTATTGCGTGTATTTACACAAATGCGCAAGTTGATCACGCCCTGCAAATTCTTCTTTATAAACTATACCAATTTCATAATTTTTTTATTTATTTATATCCTTTGTCTCTGATATAGTATAATAACAAAAGAAAAGAATAGAGAGAGAGAGAGAGGTCTGTTGGCCGTACGTTAGAGAAATTGCATGCGTGATATGGTATAAAGAAAACTCTCTCTCTCTCTCTCTCTCTCTCTCTAAAATATATATATGTAATGTACGCATGTATTGGTTGGAGATGAGGCTGCAGGACCAAATAACCGACCAGCCAACCACCCATTCTCTTGTACGGAAGATGCTTCTCTGACCAATGTAAGCTTCCCCATATGCAGGCAGTATGTCTTCAAGTATTTTATATATATATATATATATATATATATATATATATATTTTTTTTTTTTTTTTTGAGAAAACAAGTATCATATACTTATTAAATACTATATTCCATCTTTAAAAAAAAAAAAAAACTTTTTAATTTATTTACCCAATTTGTGCATTAACATTCGAGCGTGTCCTTAGACACAGACATGCTTTATATTATGCTGTTCTTGGCAAAATATTGTTTTTCAGCCCAATCTGAAAGAAATAAATAAAAAATTTAGAAAAGGTTAAAAGTTGCTTCTGCAGCAGGGTGTTTTAAATATCAGAAAAGTAGGGAACAACAAATTTTTATAGACGAGTAGCTCCAACAATTGGCTGTTCGGTAATCGGAAACGATTATTGTGGCCATTCAATCCTTTAACGATAATTATAGGTGTTTTTGTGCTCTTATTAAAATATATTTGAAAATTTCAAAAGGTATATTGAAATTTATGATGAATCCTTCATTCCATTGATAGTAGTAGTCTATATTAATTCAAAATGAGATGGTCATGATATCTCTACCACCTCAATAAAAGTACCATTAATTTTCAAATATATTTCAATAAATAACACATTTAATAAATATTTATAAGTTATATAAAAAAAAAAGTATTTATAAATATAAGATTTTTTTTTTGTGTGAATAAATAATTAATAAAGATCAACGTTAATCACTTTAATTTACACAATTAACATTGATCATGGTTAACTACTGTTTTCTCATGAAAAAAATCTACTATATTTAAAAATATCTTTTTAATTCTTGATATATTTGTAATTACCCCTTAATTATAAATATTTTCAAAATTAGTTTTTTTTTTTTAAATATATAATATTAATAAAAAATTATATTATATATTATATATTTTAAAAATTATGACAAGCGTCTTGTTTTAAGAACGTCCGTACTTGACATAGAAGAAATATTTGGGAAATTGTCAATTCGAATATTTCATATTTGCAACATTTTTTTCTGCCGACTTTTGAATTTCCAGAAATTTGGTTTCAGAGACAAATAACGTGAGCAATCAAGAAATACACATCGAATTGCTGCCCAGAAAAAAAAAACCTAAAAGGGTGTAAACTAAAGAAATACTGAGCAGTCTTGTTTACAAAACGACTCTTCCTAATCCAACATAAATTCCAAGTCCATGCGGCCATTTCTAAATGTTCCTGATCTTTTCTTCTAGCATCATTTGCAGAGCTCATAATAAAAATTACGACAAAGAATGAAGCTCGGTAAAATTTGACTTTGAGGAGACAAATGTACTCTTAGTTAGTTACATGAAGATTACAGACAGATGAGAGGCATTTGAACCCCCACAGAAATGTGCAACATGTTTTTGAGGCTATATAGGTTAAATGAAATCAATCATAGCTTGAATGTGAATGCATAACCAGGTATTCCGAGCTTAGTTTTTAAGTTCCAGTAAAGAGCTTGTTTGAACGCGATAGAATATCGCATCATGAAGCAAAAATCTTGAGAGTCATTCGACTTTTGCCACTCCAACACTGGGAATGCTGGTTTCAGCAACTGCTTCTTTTACGAACCTGGGAAAAAACAACAAATTCTTCAAGTTCGAGACACCGAGAATTCCCAAGGGGGAATATAAGATAATCTCTACTTACTATTGCCCACTATCCAAATAAAGAAGAAACTGTTTGTACCTTGCAAACTTGTCCCTTGACGATTGCAAGATGTAAATCGAGAGAATAAAAGATAGTGTGAGACCTGTAGGATGACAGAAGTCACAAAACCTTCATAAAGCAATTAAAGAAATGAAAATGTCACCTCTGATTTAAATTCTTAATCTTTAACAGAAGTTTTCCAATAGTGAGGTTCGTTGGCATAATTCACAACCCTCAATACACAAGAAGTTAGGATTCAATATCACTCCACTAAGGAATTGCAAGCATTGTGAATGGTCCGTGTGTGAACATGCAAAGCAAAGAATTAAGCCATAACAAGAAGTTCCTCGCCCAAGATAGAAATATCAGAAATTTTCCTTATAGAAGGCCTGTTTGTACCTGATCCAAACAAAACATATAATCCAGAAGTTACATCGATCTCTGATTGTTCCTCCCTGCAACATGAAAGAACTGAGATTTAACATTTAACACAAAGGTTGCCGAAAAGCTTGTATCACAGAGTAATAATAGAGCAAAGGGATAAGCAGGTGAGGACTGTTATAATCAGATTGTGATATACTAAAGAACTGGTTCCCTACGTTTGAGGATCAAATTTTTCAATTAACAAATAGTTAGTAATAAATGAAATCCATGTTATACAACTAAGAACTATATAAGCTTCTGGCCAATCAATAAAATGCAAATTACTAGACCTGCAATAAAACTCACCATGTATATCGGACCAGGACATGCTTTGGCCATTGTTGTGGATCCCAGAAATGTTTACTAACATGTGGATGCGTATCAATATCTATTTAAAAGAACACAGTCAAAGACGATGAAAAAATCACTGAGATGGATAAGTTATGAAATTGTCGAAAGTTGAGTAACATAAACTCTTTAAAGGGTTGTGAAACAAATGCATTGCCCTTTGCTTCCAAAATTATCTGTGCTTTACCAACAGGTATTAGACAACCAACTCTAAAATACTGAATGTTACCCAGAATTTTAATTATAATGCAAATCTGCTATGGTGTCAATCAAGGAATAGAAGCAAAGACAATAATTTTTTAAATGCATTGAAAACAATTCCTTCTGTAATGAACAGAGGATATTTGCCCATTTAGGAGACTCGGGGGATAGAAGCAATGATGTACAATAGTTGTTTAAAATGAATAGGAAATAATTCCTTGTTTAACAAGGCCTAAGATAGCCCCCCCAGCCCCCATTGCATTAGAGACTGGATAATTGCTCATTCAGTTATCTTAAATTAGATGAAGTCTCTCGGAAAAAATAAAAAGATATCCCCTTACCTATGTAACTCACTGACAAACATTCTAAAAGAAACTGGTAAGAGTTTACTCTAATGAAACTAACAATCAAAGGAAGTTTGAAAATTGTTTAATGTCCAGTAACTGTTTGAGCAGGCTTCAGGGATTAAAATTAATATGAAGAAGTCATCCATCTGTGGGATTCACACTGACGTGGAAAGGGTAAAATTAGTTGCGGAAACCATGGGATGCACCCGGTTTGAATTACCAATATCATACTTGGGGATACGGTCTTAGGGAGAACCTGAAAAGGCTGAATTTTGGGGACCAGTTGGGGTGTTCAGACTGTAACTTTCTAGAAAGGGTAAAAATATTTCTGACTGCATTTTTCACTAAATCAGTGAAAAGTATGTTTCTTGTTATGGAAAAACCTAAAGGCAAAAGTTCTAACCCTTGTTCTGTGAAATGTTAACGGCAAAGAATCCATATTTCTTTGAGTTAAGAAGTGGTTAGAGCATTAATAAAGTCAAAGTAACATACAGTGATGAGGCATATCCACTACTTTGGCAGTCACACCATGAAGATCACTTCCAGAGTACCTCTGCAGCACATATAAATTGACAATGATTGCCGGTTTGGTTGTATATAGTCAACTCTAAGAGACTGAATCATCCATTTTTTTTTGAATAATCCATTTTAATAAACAGATATCTAATCTTAATAGAATAAATACCATACCAAATTGACATCAATCATTGGAACCTCAGTACTTTTGCGATTAATCACAAGAAGCCATGGAACAAGAAACTTTTCTTTTCCAACTTGAAATGATCTACATACAAGTAAGACATATGATAGATTTTATTCTATAACATTTGTAATGAAAAATTCACAAAATATTAATACCATTAGTAGGTGGCCACGTAAACTTAACCAATATTCTAGAATGCATCTGAATTTGTGAATTGCCTTTTTTGGGGAGAAAACAGATTACAAGCTCATTTAATTAGAACTATGCTTTCATGCAAAATCCATGTATGTTACCCAAACTTTTATGTCATGTGGATAAAACTCCTACATTGCCACAAAAATAGGTAGAAGTTACAGGAAGTTGGAACTATTTCAACCTTAGAACTGGGTTTCCAAAGCTACACAATTGAACAAGAGGGGAAATATATAGATAATTGACATGACAACTACTACTACCACCAATAGTTTAATGCCACATGCATTATTTAACCGTTTTTCTTTCTTAAAAAAAAGCTCAAAATAGTAAAACAGATACAAAAAAATTTCATACAGTATTAAATTATTTGAAATGGTACTAAATTTTCAATAACAAAGCAAAAGTTCTATACTATTCTTCTCACCATGGGAGAATCCACACTAACCTCCACCATCTATTTTCATCATCATAACAAAATTATAAGCACAAAAAAAATTCTATAAAACAAGAGGTTCATGGTTGGAAAATGCAGATCGATCACTTCAATCAGTGTTCATTAGAAAAGTTGGTTTCAAATTTAGATAATCTAACACTCTAAAAAACATGCTAATACTAATAGACATAAACTAAAGAAAAATCAAAGCACAATCTATAGAACGAATTCCTCACAGTTTATAAGGATCAGCTCCCGTGTAGCCCACAGGCTTTGGAATAGGAATCAAGACCTAAAAATCGATATAGATAAACTCGCTTAAATCATGAAAAAACGAAGCAATAAACAAAATTGAACAACATATTCAACTCAATTTCGATGAACATCAAACCTCGCGATTCACAGCAAAAATTGGACAATGTCGACCGATCACATCTTGCCAAACTGTTCTCGACTGAAATGAAAAAAAATAAAATACAAATCAGAGAAAGAAACGAAATACTAATCTAAAAACAATCAGTCATGGAGAATTAAAAGTAAGACAGAGAATTTAGAAAACAAACCGAGTGATATTGTCCCATCTTGCTCATCGGAACGATATCGCCTGGCCTGTAAGCCATGGAAATCGATATCAATAACTGCACGGAAAGTAGGAGCAAGAAAATTGACGGATCATTCATCGTCGACGATGAATTTTGCCCTAAGATTTCGAAGAATTTAAGCTATACGATATTACAAATCAAAGAAATGGAATCGTTTTTTTTTTTTTTTTTTTCTTCTTTTCTTGAATTCGCGGGATTCAACTATTGAAAGGTTAAAGAAAGCTAAGCTTGAGCTAGTCTCTTCTTCTAGGAGACAGGATACAGTTATATGGGCCGGGCTCAATCTAATTGAGTTACCCATAATTCGGCCCATTTGTGAGAAACCTTTTCAATCCAAGCAAGCCCATTTCAGAAGTTGCCCCAAATCCAATTCAATCTAGCTGAGTCAATTTGTACATCTGAAAAATCAAGCGTAGTTTCCATACCAACCGTAATCAATTTTAATTTTCTAAAGTTATTAACGTTCATCATTATTAATCAATTATTCACGGTTAAAAAATCTACTAGATTTACTAATTTTAATCTTAATCCATCTATATCTATACTATATTATAAAACTAAAATACCCTCTTTATAATTAACAAATTATAAAATTAAATCAATATTTGAATTAAATAAGATAATAGATGTATCTACCTCAAATATAAAATATAAATAACAATCTATACCATATTAAAAAGCTAACAAGTTGGGAAAATTAATAATTTTAATTAAATTAAATCAATAATGATATCAAATTTATTAAAAACGTAACAAAATAATGATATCAAATTTTCTAAAACTATCAATATATTAAACTAAATTAAATATAAAATATAAATAATAAATAAATAAATAAATTCAAATTTAGTAAATAAATTTGAGTATTTGTCAATATTTGAATAAACTAAAATCAATAGTTTTTCAATCTATTAAAAACGTAACAAAATAATGATATCAATTTTTTTTAAAACTATTAATAGTTTTAATTAAATTAAATCAATATTTGAATTAAATAAGATGATAGATGTATCAAACAAAATAAGGATATCAAATTTTTTATTAAATCAATATTTGAATTAAATAAGATAATTATATAAAAATAAAAAAATCAAGGATTTGTCAATATGTTAAAACTTAACAAAATAATGATATCAATTTTTTTAAAACTATTAATAATTTTAATAACAATTAAAAAAAAAATTCATATTTACTAAAATTTCTAATTGTAATATAATTTTAAAAAAATCAAGATTTTATTTGAATTCAAATCATGCTTCTAATAAAAAATTAAAATCAAGAATTTGTCACTATATATACATTTGTATTTATATATATATATATAAAATCTAATTATAAAAAACAAAATCAAACAAACTAAAATTTCTAAATTGTAATTTTATTTGAATTCAAATCTTGCTTCTAATCTAAAAAGTAAGATCAAGAATTTGTGAATATGTAGGTACATTTGTATTTTTATATAAAATCTGATTTTAAAAAAGAAAAATCATTTCTAATTGTAATCTAATTAAAAAAATCAATATTTTATTTGAATTCAAATCTTCTTCTAATATAATTATATAAAAAAAATTAATATCGATTCAGATTTAGTAAATAAATATGAATTTAAATAATTAAATTAAAATTAGATTTTCATTCTAATTTAGTATATATAAATATCCCTATTCCTGAGTCTCTACCCTCTTTCAATTTTGTTTAAAAAGTGTCATTTCCATCTCATTTCTATAGTACGATAATTTTATTTGAATTCAAAAAAATCAATATCGATTCATATTTAGTAAATAAATATGAATTTAAATAATTAAATTAAAGTTAGAATTTTATTCCAGTTAAGTGTATATAAATAACCCTACTCTTGACTCTGTTCATTTATTGCTCTCTTTCAATTTTGCTTTAAAAAGTGCCAATTCCATCTCATTTCTATAGTACGGTATACGGTAAGTAATCTTTTCAATTTCATTATTTGTGTTTTATTTGTTTTTTTTAGTGTAATGTGTGTAATCTCTTCCTTTAATTTCAATTATGTATTAGTAATCCTTTTTTTATTAATCTTTTTAGATGGAAGGTGTTGCAACGTGATTTGGACGCGGAGCGACCGACGTCATAAAGATGTTTTGAAGTCGCCATCAACTATTTTCGAGTGTGATTGGTCACCATTTATATTAAAAATAAAAATAAATCGGTCTTTGAAAACCAGGTTAGGTTCGAGAGTCGATTGTGTGTAGGGAAGGTGTTAGCACCCTACAACACCCATTTGAAAACGGTTACCATATTTTATCAATTATTATCCTATTTTATTTAATTAAAAATAGTTCATTATTTAAGTAATCTTTCTTTAAAATTTGAATATTATTTTATAAAAGAAAATGTGAAATTCATGCATTTGTGGAAGAGTTCCACAAAGAGACATTACTTAATTCAACATTAATTATATTTTGTTTTATTTTATTTTATTTTTGAACGACACTTTATTTATTTATTTATTTTTGTAAGAAATTTTATGTGTTAAATAATTTAATTTTAACCTAGAAAACATTATCTTTTTTTTAAGAGGAATTCCATGCATTTATGGAAAATTCCACAAAAAGACATTACTTACTTCACCATGTAATAATTTTTAATTTTAAAAATTTTATGATATGTCACTTTTATTTTTAACAAATTTGTGTAAGTAACTTTATGTAACGCCTCGGGTTTTCGGTAAGTTTTTGATAAAAAAAAATAATAAATTTTCTCTTTTTAATCTCTTAAATTGTTTAAGAATAAAGTGTTTAAGATTAATTCTTATTATTAAGAATTAATTTAAAATATCTTTAGACTTAGATATTTAGGGAGATATTTAATTATTTATAAATGAATTTTTTTTTAAAAAAAAAAAGGAGGGGGAGGCGTACAAGAGAAGGGGAAAAAGAAAAAAAAAAAAGAACAAGTCTCTCACTGCTCATCCTCTCTGCACGTAAAAACCTAGACAGGAAAGGTAGGTATTTTTTTCTTCTTCTTCTTCATCTCTTTCTTTGATCGTTTGATTGTGAAATCAATCGATTCCGACGATTAATCGATTCGTAAACCCTTGGTCTCAAGGTGTGATTTTATCCTTAGGGTTCTTTTGGTGGAGTTGGGAAGGATTTGGAGAAGAGCCTATTCAAGATTGAAGTGAGGTAATGTTCCTATTCTTGGTTTTCTTTAAAAATTTCATTCTTAAAAAGCCTTTTAATTCTCCAAATTTATCAATTTATTGCAAACCCTAGAATTTCTAATTCAAGAAATTTAATGGAAAAACCCTACCAATTGTTGAGATCGCCACAAACCGACACACCGGAGACGACGAAAAGGGGGAAGCGGCCGCCGCTGCTGCTCCAAGAAGGCAGCCCCTGGGGCTGCCTTTGCTTCTTTTGTGCGCCGTTTCGCCGTGGGTCCCCGTTTTTCATTCTTGTATTTGGGTAAATTTAGGATGTATTTTTTTTTTTTAAAATTCGTTAGGTGGTGTTTTCAGGTGCTCGGAATCGTTGGAAAAATACTTGAGGAGTAATTTTGTTTTGCAATTACGGTGAGTAGAATTTTGTTAAAGTTAGAAATGTTCCATGTTTGAATTCCTGTTTCTTTAAAAGTTTAATTTTTAGAGTTTGGTAATTATCTTGGGTGTTTAGAAGTAATTAAAAAGGTTGTTCAGGTTGATTTAAAAACTTGGAAGAATTTAAGTAAAGCATGCTTAAAGATTGATTTTTAAAGAAGAAAAGGTTAATGGTATCGGTTCGAGAAGTTTGGATGTTTTATAGAATTTATATATCCTTCTTTCTTGAATGTTTAATCTGATGTGAGAAGTTATTAATGATCTTTATTATGCAACATAGATGCCGTTTGCATGTTAGTGCCAATTAAGAAAGTTTAGGCTTAGGCGGCTAGTTAGATACTGTTGCTAGATGTATTATCTGGAGATGTGATATTTTATTTGGATGTGTAGGTTTTGTTTTTCTTTTGGGAGTTAAGAAAATATAGCCGTTATGCCGCCGATTTCTCTTTAGAATTTTTATTAGATTCTAAGTTTTTGCTTAAGGGGTGAAATGGCATAGGCGTAGGCTAGTTTCACCTCTAGATTTGTAAAGATATTGGGAGTGACTGAGTTTGAACCAAAGGGTTAGTTGGATCTTTTGGCTTGTAAAGCGTTGTGGTTGTTTTGTGGGAAATCATATTATCTTAAAATACCTTGGGTAATATGGTTGTAGGTTCACATTAGGCAAGGCCTTGTCTAATGAAGAATAACTGTTAGGGGAGTTTATTTAGTGTGCACAACTTAAATAACACCTAACGGGGCAGGTTCATTCCATCTGTACAATGGAAAAGAATATTCCTAAAGGATTTAAATTGTAGAAAAATTATGTTTAAATTCCTTATGGGCGTAGTCTCTCTTTGTTTATGAATAAAGAGGAGATTAAAGGTATTAACGAGAAGGGTTTTCGATTAGTTTTAAATTGTAGAAAAATTATGTTTAAAAATAATTCGATTAGAGATGACTTATAAGTTTTGGAGTAAGCTTAATAATTCTTGGGAGTGAGTGGCTTGTTGGAAGTCGGAAAGGACGTTTATGGACTTAAGGTCATAGGAATCCTCTCAATGGCATAATTCTTTCTTTAACAATTTTCTATTCACTAGGCGTAGCCTCATGATGCTACATTTTTTTTTCAGGTAAAGGAAAGAAGAAAGCTGGTAAATGATGGATTCGTGGCGGGGGTTGATTGATTGATTTTACACGCCAGCGACGTTTGTTCTTTTCTTAATTGGGTTGTCAAAACTATATTGCTTTTGGATTATTTATTTTGTTGAGTTTTTATTTTGAGATGAAGTTATTGATTCTAATTCATCGTTTAATTCAATTGAATTTTAAGGATTTTGTTTGAAACGACCGGTCTGAACTAAATGTTTAGTTTTGATTTTTCGAAATAAATGGTTATTTGATTTTAGTTTGCTTCCGCTGTTGTTATTATATTTTCCATGTTTTTGGAAAAATTTCGGGTTGTTACACTTTATTTCAAAATAAAAGATTTTTTTTTCAATGGGGAATTTCATGCATTTGTAAAAGGTTTTATAAAGAGACAATTACTCAACCTCAAACTTATTTTATTTTATATTAAAAGATCTGAGTTTACCAACACTTTAAGTTAATTTCATTCTTAATATATAATGAAATATGAACTAACCACTAACACTTTTTGAATATAATCCTTGATAAATTTAGCTTCTAAGTCATGAAACTTACAGAGAACTTAGACTTTATTTTTTATATGAAAATAACAAAAAAAAGTGGACAAATAGAAAAACCAAAACAAATTGAAAGTCAAGACTTTTTTTTTATATTTAAAATAATAATAATAAAAGAGAAATGAGAAATCTCACTTAAACAGCGGCATACTTATACCCAATGAAATCTGATGTTAGAAGACTATAAACCCAATCTCCACTGTTTAGATTGAAATACCTCGTCTCAGGAACACATTGTCTAAATTTCAGAACGATCCAACGGTAAAATGATCTCCAAATAGGTTGTGAAAAGCTAAAAAGGGATTGCAATTCTCCAACTTTTTTCCTCAAAAACACTCACATTCTCTTTCTGACGTTGTGAGTTTTTTTGAATGGTTTGTTCTTGAGATTTGGCAAGAAACTTTTCTTATTTCCTCTACCTTTAGGTCTTGAATAAAATAAAAATAAGGACTCTCGAAAAAAAAAAACTTTGATGGGAAAGAAGAAGATATGGTGATGGAGATTTGTGATTACATGTAAAGAAATAAGAAATGTTGGTGAAAATGGTATGGTTTTCTCCCTATTTCTTTTTGTTTTCCCCCCTTTCTTGATGATTTTAAATTCTTTTATAGATGCAGGGAGTTAGTTAAGGTCATGGATACGTGAGATTGAGGAGGAGTGGAAGAGATGGAAAGAAAATGATGGACAGAAGAAAGAAAATGAAGGAAATGGAGATATGTGGAGAGAGAATCAAAGTAAATTGAATGTATGAAATTAGTTTGAGAGAGATATCAGAATAATATTCCTTTACTCTCTCAAACTCTATTTTTAATAAATTAATTAATTTTATCTAAACATATCTTTCTATCATCAACTTTTATTTGAATTGAATTATAGATTTAATTAACAAAATATAAAGGCTTTATCACATAAATCTTTAATTAATTAATTTTTGTAAAATTGGAATTCAAATTTAAATAACATAAAATATAATAATAATAATAATAATAAATTGAAATTGGACAAAATACGGTATTTACAGCTTGTCCCCATTTGTACATCTTTGAAGAATTAAAAAGTTGAACAAATGAATAGATATAGTATTTGGAAGGCGAAATTTTTATTTTGAAAATGTGAAAGATACCGGGACTGAGCCGCAATAGTGCGAAAAGTAAAGATACTGAGTCTAAGCCGCAGTAAAGCGAAAAGTAAAATACTGGGTCTGAGTTGCAGTAGTGCAAAAAGTAAAGATACTGGGACTGAGCTGCAATAGTGCGAAAAGTAAAGATACCGGGTCTGAGCTGCAGTAGTGAGAAAAATAAAGATACCGAGTCTGTGCCGTAATAAAGCGAAAAGTAAAATACCGGGTTTGAGTCGCGATAATGCAAAAAGTAAAAGTAATGGGTCTAAGCCATAGTATATGAAAAAAGCAAAATGTGATGAAGCTTAGGTGACTAGACTTCGATCTCTATCGAGTTGGATTTGGCTTTGTGTTGCCTCTACCGGGATTAAACCGTAGTAGAAGAAGTAAAAATGTGATGGTATTGGCTTAGTCAGCTCTACCGGAATTAAACCACAATAGATGAAGTAAAAAGTGTGATGGATATACCTTGGTCGTGTTGGGATTGAGGCCTCTAAAAGAGTTCTTAAACGGAAGTCCCAATGATCTTTCCTTGCAGTATAATATAATCAAAATCTAAATGCATAAAAGAAATACTAACCCTTGTAGAGAAGTGTCTGGTTCTTCCTCGTTCTTGTCTGGTTACGATCCAGGGACCACCAAAAAGATCTTCCTCACTAAGCACAACAGAGAATCGGTGCGTGGGCACTATCTCATTTGGAAAAAGGAAAAGGGAAGAAAAATTTCTTCCCTTTGACCACACTGTGGCCGGTGGCTAAGAGAGAGGAGGAGAGAAATTTTTCCTGAGCCTTTTACTTTAACTCTCTTAGTTATGTATTTTGGGGTCACCCCAAAGTTCCTATTTATAGGAAAACTAACGCCTCAGAAAATCTTTTGAATATCTTTTAATTATTAAATAATTAAATAAGATATTCTAAAATATATTTGAATAATAAAGATATTATATTTTATTCCATAATGAAATAGCTCATATCTTTTATTTAAATTAATCAATATTAATTTAAATATATTATTCCATCTTCCATTTAAATTAATCACATTAATTTAAAATAAGATATTCATATATTTTAAATAATAAAATGCAAAACCCCTTAGTCAACTCTTTGACCAAAGTGGCGTGTGACCCCATCATGGGTCACACACCCCTATCATCATCTCATGACATTATTGGGCATTTTATTTTCCTTTTTATTTAATGGAACAATTCTGTTAAATAAATAAATAAAACTCCTTTTATTTATTCCAATAAATAAAACTCCTTTTATTTATTCCAATAAATAAAACTCCTTTTATTTATTCCAATAAATAAAACTCCTTTTATTTATTCCAATAAATAAAACTCCTTTTATTTATTCCAATAAATAAAAATCCTTTTATTTATTTCCTCTTTAATTTGACAATCTCAAATTAAATATTTAAATAGACTCCTCTATTTAAATCCCCATTAATTTTGGACAACTCAAAATTAATTTAATTAAATAGACTATTCTATTTAATCTCTCATAATTAATTAAATAGACTTTTCTATTTAATAATTAAATAGACTCCTCTATTTAATTCCACCATTAATTAAATAATTAAATAGACTCCTCTATTTAATTTCTTTTAATTAATCAAATAGACTCCTCTATTTAATTCCATTTTTCCAAAGAAATTAATCATATTAATTTATGTTCTCAATTACATGCGTTAGCTCGGAGAACTTAACGGACCTATAGGACTAAGCTCCAATGATCCAGAATTACCTTTGATTAAAACTCCTTTTAATCAATTAATTCTCATTCATTAACTCCTAGATAACTCCACTAAATATCTAGAGTTGCACTCTTAGTACTATAGACATAGTTATGTCCATTGGCTATAATCATTAACTACATTTTGATCCTTCACAAGTTAGTTCGTATCTATGGCTAGGTATTTGCACCGTATTAACCTCCATGATACATCTTGTTCCCTAAGCCCAACTGATTCTCCAATGAACAACCTTACATAATCTCCATTATGCGTCTTTAACCTTTTTCTTGATTAAAGGGATATGGGGCCCCGCTGTTCAAGACCGAATCAGTCCATAAGGGAACTACTTATCTATTTTCCTATATGGAAAAGGGTGAATTCCAATTCTTGTGTAATTACGTTCCCAACTATAAGCAAGATGCAATCCCCAAAGTGGGAGGCATATTGAGCGAACTATACGAGTCACTCTCACCTATGCAAATCAAAGGTTTGTCCCTTGTAAACAGGAGTTCGTAATCCACTTAGGATTAAGATCAATTGGACATGATCAACCGGTTGATAAGCAAAGTGTCTTTCTGTAACGGCTTTACCAGAAGACATTAAGTTTATCTTAGTCCAGTCTACTACAATCTCTATTGCAGCAACACCCCCACTCATATGTCTCTACATGACCGATCCAGATGAGATCATTTGTGCCAATTCACAAGTGGGCCATGTTAGTGGTGTTACCAGAAATAAGGCACCAACCTTTATTCATGTACCACAGACGATTTGAGTTACAACTTGAGTGAATCTTCCCGCATCACATGCTCACTCTAAGTTATCATTAGTAACTCTGGATCTTATGATGGATTATATATATTAATTAAATAATAAATGACAATGTAAATATTACTAATTAATAATTCCTTTATTTATTTATAGTTTACCGGATTACAAAAGATTTAGGGCAGAAACCCCAACATGTTGGACCTCTATAGAACCGCAATAGAATAAAAATGTGATAGATCTGACTTGGTCAGGCCTCTACAAGAATTAAATCGCAGCAGAAGAAATAAAATTATGATGGATCTGGCTTGGCCAGACCTCTACATGGATTAAACTGCGGTAGAAGAATACTAATGTGATAGACCTGGCTTGGTCATGCCTTTACAGGGATTAAACCGCGGTAGAAGAAATAAAATTATGATGTATCTGACTTGGCCAGACCTCTACAGTGATTAAACTACGGTAGAAGAATACTAATATGATAGACCAGGCTTGGTCATGCATGTTTTGGGATTAAACCGCATTAGAAGAAGTTTTAAAACAGTGATGGATATGGCTTGTCCAGACCTCTATCGGGATTAACCCGCAGTAAAAGACCTTTCCAGGCCTCTACGGGGATTAAACCGCAGTTGAAGATGTATAAAGGTAATTTTTGAAGAATGAGCTTGCGCCATTCTCATAGTGAGAAAATTATGGTGTGTGTCAGTAAAAATGAGAAAACATTTTAACCCTCTAAAATGCAAAGTATAAAAAACCAATGCATCGTTTTTTTATTCATCGCATAATTTGGTTTTGAATGTTTTTTTTAATTAAAGTTCAAAATAAAGTTGAAGTCAATGACAATTTAATGCATGGTTCATTTGTTGAAGCAAATTTAATGTGATAAAAATTGATTTGCAAGAGATGTTTATTTTTTGTTTTCATTCAATTTTAAAAGATTATTGAAATCAATGTGTAATGAATGTTGTAGATACCGTATTTTGCCCGACTCAATTTTGTTAAGAAATTTTAATATGTTTGATTTAAAAAGAAAAATGTTTTTTTCTCTCTTATTCTTCTTTTACATTAACTTGTAATTATTTGTTTAGAAAAAAAGAAAAAAAAAGGTTTTGAAATTTTTTTAAACAAAAAAAAAAAGGTTTTGAAAATATTATCACTATTATTGTTATTATTATTTTTACTATAAATTTAAGTAATTGATTTAATTTTTTGATTGAGGATTTGTTTTAGAAAGAAACAAATTTAAAGCCTAAATTTTGGTGCAGATTAAATGGATAGGTTGTACAAGATCTGTAATTGAAATAATTTTGGAAAAAAAGGCTAATTGGAAGGATATTTATTTTGATTGATTTTAAATTAAGTAAATTGGGGACGGTGGAGTCTAACCTAAAGGAAAACCCTACAAATTGAACCCTATTTGTTAAAAAAAATAATAGAGAAAAATATTTAAAAAAATCATTTTTCACCCAATTTGAACAAATGTTATTTATTTTCTTTCCATTTTTTGAAAAAAATAAATAAAGTAAATCTTTCTTATCTTTTGCGCTATTATTATTATTATTGTTTTTCCCACATTTTTTTTTCTTTTTCTTTCTAAAAGGATTTAAAGAAAAAAAAAGGACTTAAGAAAAAAAGGATTGACCATGCATATTGTTTTGTTTTTTTTTTTTAAAAAAGAGGAAAAAACAAAACAAAACAAAATATAAAAAAAAAGGATGAAATTTTTTCATGCATATCATTTCATTTCTTTTTATTGTGAAAAAAGAAAATGACATTCATTTCAATTCATCAATATTAAGGAGTAAACAGAAATATGAACATCAATAAAGCATCCCCGTTTGTCATTGCATTGAAAGTTGAGGAGGGTGAACTGTCAGGACTTGGTCAGGGCACACACAACAAACTTTTGGAGACAGTTTGTTAGAGGATGTCACAATACCAATCAAAGGTATAAGTTTTCTAGGGACTCAGCTAGAGCCTCTAAAACAAGTATGGGAGAATCTCACGGATGGAAGGAAGGAAGAATTTATTCAGAAGTACAGCCATATAGCTCAATTTTTATATGTGTCTATCAATTATTTCGTCTTGAGAGCATTGATTCAGTATTAGGATCCTGCGTACAGTTGTTTCACATTTGGGCCCATAGATATGACCCCCGTTATCAAAGAGTATCAATCCCTTCTTCATATACCTTGTCCATTTAAGAATAAAGTTTATAGCTATGGTAAGGATGTGACAATGAGCAGAGCATTATCTAATATTGTACAGAAGATTCGTGCCACAAAAGTGGACAAATAGATCAAGAAGAAAGGAGAAAGTCTTTGTATCTCTATGGAGTATTTGATGAGCCTTTGTCAAAAAATTTCTAATGATTGAAGAGAGCTCACATTAGTAGTTCTTGGCATTTGCAATGCAATATTGTTTCCAAAGGTTGCAAGATATGTTGAAGAGCGAGTGGTAAAGTTATTTGTCAAGATAGAAGATGGGGTTAATCCTAGGGGTGAAAGAAAAAACCGAAAAAATAAACCGGGCCGAAACCGTAAAAAATCGAACCGTCCCGGTTTCCATTATTCAAAAATCGTACTGAACCGGCTAAAACCGGAACCAAACCGGCTTCTAAAAAACAAGTAAAAATCTCATACCCCTTCCCTATTTCCCCTAATTTTTATTTATTTATTTTATTTTATATATTTATTTATCACTTTATTTTAATTTATATTTTATATATTTATTAATCTAATTTTTTCAACTAAGTTTTTGTTTATGTTTGATTTTTTTTTTGGTTTCATCCTTCAATGTTGGAGGATTTTTTTTAAAACTAAAAGTAAATGACCTATACTAGAAAAACCGGAAAAAACCAAAAATCAAACCGGCAAAAACCGTTCAAAACCTGGCCGATTCATATTATAAACCGAACCGGTCCGGTTTTTAAAATTAATTGAAAAACCGGACCGAACCGAACTGGTTTCACCCCTAGTTAATCCTATCATACCCATTTTAGCTGAAACTTTTCGATCATTGAATCATTGTCGCACAAAGAAAGTAGGGAAATTTATAGGATGTGCTCCACTCCTTTATATATGGATCCTTAGCCATGTTGAATGTCCACCCGAATTCAATATTTCAAGAATAAAGTTCACCAATTCTTGGAATATGATGCAGAATCCTATCTTAGAGTTCACTTGAACAAACTTAGGTCAAATTTTATCAGAGAAGAAAGTTTGGGTGGATTTCTTCTCAACTTTGAAGATAGAAAATGTATGATTAAAAGCATTATGGATGTCACTTAAGCCAATTATATATAGATATGGTGACTTCCAAACACTTCCACTTCTTGATGCATGGGGAGTCATATCTTATGCCCCATTACTGGTGTTGCGACAAATAGGCCAGAAGCAGTTTATTCCAGCTACGAGTGATTTACAAAATTTTGAATTTGCATATGGTTCCGAAGATTCTGAAATTGAAAATACAACTGATAGAGACTGCATGGAAATCTGTCTGTGCTATTCAAAATGGGCTACATTGCCGCATTACGACACCGGGCTATGAATTATGGCATTCAAAAGGGAGTAAGAACATAATTGATTCATCGACTCATCAAGGAACAAAAAAGATTGGTGAAGATGTAACAGTAGTATAGGTTCCTGAGCAAAAATCGTGTGAGGAAGAATTTCTTATCATGCAAAAGAAGAATTCGACTCTAGTGGAGGAAAATAAACGTTTGCAAGAAGAATTAAAGCTGGGGAAGTTATGAAATACATTACTAGAACAAGAGCTACAGAAGATGAAAGACAATGTGAAGAATCAAGAGAAATTAGAAAAAGAGATTGTTGCATTAGACACAAAAAATCGTGATATCAATCGGAGAATGCACAAACTAAGAAGAGATAAGTCAGTTTTACAAATAGTTGTGAAGTCACAAGATGATCAAATTGAGAGGCATCGGTCATAAATTATCTCACTCGAGAAGTTGGCTAAAGAATTAGAAGAAATTATCAATACAAAGAATAAAGACATAGATGAAATAGAGGAAAGCAACTGTCTCTTATAACGAACAATTGAAGATTGTCAGTTGAGTGTTAATAAGAGCGGAGCAGAGTTGATTCACGCACTAAATGAAAATAGAAATTTAAGGGAGGCTACTAAATCACTTGTGAATCTTTTTAAGAAATTTCATAATATATTTGAAAGTTTGATGAGGGAGCATAAATTTTTAGAAGATCATTACCACGAATTGAGAAATAATTTTGAGTCGGTGCGACAAGAGAATGCTACGATATGTCGTAATATTGAGCAAGTCGTCATGCAAATCTAGAAGGCAACTAGAAGGGTAGATTGATTAGCAAGGGAGGTGTCAGCTTTGGAGGAACCAAATGGCCAGGAATTGATCAAATTCTTGGGAAAGATTCATGAAGACCTAGAGCACTCTTGTTAGCAAGAGACAAGCCTTTGATTTGCATAGGTGAGAATGACTCGATATAGTTCGCTCAATATGCCTCCCACTTTGGGGATTGCATCTTGCTTATAGTTGGAAACGTAATTACACAAGAATTGGAATTCACTCTTTTCCATATAGGAAAATAGAAAAGTAGTTCCCTCGCATAATGGAGATTATGTAAGGTTGTTCATTGGAGAATTAGTTGGGCTTAAGGAACAAGATGTATCATGGAGGTTAATACGGTGCAAATACCTAGCCATGGATACGAACTAACTTGTGAAGGATCAAATTGTAGTTAATGATATTAGCCAATGGACATAACTATGTCTATAGTACTAAGAGTGCAACTCTAGATATTTAGTGGAGTTATCTAGGAGTTAATAAATAAGAATTAATTGATTGAAGGAGTTCAATCAATATAATTCTAGATCATTGGAGCTTAGTCCTATAGGTCCATTAAGTCCTCCGAGCTAACACATGTAATTGAGAACATAAATTAATGATGATTAATTTCTTTGGAAAAACGATTTCAAGTATTTGATTTGAAGTTGTCAAATCATTTAAGGCAAATACAAATAGAGGAGTCTATTTGATTAATTAAATGAAATTAAATAGAGGAGTCGATTTAATTATTTAATTAATGGTGAAATTAAATAAAAGAGTATATTTAATTATTTATTAAATAGAGAAGATTTAATTATAAAAGTCTAGTTAAATTAAATTAGGTCTATTTAATTAAATTAATTTGTCAACAAATTAATGGGAATTTAAATAGAGGAGTCTATTTAAATATTTAATTTGAAAAAGTCAAATTAAAGAGGAAATAAATAAAAAGAGTTTTATTTATTTATTTATTTAATGGAATTGTTCTATTAAATAAAAAGAAAAATAAAATGCCCAATATTGTCATAAAGATGACATGGTGAGCGCGTGACTCACGGGTAGGGTCACACGCCCCATTGGTTAAATGGTAACCAATTATTTACATTTTATTTTAATTAAAATATATGAATATCTTAAATGTTAAGATATGGAATAATTATTTTAAATTAATAAAGATTAATTTAAATAAAAGATATGGGATTATCTTATTATGGAATAAGATATTATATCTTAATTATTTAAAATATATTTTAGAATATCTTTATTAATTATTTGATAATTAAAAAGATATTCAAAGATTTTCTTAGGTGTTGGTTTTCCTATAAATAGGACCTTTGGGGTGACCCCAAAATACACACGGTTAAACAGGCTCAGAAAATTCCCCTCCCTCTCTCGTTGCTGCCGCCGCCCTTAGGGTATAGGGAATAAGTTTTTTCTTCCCTCTTCCTTTTTCCAAAGAGGATAGTGCCCACTCACCGATTCTCTTTTGTGCTTAGAGAGGAAGATCTTTTTGGTGGTCCCAGGATCGTAACCATTGAAGAACAAGGAAGAGCCAAACACTTCTCGACAAATGTTAGTATTCGATTTTATGCATTTAGAATTTTGTTAATATTATATTGCAAGGAAAGATCCTTGAGACTTCCATTTGATAACTCTTTTAGAGGCCTCAATCCCAACAACTGGTATCAAAGCAATCTTGTTAATATAATATTTTCAAAATTATATGATGGGAATCAAAACTATTTTAAAAGGAGTTTTAAAATTGTGGTTTTGTGTTTTGGTTGAATTAGGATTTATTGGTCTAGGTTTTTCTTTCCTAGAAATTTTGTAAACCCTTCATTGGGTATAGGAAAAATTTGTAATCGTTTTAATAATATGGAGATATCGATCGAAACAACGGAGGAAAGAAAGATGAACTGGATCCCGACGGTACCAAAAGAGTCGGTACCGCGAGCTGCAGGTGGAGAGCACCACCACGGTGGCGCAGCTCGGCTGCTTCAACGAAAAATAATAATAATAAAATTGGGGCGGCGGCGCCTAGGGTTAAAACCTTAGGTGCCTCCCCTCGGTTTTTTTGGTTTTCATTTTCTGGAGATCCTGAAGAAGTTCAAGATGGAAATTAATTTATATTTAGATATAGATTTTAATTTTCATAGATTTGGCCAATATTATCCCAACCAAAATTGCTTATTTATTTATTATATATTAGATATAATTAAATAGTAATTATTCATGCATAAAGTATTCCATAAATTATTATTCCCATCATAAATACATAAATTCCATGATCATGCATCATTAATGGAGATTATTGATATTATGCTCATGCCTTGTATGAATATAAATGTTATATTTATTGTGCTAGAATTTTAATTCAGGGGTTAATTAGTAATTACTAGCAGCATGTTTTAGGTTTTAATTAAAATGGTCTAAAAGAGTTTAGTAACCAATATTTTAATTAATTGTTTAGTTTTAAATAGGATTTGAAACTAAAACCTAAAAGATGAGGTGTCATTATTTTTAATTAAAGAGTTAATTAAAAATTAATGAAGTTGAAATTATTAATTTAAATATAACTTTGTCGAGAAAGCTCTGCCCAAGATAAGTGGTTATTTAATCGTTCCATTAACATGGGACCCCTCTAACTAGGAGCGATCTGTGAGTCATATTTTATTAATAATTCTCTTCATTGAGACGGTGCATAATGTGTTAGGATTAATAGAGATTAATCACTTGGCTTTCACATTAAAATCAATCTAACCAATCTATAAGAGCTATTATAAGTTAGATTGAACTTAGAAATTAGAGGTAGCCTGGGTATATCTAAGTTAAAAGCCTTAGCTAGCTATATTGAGTGGGAGAAGGACAAGTGACAACATGTCCTGTGGTCACCAAGTTGGAATCAATGAGTGAGATTCATATAGGGCTTTTGTGGTGTTGGTAGCTCTTTACTCATTCCCTCCTGGAAAGTAACCGTATGGATCAATACCCGGGTGATTCTCTTCAAGATAGGATTTTTTAGAGCTTTTGATGTTTGACTCTCCCTTCGGTGACACTCATCAAAATAACTCTAAGCAATCTAAAACTTGGGTAACACTCAAAGGGATTAATTTAGAAAGACTCTTAAGAGTTTTGATGTTTGACTTTCCTTTCGGTGACACTCATCAAAATTAATATTTAAGTGATCTAGATGTTTCACCTGACCAAAACATGGTAACTAAAGAACTGGATATGAGATAGCCTGGGGATGTTCATTAGTTGAGATGAGTCTCATTTTAGTGGGAGGGAACCTTGACCTGCCTACGTAGGCATCGTTCCTGTCGCACTAATATACCATGGCATAGAAATTGTATTTTATGGTTTTAGAATTTCATTAAATATGCATTCATGCATCACGTTTAATAAATGCCAAAAGTATGTATGAATGGATATGTAAAATTATATTACTAACCATGTGTTTATTTATTTATCAGCAAACTCTCTAATTGCTATTCTTGCTACTGAAAAATTGAATGGTGAAAATTTCGCCACTTGGAAAAACAACATCAATACCATTCTGGTTATTGAAGATCTCAAATTCACCCTTCTGGAAGAATGTCCTCCAGAATCGCTTGCTAATGCCGCTCGAACGTTTCGAGAAGCATATGATTGCTGGATCAAGGTTAACGAGAAAGTTCGTGTTTATATCTTTGCTGGACTTACTGAAGTCGTATCCAAGAAGCTTGAACCTCTGCCTACAACATATGAGATGCTGCAATCAGCACAAGAGATGTTTGGCAAGCCATCCGAGTAAGTCAAGCACGAGGCTCTCAAGTACTTGATTTGATAGGTCAAGTGAGCCTTTATAGTCTCTTGATCGTGGGCCTCATGACTGGACTAGTGCTGGACTAGGCTTAATGGATCTTTTAATGGCCCGAAGAAGATTAGCTCTTCTAGGCGGCAATCTAGATGGGTTTGGACCCAAAAGGGCCGGTCTGATGTACACGGCCCATACGAGGACTATTTTTGCCCTTTACAGTTTCCCCTATTTCTTGGATCGAAAAGTCCTGTGCGGGGAATAGTATATGTTCGGATTGAGGCGTGGAGCTTGTTTTGATCCATTATTGACTTGAGATGAAGGGCAGGCATGACTCTTGGAAAATAGACCATTTCGGCCTCGTGATGGTTCGGGCTTTCAATGACACTCTTAACAATCGTGGATCGTTGTGCCTCCATGTGGACTCGTTAGCTTCGGGGAACGCAATCCTTTGGAAAAATCGATCTGTTGGGCTTTGAAGTGGGTTTGGTTCCCAACAAAGCATTTCGTATGCGGATCGTCGTGCTGATCTCCACGTGTCACAGTGGTTGGACGCGTGTTCCCTCCTTTAAATAGTTTTTCCCCTCATAATTAATGGCTTGTTTGCCAGTCAAATTCAAGGGTTGTCTGAAGGTTTCTCTCTTTCGAAAAGACTTTCTGCCATTGACGTTTTATTTCCTCGAAGCTTTCTCTGTCTTCTTTCAAGGTTAGTTTTCGCTTCCATCTTTTCGGTCTTTTCGGCCGAGTTCCCGACATATGGGTCCAAGCCTTACTTGTTTGTTATGAAATAAAACTTGGTGTTTTACTTACTTGTTGCCTCGTCATTTTTTTTTGCCTCTGAATAAATATGTTTTTTTTTCTTTTCCGAACGTATATCTAATGACTTGGCAATTTGCCTAATGGGTTAGGGCTTTTAGTTGATGAGATACTTGGATGTTTGTACGGAAAACTATGTAATACTCATATATTAACTTGAAAATGGGCCTCTTCGGCCAAGTATTTACATAGTTTTTCTCATTCTTACATATGATAAATCCTCAAATGTGTGGCGTTCCAAGCCTTTGGAACTGATTTCCTTTTTAGGTTTTCGAGGCAATAAGTTCTCGACTTGACTTCTTCAGTGACACAATATGGACATTCCCAGTTTGGTCCAAGCTTTCCTGCTCCGGTTCTTGAGTGTTTTGAAACACTTTCCTCAGGACAAAATCGTTTACTTTGAAGACGCACTGTTTCACTTTCTTCTCGAAGTACTTGGTCAATTTCCACTGGTAGCTTGCGAGGCGAATCGGCGCCTCCTCTCTTCTTTCTTCGATGAGGTCTAATACCTCCACCATCATGGTGTCATTTTTTGCTTCTGGAATCGAACTTCGAGTAATGGGGATGATCATCTCGGTGGGGACAACGACTTCTGCTCCTAAGGCCATGGCGAAGAGTGTTTCGCCTGTTGGAATTCTCGGAGTGATCCGGTACGCCCAAAGGACTCTTAGTAACTCTTTACCCCTTTCATTAGTTGTAGTCTTTTTTTCAGAGAGTCCGTGATGGTCTTATTTGATGCTTCCGCTTGTCCATTAGCTTAAGGATATCGGGGTGTTGAATATCGAAGTTCTACCCTTTTATCGGCGCAATACTTTTGGATGGACCTTCCTATGAATTGGGCCCCGTTGTCTGTGATGATAACTTTGGGAATCCTGAAGTAGGTGAATATGTTCTTTCACAGGAAAGTTTCGATCTTTCGCTCCATAATTGTTGCTAACGGTTCACTTTCTATCCACTTAGAAAAGTAGTTGGTACCCATAAGAAGGTAACATTTCTATCCCGGAGCCAACAATAATTTTCCCCCTAAGTCTAGCCCTCATTGCATGAATGGCCAAGGGGCTGAAATTGTCGTCAAGGCTATGGTTGGAGCGTGGATGGTTTTGGCGAACCTTTGGCATTTGTCACATCTGGACACAAAGTCCTTTGAATCTTTGGGTAGCATGGATGGGCATGGCCAATAGCCTGTGGCATTCTGTGACATCTGGACTCAAGGTCCTTTGAATCATTGGGCATGGTGGGCTTTTTTTTAGTATGTAGGACTGAACTCTCCATTTTTCCCAAACATTTTGAGATATGATGCCGTTGAAAGATCTCTTACCAACTCCCCTTGAATAATCGAATATCCGGGGGCGCTTGATCGGCTTTTTCAAGCTTCCAATTTTCCTTCCGGCGATCGAGTAGACCCCGAAAAAATCTAGAATTTCATTTCTCGAGCGGCCTCAATCTCTTGATTTTGTTCTCCGGCATTTCTTGAAAGATCCGTCCACCCTTCACTCCCCTTTATGGGGGGTGGTTTTTTTTTTGCTCAGGGCAAGTAATCAGAGGATCACTCTTCTTGTTTTGGAATTCATTGCTGATCCGAGAATAGACAATGCATCGGCGTGTCCGTTTTTAGTCCTTGGAACTTGATTGATATCATATTTAGTGAACTAGGACAAGAGGGATACGACTTTCCCTAAGTATTTCGCCATTCTAGTGTCTTTAGCTTTGAACATACCCTTCACCTGGTTTACCACTAGTTGGGAGTCGCTTTTGACGTTTTCGGGTCCCAATTTCTCTGTTCCCTAAGTTCAAGTTGGTGTCTTCAGCTTTGAACATACGCTTCAAATCGATCGCGATCCCAATTACGGCTCTCTGAAAATCGAGAAGTGCAGTTCTGATTTCTAAGAGGTATCCTTTAATCTTTGATTTGGTTTCATAGGGTCCAAACCTCCTTCTGTGTGACGGGGTAACCGTTTGTGTCACCTTGTTGTACGGGGTCATTTACGCTGGGATGATTTACTAAATTAGCGGAATTTATTTATTTTTTAGTAACACAAATTAACACTTAATTTAGGATCTATTAATATCATGCAATTTGTGATAAAAAACGCGAAGAACATGTAGATTCATGCTTTATTTTCGAAAATTAAAACCTGAACTTACAATGTTGGTTAATGGAGAATCGGTTGGAGGTTTCTTTCGACTTCAAAACCTCGACAACCCCAGGATCTTCTACGCTATATCCCGTCGATCAAACGAAACCTGATTGTGGGATCGAACTTAAGAAGAAATTGGGAAGAAGAAAAAAAAATTTCTTCCCAATGGCTAAGGAAAATCGGCAATGAGGGAGGGAGAGGAGGAAGAGGGAGGGTTCCAACTTTCTATGGAATTGAATTGTGTGATTTATGAATGACCCAACCCTCCTATTTATAGAAAAATAGGAATCCTATTAGAATTAATCTATAGAGATAAATACAAAAAGAAAAAAGATTATCTCTTTCTTTTATCTTGAAATTTCAAAAAATGCCATAGATAAATAGGAGATTATTTTCTTTTCTTTATTTTATTTATCTTGGGTAAATAAATCTATGTAATTATTTTAGGATATAATTCAAGCAATTATCTCTTCCCAAAAAATACATGGTGGCGGAATTATAATGTATAATTAATAAATAATTCCAATTTATTTAATTAATTATTTTGGACCAATTCCAATTGGGTTCATTAATCCAATTGGGCTAGAAATTCTCTCTTAAATTAATAAGTCCAACTTAATTAATTTATTTATTAATTACCATTTAAATAAAATATTTTATTTAAACAATTAATAATATTAATATTTTCTCCCGACTAAATATTATCAAATTATATTTAATTATTAATTTCCATTTAAATAATTTTCATTATTTAAATAATTAATAATGAATATTTTAATTATTAATTTCCATTAAATAAACTCATTATTTAATTAATAATTTTATTTGATAATATTTTATTATTAATTAATTAATTTTAATTATTAATTTCGTTTAAATATAATTATTTAAACAATTAATAATTGTTAATTAATTTCAAATTATTAATTACCATTTAAATATACTCAATATTTAAATAATTAATAATATCTAATTAATAATATTTCATTATTAATTTCCGGTTAAATAAATTTATTATTTAAAAAATTAATAATGTTTATATTAATTACCGTTTAAATATACTCAATATTTAAACAATTAATATTGCCTATTTTAAGTAATTCACTTTACTTAAAATTTCCATTTCTTCTACTTGATTTCGCGACTACGATATTTGGGCTAGCATAGGGACCGATGGACCTATAGATCATGGGCTTAATAATTAGTCAATTAAGTGATTAACACATAATCGTATAATTACTTATTATCTAACTATGAATAATTCCACTATAGATTCATAGTGAACTCCCTCACTATAGATGAGTTATGTCCATTTAGTTTATCATTATTTATATCTGTGATATTATCCTTCACGTGGAACCGGCGGATAAATTTACTACGGACCTTTATGCTTGTGTTCCCGTGATTCTCCAATGAACTTTATCTTTAGTCGAACTAGAGATAAGATACGTGATCATGGAAGTCGTGACGTCACTTGTTCATGTCTCGAAATTCATCAAGGAGTTTCCTAAAGTTCCTAAAATGTTTAGGGTTTCGTTAATTTATAGGAAAGTTATGAATTCCATCTTGTGAAAATGAGTTCCCGACTTCTTATCTAGTCATGTTCCCAAAACAGGAGTGTATTGAGCGTTTTACAGATGGCTTCTCAACTATGTGAATCAAAGAACATAACTCCACAAATAGGAGTCCGCAATTCACTCAGGATTGAGATCTATCACGGTTGATAAACTTAGTTTGATATTCGATTATTTCGTAAACGGTACTAATGAGAAATTTGATCAACATCGTCCTGTTCTTATACAATCAACATTGCATATGATACTTCCATTTCATGTCACCCACATGAACGATCGGGATTAGATCATTTGTCTATAAACAAAATCGGGTCTATCAACGGTGTTACCTGGATAAGGTTCCCAAACGTTATCCTTTTTTAGCCATATATTTAAGTTACTCATCTCGACTTTAATCCTCTTGTATGACTCACATACTAAGTCGTGATTTCATAAGAGTAACTTAGGGTTTACTATTTGAATGTTTTGATATTTATATATTTCCATATATTCCTAATATCGTCAATTGAATCAATCTAGATTATATAAAGAACTTATGTTTATTTATTTAATTTATTCGAAATAAATTATTATAATTAAATAATTACAAGTTCTAGGACACCATTCCTAACAATTTCGTCCAGAAAATCCGCTAAAACCTAACCTTTTTTATGGTGGTCTGAGGCTCGTAAGTGATGTCGTATCCTCTCAGCTCTACTGCCCATTTCATCAGCCGTCTTGAAATGTAGGGTTTGTGAAGTACAACTTTTAATGGGAAAGTCGTTCTCACAACGATTTGATGGCCTTGAAAGTAGTGTTTCAGTTTGCGCGAGGTGACTATCAAGGCCACCTTTTCCATTGTTGAATAACGCGTTTCGGCATCTACCATCGTCTTGCTCACATATTATATTGGTGTTGGGCCACTGGCAGACCAACTTATCCGACTGATCGCGATACTGGAAATATAAGAATTAGCTTTTCGTTATCTAAGGGCTTGGTCAGACGTAATAGGTAAACTTTGAGTTCCTCCAATTCTCTTTCTGCACTCATCTCCCCCAATAAACCCCCCGCTTTCTTTGACGGTGCTTTAAAAATGGTAGACACTTATCCGATGATCGCGATATGAACCGATTCAAAGCTGCTAGACATCCAATCAACTTTTGCACTCCCTTCAAATTTGAAGGTGCCTGCATGTCTGTTGTTGCCTTAATTTGATCGGAGTTCGCTTCGATTCCTCGACTTGTTACTAGATGTCCCAGAAACTTTCCTGTCGGGACCCCAAACGTACATTTATCTGGGTTCAATTTCATCTCGTACCTGTTTAGTACCTCAAATGCTTTATAGATGTGCAACAGGTGATCCTCGGCTCTCGACGACAACCAACATGTCGTCGATATATACCTCTACTATTTTTCCCAATTGGTCTTTGAACATTTTGTTCATTAATAGCTGGTAGGTTGCCCCCACGTTTTTTAGCCCAAACAGTATTACCATGTAGCAGTATGTGCCTGTGTTGGTTATGAATGATGTCTTCTCTTGATCCTTCGGGTTCATCTTGATCTGATTGTACCAGAACATGGATGGTCAGGCGGGGGGGGGGCCCCTTGGGGGGGGGGAATCCCCGCTTTATAGGGTTAGGGTTAGGGTTAGGGTGAGAAATTCCCCCGATTTGTTATAGGGGAGTGGGAGGGTGTGGGAATACGTCCCCGTTCCCGACCCCCGAACCCGAACCCGATTTTTAAATAATATCTTATATATTTTGTTTACTTTTATATTTATTTATTGAAAAGTATATGTGAAATATGATTATATTAACTAATACAATATAAAAATGGTTAGTATTATGTTTTCTTTTTACTTAAAGTTGTATTTTTGAAATGTATATTTCATTTTAATATTTCATTTTTAAATAAGAATTAAAATGTAAAACGGGAATTTTCCCCGATGGAAGCCGATCCCCTAATGGGGAATCCCCGGCCCCGATTTTTTTATTAGGGGATAGGGTAGGGTATGGGGATTAAAAATCCCCGCGGGTTAGGGGATGGGAAGTGCATCCCGACCCCCCTCGCCCCCGTGCCATCCCTAGGGCTGAGAAGGCATCCATGGTGAGCGAGTTCATAACCAGCCGTGGCGTCCACCAGCTGATCTATTTTTGGTAACGGGAAGGAGCCTTTGGGACAAGCTTTGTTGAGGTCGGTGAAGTCGATAAATGCTTTCCACTTCTCGTTCTTTTTCAACGTTTGCAAGCCACTATGGATATTTGACCTCTCGGATGAAACCCGCCTCCAGAAGTTTCGAACCTCCTCATTAATAATTTCATTCTACTCGGGTGTGAATTTACGCCTCCTCTATTTAACAGGAGGTTATGGGTTATTATTCTTAGGTCTATCTCGGGCATGTCCGTGTGGTCCCATGCGAATGTTGTCCAATTTGTCTTCAAAAAATTTGTCATTTCGCATTTCAGATCTTCATCCAGCATTTTCCCAATGCTCATCCTTTTCCCCTGGTCATCTGGATGAATCTGGATTTTTTCAGATTTGTCCTCAGGTGCTTCTATTCTCAACTAAGAAAAGGGCGGGTCTTTTACGAGATTTAAGTTTAACGATCTCAACCAGACAAAATCTTGATACCTGCTGGTCTCCCTTGATTACTTTGACTCCCTTTTCTGTTGGATATTTTAGCTTTTGGTGCAAGGTCGATGGGTGCGCCCTCATGTTGTGGATCCACGGCCTTCCGAGCAAGGCGTTGTACCCTGAGCGGGTATCGATGACGTGGAAGAGGGTAATTGGGTCGACCGACAACTTGATTGTTCTAGAGGACCTAGTGACCGTTCTGTTGAATCCCACAAAATCCTGGGAGTTTGGGGTGAGGTCCGATTCCCTTAGTTTCATGCTTCGGAATGCTGACATGTATAATATTTTTATTGAGGATCCCGGATCAATTAAGACTCTACTGATCGTATGGGATCCGATGGATATCATGATGACCAACGCGTCGTTATGAGGCAAATGAACATCCTTCAGGTCCTTCATGGAGTACTTGATTAAATCTTCGAGGGTATGCTCAACCCGATAGATGGGGAGCCCGGCTTCACGCTAACACCTTTTGTGGGCGTTCAGGGATTCTCCGGTTCAATGGATTGAATCGACTTGTCCGTCACCTGAGATTGCTACAGACGCGGCCAATCTTTCATCCTCGATCTTGGTGTCCCATCTCTCGCTTCCACAGTTCGAACCTTTCTCGCAGACGCGGTCATTCTCTCGAGCGAGGATTTTACAATTTTCGATGCTATGCTCGTTCGTCTTGTTAAACTGCAGTACGTGGGTTCTTTCCTTTCCGAGCTCTTAGGTGCGTAGCACGATCTCTTGTCATTTGGATTTTCTTCCCTCTTGAAAGAACACTTCGCGACCTTAGTTTGTGAGATCCGCTCTGGACTTCGCTTCCTTGGATCCTTGATTCTCCCCCAGACTGACTTTCTTTCTGATTCCCCACTTTCCTCCTCTCTTTTCTTCTCTGAGCGTCCCCGCTCCCTTCTCCTTCCTTCTTTGGACTCTTTTTCTTTTTTCTTCCACACTCCCTCTGGTTTCGATCTTATTTTTTGCATCTCTCTGGCCACCCTTTTGGATTCATCCTATGATATTTTGGCCATCGCTCTATCCAGTGCTTCCTTTATAGTTTTTGGCCTTCTTTTGTTGAAAGACCTCCATAAGGGGTGGTTCAGATGTACTACCCGCGAGAATGCGGTCGCTGCTTCGAGATCATTACAGTCATTGACTTCCAGTTTGACCTTTTGAAACCTGACAATGAAGTCTTTCAAGGTTTCCTTCTCCCCCATCAGAACGTCATAGAGGTCATGGTTTGTCTTAACAAACTTCCGACTCACGTTATATTCACTGAGGAATGTTGATGACAAGTTCGAAAAGGCTTTGATAGACCTTTTGGGAAGACTATTGAACCATAGTAAGGGTGAACCTTTCAGACTTGTGGGGAAAAACCTGCAGGTTATTGCATCCAGATCCGGCCCGATTACACAGTCGACTCCATCATGTTGACGAAGTGAGCCACGTGTTACATCTGATCTCCGGTTCCGTCATACATTTCAAACTTCGGGAGGATGAAGTGTTTCGGCTGTGCGACTAACATGATTCTTCTTGTAAAAGGAGAATCTCCCGCTTTCGAGCATCGGAGCTAGGTTTGTTCTTTTCTCAAATGCCCTTTTTGCCGCTTTCTCTTCAAGAAGCTACCTCATATCGGTGTGTTTCTCTTGCTTTTTTAGGCGCTTATCCTTTCTGGTGGAAGCCGAACTTTCCTCCTCACTCCCAGTGTAGCTCGAATCCTCCTTCTCCTTGCTATTCCTTTGAGACGGCGCTTTGTTTTGAGTTCTCCGCTGATCATCATTTCATACGAAGTCTTGCTTTCTCAGGTTCTCCTTTGCGAAGGAGGAGATTTCCAGGTTGACGTCGTCTCCTCGTCGCGGGGCTAAAAACCTGGTTTCCAGGTCGTTGTCTGTCGCATACTTTCCCTTCTCAGATGTGGTGGCCCTCCGACGTCGCCATCTAGCTTGTGATTTGCTAGCTTTGAGCTTAGAGGGGCCTCTCTCATCTACATTCAGGGCAATCTGGCCGTTTAACCGGACCATTGTCATTTTTTCCCCAAACAAGCTCCTGATCTTTCTTACCTCTTGCAACAATATTTTGTTGGTCTCCATCATTTCCTGGTGTTCCGCCAGCGCTATAGTGACCGTCTCTGGTATTGCGTTGTGGCCTAAAGCACCATTAACCGTCTCTGGTACTTCATTCCAATTAATGGTCTCATTGAGAGCCCGTTGTTTTGCTGACCGAGTGGTCATTGTTTCTTCTTATGGGTACCGCGTAGGTATCAGGATTTGGATGGAAATCGCTTGATTAACGACCCCATGGTGGGAGCCAAATTGTGTGGGATATTTCTCGGATGGATTCTTCCTCACATTGTTAAGCACGTTCTGTCACGTGCTTGGTCCTCGACGGCGCAGCTACCTGAAATAAAATGAACTAACGATCAGAAGAAGGGCACCAGTGTGGTACCGGTCATGGACCCTCCGACGATCAAGTTAGGTGGGGTAGGTAAGAAGTAGCTTGCGCCGCAAGATAATATTTTTCTTTAGGACAGTGTGCACTTACTTGTTTTGATAGGTCAAGTGGAACCTTTATAGTCTCTTGATTGTGGGCCTCATGACTGGGCTAGTACTGGACTAGACTTAATGGATCTTTTAATGGCCCAAAGAAGATTGCCTCTTCCAGGTCGGCGATCTGGATGGGTTTGGACGTAAGTGGGCCGGTCTGATGTACACGGCGCATACGAGGACTATTTTTGTCCTTTACAAGTTTCATATCTAATTATTGGGGCCACCTAAAAATAGCTCAACTGAAATATCTAAAATATTGTAAGTTTGTAAAGGCTCATTTTAAAATTACTCATAACTTTCTTTATTAGAAGTTTGTAAAGGCTCCAAATGTCTTACAATAGGAATATTTTTTAGGGTAATTTTTTTTAAAAACTAGTTTCATAAAATTGAGTTAAAATAGTAAAAAAAAAAATGAATTTTTTACGTTAAAAAAATGGGAAATTTCCTTATAAGATAATAAGTGATTACTGATTCATGTACAAAATAACAAGATATCAGTAAAATCTGATTACTTGTGTGGAAACTAATGATTACTTGTGTGGAAACTAATGATTACTTGTGATGAAATCATTGATTACTCATGTAAAATTAGTGGTAATTTTATAATATTTTAGGAGTGAATTTGAGTTTTTTACTATTTTTATAAATTAGTTTTTTTATTGTTATTTTTAAAAATATTAGACTTAATTTTACTATTTTTGGAGAGCTCCTAAAAAAAATTAACTTGAGGAACATGAACATGAATATTTATAATTTTAAATTCATTGTATGAAATGTCAAAATTGAGGCCCCCACGCCACATGAGTTTGATGATCAACAAAGAGGTTGGATTTTGCACAATACAAAGTCAATTAAGTCCTTTATATATTTGCACATGCATTGGTATGGTAAAAAAAAAAGAGAAACCAAACATATAATCCCTCCTTGCTTTTCTATGGTTGATTTTGAATACCATTCACCAAGTGATTGTCTTTGTGAAGAAAGAAAAATAAGTTTGACTAAAGGGTTGTGCTGTCAAATTTTTCAATAATAATTTATTTATTTTACCTTATGTTTTGTCATTTATTTACAAGTTGTTTCATAAATACTACAAAATCTTTCTGGAAAAAAGTTTTTCCAACATGATGGTCGGACATGACGTCTCTTCTTTAGATGTAGTTACCAATTTCAATTTCAATTTCAATTCCTTATTTATCAAAAAAAAAAAAAAAATTATTCCTTAGAATTTATCCAATAATATATATATATTATTGCTCTATTGTTTTTTTATTGAAAAAAATAGTCTCTCTTTATACTCGAGAACTATTATTGTGTTCAAATACAACTTTGTGTGTGAGATTGAAATCCGATTTTTAGGAATCATAAACCTATAGTTTCTGTTTAAATTGACATCTTAAACCACCAGACATAAAATTAAGTATTTAATTTAATTTCTTTTAATTTTAATAATTCATTTTTAAATAAAAAATATTTTTAAAATTTACTATGAAGTAATTTTTTAAGTAAAATATCATTGGATAAGTTGTTAAATCTTAATTTGTGTAGCTTTAAGTTTGTGAGGTCTGGTTTAGGTAGTCAATATTTAGATGGTAGAGGTACATATGTGTTTAGTAGATGAATTTTAATTTTAGTTTTTGTGTTATAGATTTTTTTTAGAAGAGTTTAACAAATCACGTTTTCTAAAAATTATTAAATTCACAATGATATCACATTTGAAATATGAAAATTTCTAACATTATTTATAAATTCTAACATTTATATATTTAAGAATTTGTCTCAAATAACATAAATCTACATACTAATTATTAAAATATCAAAACTTTTTAAAAATTACTCAAATAGCATAATTATAATTCATTAAATTATTAAACTATAGTTCAATAAATTATTGAACTATTTTTCATGGATATTTAATGAATTTGTATTTTTTTTTTACTTTTTTAAGTTCAAGTTCAATAATCTATCGAGTTATTTGATTATATTTCATTATTATTTTCAATGAATTTATTAATTAATTTTATTTTTTTAGCTTAATAAATTAATGAATTATAATTCATTAAACTATTGAACTAAAATTATGCTATTTTAATAATTTTTGAAAAGTTCTAACATTTCATTATATAGTATGTAAAAATATATTATTTTAATAATTGTCCTTTTATTTTTCTTATTATCAATTGGTTTTGAGATGGATACTCGTAAATATTAAGACGTAAGGTTAACCTTCACTTTCCCTCTCAACAACTGGCCTTGTTTCTGTAAAGTAATTTTCCATTTCCCAAAGACGTGTTTGATTAGAAAGAATAAATTTAATGGGTTACGTAAAAGTAATATTTTTTCCTTTTGGAATGGACAATAATCTCCAATGGCAAAGAAGATCTTTGTAACAGAGACGTGCGCGCATGAGAATCAGATTTATTGTTATTAAAAACCAAAATAACACAGACCCCACCACCTCAGATATCCTTCAAGATTTATGTCTCCACATGGATTCATTCTTTGTTTCCCTTTTTATTTTATCCATTTTCCCAAAACGTTTTCTTTTTCACCAAAAAAAAAAAAAGTTAGACAGCTCAATCCATTTGATTTTATCAAAATCGTAATGAAAATGAGATGGGTCACCAATGATAATATGCATTAATACATAATACATGTCAAGAGTGACTAAAGTAAAACAGGCGTGTAAAAGTAAATGAATAAATTGTTAAAGATCTCACATCGAAAAGATGAACGAAAGGGTCACTCCTCTCATTACCAATTGGTTTTGAGATGGAACCGCATGATATCTAAGTTGGTATCAGAGCCCAACAAAGCTCAAACGAGCATCCGGTCTAAAGATGGGATTCAGCTCAAGATTGGTGAGCCCAAAAAAGGCACCATCTTGAGGGGACATGTTAAGAATCTCACATCGAAAAATAAAGGGACCTAACAACATTTATAAAGTGTAAGGGTCACTCCTCTCATTACTAATTGGTTTTGAGATCGATGCTCACATTATTAATATTTTATCAGAGCCTAACAAAGTTCAAACGAGAATCCGCTCCAAAAATAGAATCCGACCCAAGATTGGTGAGCCCAAAAAATACACTCATCTTGAGGGGTAAGTTAAGGATCTCCACATCGGAAAGATGAAGGAACTAACAACATTTATAAAATCTAAGGGCTACTTCTCCCATTATCAATTAATTTTGAAATGAACCCATGATATCTAAGTTAAACATATATTCTTATGTCACCTTAATTGAATAGCATGATCGCTCATCTAAAAAGCTCACCACTCAAAAAAGATGAGAGTTCAAATTATTTATCTTTTTACAACCCAATAAGATAGTTTAGATTTCGCACGGTGTAAGTTCAATTCTTAACGTTTATTTTTTATTTATTTTTTAGTTTTATGAAATATTATTGAAATTTATCCCTCTAAAAGTTATGAATACCATCCCAAAATAACAATAATAATAATATATCACGTTTTTTATGGGAGAATAAGAAAGGTAACAATTATATAATCTTAGTTAAATTACTCAATAATGAAAATAAAGGAAATAAAAGGTTTTATTATCTAATTTTCTAACTCTTTATAAGTTTTCAAGGAGAAATTTTAACACCTGACACTTTTATTATGAGGAATTTTAAAAATACAAAATGTTTTGAAATATTTCAAAAATGATTTTTTTTATACTGAGAATGGTGCAATTCCAGTCTAAAAAATGTCATTCTTTTTTTATAAGTTTTTAAATCTTTTACTATTTTTAAAAATATCGATTATCAAAATGGCCATTTTTGATAAAACTCTAGAATAGATAATCAAATAATATAATAATAGAATGGGAATTTTGGTAGACAGAGTCTGGCAGATATAACATAAAGGTAAGAAATGGCTACTCGACCCCTTTTTTTTTATCTCATTACTTTTGAACAATTCGAAGCAACTTTTTTCAAATCAAATCTCCAACTTTCTGTAAAATCTATTCCAATTTCTCACATCTTCTTTTTTCTGCATTTTCCTTTTCTTCTTTCTAACATAGGGCTTCGTAAAGCTTTCATCGGGATGTTGCCCATCAAGCACACTCAATTTTAATTTTTTACCTTTCATTTTTATAATAAATAAATTCAAATAAGTATATATAAATCCTTTAATTTTTCAATTATACAATTTTGATCCTTATATTTCAAAATATTATGTATTAATCCTTATACTTTACATAAAATTTGATTTTAATTCTTATTGTTATCTTCCTTTGATGCGTTTAATATATATGTTTTAAAATGACTAAAATTCTATTATATGTACTCTGAAAATTTAATGGTAAAAATTAAAATGAAACTCAATGGACAAATTATTGGGAAAAAATCTTCCCACACTCAATGGACAAATTATTGGGAAAAAATCTTCACAAACGGAGAAAGACAATAAAAAGAAATAATCAAGAAAAATAAAATCACACCGAAAGATCCCCCAACCCCAATACAAATGCATCTACTATGTAATTTTGGTACATTGACAACAATTTTCTCCCCAACCCCAATACAAATGCACTCTCTGTATTTTTTGGATACATTGCCAACAATGGGTTGCCTCTATTTATAATACAAATAGGCTTGGTCACCAAGTAAAATCCAACGGTCACAATTCATCCTTGCCCATCAAACAAATCTTATGACCATAATTAAGCCTTGGTCACCAAGCAAACTTGTTGAGCAAGTTTAGGGATTTATCAATCCTTTCATATATACTTGCCAAATACCAACACAAATCTACTCTTTGAAGCTCATTTAAAAAAAAAAAAAAACTATGTAAAATATGGATTTTATATTTAATCTATTTTGTCCTTTTTTTTAAAATAATTGTATATAGCTTTTATCTTGAAATTTTTTCCTGACTCCATTACTATAAAAGTTGAATGATTAAAAGAAAATATTTTAAAATATGAATGGCAAACAAAATCAAACTTTAAATTTTATGGATAAGAATAGTATTGTAAAACATTCAAATACATGAATAAATAATGATAGGACTTAAATGGTACCTAGAGATTGAGAGACTTTTTTTTTAGACAAAGTGTGTCTTCTTTTGAAGAGAAGAAAAGCTAAAAGAGCTGAGGTTTTTTAGGCTTTAAAATTTGTCGGCCAAGTTACATGGGGATCCCTTCTTTCACATCTTTCATATGTGACATTTGTAATTTAAGAAAAAAATAATAATATTCGAAATTTCTAAATTGTGCTGGTGACAAGAAAGCTCTCAAAGTCCCCAAAATATTTTGTCCTTCAAATCTTGGTCCTCAATTTCTTTCACTCCCAAATTTAACCACTCAAATATCACATCACAAATTAAATAATTTTGAGTGTTAAGTTAATTAATACCCTCTATTAGTATTAAAACTATTATTTTAAAATATTTATATTATTAGGTTTGTAGACTTTGGGCTAGTTTGGCATTGCTGTAGCTTTCGAAATAATTGCTGTCAATTGTGCGGTAGAAAAAATCAGTTGTATCTTGAATCATATTAGTGTTTGGTAAATTCAGCTTTTGAATTAAATTAGTGTTTGGTATATTAGTTTTGAAAAGTGTTGTGATATATATCTCGGTTCCTTCTTCCATAACCCGAGCTCGGAGAAGGAAGAGATAAGAGGACTCCCGGAACTTTTTCGTAGTGGCTCCGTTCCAAGCCTTATTTCATAGAGAACCTCAAAGTGGAAAGTGTATCAGTCGAAGCCCTTTGTGCGCTCGACGTACCCGACGAAAGAAAGATCCTTAGTTGATCCATCTTTATAAGCACTAAGTCTCCAACCTTGAATTGATCTGGTCTCCTCTTTTTGTCCAGCTCGTGATAGTGTTCATATTCCTGGTGGTTCCACGGGCTACATAAGAAAGTCGTTACCAGTCAGCAGTGATCCCTCTGCGATAGTTATCAGTTGGGTATAGGATCATCTTTTTCTTATCGCTCCGGGTTCCGATCTATATGACCTCCGGGCGCTTCTAGATAAGGAACTGAACCTCACGCCATAAACAGAATCCCTATCATGAGCGCGAGCATAATCAACTAGATCTACCGGGTTGGGTCTATTGTACAAGGAAAACGCCCTTTACTAATATAATAGAAAGCTTAAGCCCTTCCGATCGATAACCCGAGAAGCCCTCGGGAGCATAAACTGAAACATTCTAGAGCTACAAAGATAGTTATTAAATCATTAGCACGGAGACCTTTGAATCTCTAATGTACCTGCATCTTTAATCGGTTTTTTTTTATCGTCATCAAAACTCTATCCGTGGTTAGGCTAGCAAGTTGAACCGGATCATCGGATGCACACCCGCACTTCGGGGACAGCAGGAAGAGGAAAGAGTTTTCAGAAATTTTGTTGATAATCAAGACACCCTACGGATCATGCACTGGATCCATCCGGCCGAATCCAATGAACCGATGGTTAACCCTCTTTTTTTAGTGATTGCCATACTGAGTTCTTGAGTGTGGACCGAAATGGTCTCGCGAAGCCGGTCCCCGGATGGTGTCAGTCCTTCTCGAACTTGAAGAGCAGCAAACCAGACTTCCCCTTACTATACAAGGGATTCGGAAGTGGCTAAAGAAGTCGAAGGAAGAAAGAGTAGTTGGGCAACAGTATGCACAAGGGTACATTATTAGATTAGTCTTTTGGGAATTAGCAACATTGACAGGAAGAGGTAGGCATAAGTGGGAAAAGCCGTCGGAATCCTCATTTTTTGTCTTTTTTATTTGAGTTAATAATAAATAACAAGCAGGTTTCATTAATGAAAAGAAAAGCGGAGGCCCGCCATCTGCTAGCATTGTGGTTTGGAATCGGAGGAAAATCTGGGAAGAGAACAAGGAGATCTCTGAAAAGGGAAGGCAAGGAAGTAGTAGTCGAAATGTTTGATAAATGATATAAAGATTTTTTTATTTATTCTTATGATAATATAATTATTACAACTATTTAAAATTTTAATTCAAAATATATATTAAAAAAAAACTATGATATTGATTCCACATAAAAGAAGACTTGTAAATTTTTTGTTACAACTCAACTACAATTTATATTAATTTACTAATAATTTCCCATAAAACAATTAATTATGATAATATAAACATAAAATGATATTCAATTTTTAAAAATGTTATGAAATATATAAATGTTTTGATTATGTTTCATAAATTTATTGTTTTTTCTTTATAATAAATTTTGATAAATTGATTTAAAAGTATTTATTTGTAAAATGACTATATTATTACAACATTTCATGATTTTTTAAATTTTAATATTCAATTTTTCATGAAGGGCGGCAGATTGTGTCCACTATGCGACATAATATGCAAGCTTATTTGAAAATCTATTTGAAAAGCAGCTAATCCTTAGCTTTTAGAAATCTGACAATTGTTGAAGTGTTTTTTTTCAAAATCTGTTAAATTTATATTTACCAAACAAGAAAAGTAGTTAAGATTTGGAAAAAAGCACCTCAACATCAATGCCAAACGGGGCCTTTGTTTTCTATATTATTTTACAGTCAGGTTTAAACTATAATTGTTGTTTGATTTTATGATTGAAAATGACTATTTATATAGTTTAAGATATAACGTTTTATATTATTAGGTCATAGATATTTTATTAGATTAATTTTTAGTTATTTATTTCTTAGTTTTTAGGTAGTTTAATAACTTTGTTTCAATATGATATTTATTGTATGATTTACGTCTATGAGATTGAAGGTCGGTTAGGTATAATCCTCAATGCTTATGAAGGTCAGCTATAATTTGAGTCTCTCCCCTCTCAGTTGATGTAATATAACTTAAAAGAAAATTTGACACTATCTTATTAAAATTATAAAATATAAATTGCATTTTTATTTTTGTAGTCAATTATTGATATAAACCTACCATTGAAATTATTGATATAAACCTACCATTGATACAAATGAATAAACAAACTAGAAAAAGAAAGAACGATAATACAAAATAAATGAACGTTACAAATTTTTTTTTTTGGGCCAAAATGGGTCGTGGATTCGAACCTCGTTCATCATCTTCTTCTTCTCCTTCCCATATAACTCCAAAACAAGCATGTTGTATAGATTCTTTCTCACCATACTACTTAAATATATAGAAAACCAAAAACGCATTTGAAAATTTGAAACAACAAAAAAAATGGAACTTTGGATTTTGATTTTGATTTGTTACAAAATTCCTGAAGAAAGAAAAAAACAACCATAATATTAAAATTAGACTCCGATATCAGTCATATCAAACCAAATTTGCTTGAAAACTTTGATGATAATATCATGATATTCATCAGTATTCAAAGAAAGATAACATGCAAGAAGATCTTCCAATTCATTCGAACCACTTATTTTATTCTCCACTATCATTTCCACCATTGATTCCCTGAAATCTCTCTGTGGATCCTTTGATGATTTCACTATTGCCAAGCTATCTGTTACACTGCCCTTTGATGATGATACGCTTTTCCGGCGACTCGTTTGACTGAATCTCTTACTTGAAACTCTTGGAGAATTTATCCGAAGCTTTGGTCCTTGAGAATTTACCATGAACTTCCGGGAAGGACTGTTTTTCTGTTCTTTTGTTGAAGAACCTGATTTCTCATTCTTTGATGGCGATGGCCGAGTGATGATTGGTGGAAGTTCAATCGGTTTTGACAACTTTTTCGTTGAATTTTTTTTCTGTTGCTTTTCAATTGATAATTGACTTAATACAATTGGGTCATCATTCCTCAATTCTTTCTCATGTGACTCTACCTCGATCAAGATATCAGACGGCGGAGACGGGAACCGACACGGCGGATAATCTGTCGTGTCGCCGCCGCAGGAAGAAACTAGCCGGCCGGGGGTTGAAGAACGAGTGATGGATCTTCGCCTTGGTTTCTGTAATTTTGTTGATTTTCTATGTGGGTCAGGGACAAAGTCGAATTTTTCAGCCGGGAATTCGCCGGAATCTTGACCGGAGACAGTTTGTCGGGTGAAAGAATGGGACTTTCTGGGCAGTTGATCGTTTTTCTTCTTGGCTTGAACGAGGCTATGATTTTTACGGTTACTAGTAAAACCCATATCTTTGAGTTTGTAAAACCAAGAATTAGGTATCATATCTGATAGCTTGAACTTATAATTTCCCATCAAATTCGTTTGGTTTCTTTCTATGGAAATGGCAATGGGGGAAAGGCAAAAATGGTTGAACATAAAGGAAAAGGAAAAGGAAATGGGGTCCATATAAGGAAGGGGTAGTTGGGGTTTTGATTAAGAAAGGCCAATTTTTAATTATTACCTAATTCAAAAGAAAAATTTGTTCACTAATCATTATTAATTTTCTTGTTTTTTAGCTTATTTTGCTTCTTTAGTTGGTTTTTCCTCCACATGCATTATGGAGTTAGTCAGGGGTACGACTCAAAACCAAAAGAATAGCAGCCTTCTCTATTGTATTTTTTACATGTCAAGTTCTTGTAATCATTCCACATCACATTGCATGTTATGCATGTGTTTCATCTTTTTTTCCCTTTGTAACCATCTTTTCCTTTTTCTAAATGAGAAAGAGATAAGGCATGAAGGGAAGGTGATAAAACTAAATAATATTATAAAGCTAAAGGGAAAATGAAGAATAGAGAGAAAAGGAAAAAGAGAAAAAACGGTATAAGGTTATAGGACTATATTGTATTAGATTTTTTTATTATTGTCAAGAGTAATACATTTATTTATATGGAAAATCTAACCCTAAATAAAAATAGAAAATATAAATTGAATATGAATAAGATAAATATAAATATAAAAGAGAATAAGATAATTATCATAGGGAATAAGATAAATAAGGAAAATATATCTAAGAGAATAAATTAAAATAAGAAAATATTTTCTCTTGAACCGTCATCAAGGCCACAAACACTAGTTTTTCCTGCACCGACCATCATCGAATCTTGTACATGGTTCCACAGCAGGAATGGAACCCTGTGATGAGATAAGCTTTTGGGTCTAAAGGTGTTCATGGGTTGGGTTGGGTCGGGTTAGAGGGTTTTATCAACCTAACCAAAAAATTCGGGTTGATTATGGACTTCCCAACCAACCCAAATTTCCACTCTAACCCAACCCTCAAATTTTAGGTTGGGTTGGATTGGGTCATCGGGTTGGTTTATTATATTTAAAAGTATTTAAATTAGTACTTTTTATAATGGAATTTATTCATTTTTGAAATTTATAAATTCAAAATTATTATATATAAAATAGTAATAAATTCATTAATTTTAAAAATCATATATAAAGTAGTATTTAATAACTTTTTAAACAACAAATATCTCTTAAAAGTTAGAAAAATATATATTTTATTTTTTTAGTTATTAAATATAGTTTCGGGTTGGGTTGGATTATCAAATTTTAAAATCCAACCCGAGACCCAACCCAAAATTTCGGGTTGCAAAAAACCAACCCAGAACCCAACAATAAAATGAACCCAGGTTGGGTTGGGTAGGTCGAGTTGGTCAGGTTGTCGGGTTGTTTGAACACCCCTATTGAGTCTAGTGGTGATTTAACATATCTAATATGGTATCAGAGCAAGAGGTCTTGAGTTTGAACCATGTGATGATGTTTCCTCCCCATTTATATTCCACATGTTTGAGTCTTGTGCAAATATCCAAACCCATATGTGAGGAGGGTGTTGAGATATATGATTAAATTTACTATTACCCATTGACTTAAGGCTTTTGGGTCTAATGATTATTTAAGATATCTAATAGAAGGAAATTGTAAAATAATGTTAAAAATTTAACATAAAAAATAGAGCGATTTAATAAGGTTTATAATACTATAAACTACTTCTCTCATTATTAATTGAACTTGAGATGAAACTTCATAAATATTAAGACGGTTATCTGTAACGCCCCGTTACAAGGGTTGTTGGGTGATAAATTGCAAGAGAATAGTTCATTAGCAATTTGTTGGAATGGAAGGATGACTTATCAATTAAAGGAAATTTTAATTGAGGTGGCTAGGGTTTTTGGCTCATTTTATCAGGAAAGAAAAAAATAGGAAAAGTTTTCACTCTCTTCTCTCCCTCTCACGCCGCTATCGCCTCCTTGAAAAAGCCCAGGAAATTGGTTTGATTCCTTCATCGTTTGCTCGTCGATTCTTATTGCGATCTTGGTTTTGGAGAGGTTGGAGATTCTTCATTTAATCAAAAGGTAAAACTTTCTTCTCCTCTTGATTTTTTCCCAAAGCCGCCGCCCCTAGGGTTGTAAAATTGATGTTCGCTTGGTCAATTTTGTTGTTATGTGCTCGATTTGATCGTGGTGAGTCGTTAGGCGAAGTTTGAAGGTTGATTCCTTGAGTTTCTAACCTTGGGTAAGCATTTTGGATCATTTTATTAATCTTTTAAATTCTGAAAAATTGTGTTAGTATTTAATTTATGAATTTCAAGAACCCATCCTTGAAACCCCAACCTCCATCACTTTCCAATTCCCAAACTAAAGCCTTTTACCCAATCGATTTTGATCCACCTTGCCTAAACTTGAAAACCCATCAAAATCTATCTCCCGAAGTTTGCCTAAACTTGAAAACCCAATCGATTTTGATCCACCTTGCCTAAACTAGACCCAAAGTCCCTGGTTTAGCCGTGGCAAGGGTAGCAACATCGTGGCTGTTGTCCCTTTACAAACGGTGAGTTTTTCGTCGTTTGGTTGTCCCATCTTCGAGCCGTTGAACCCCAATCCTTTTAGCATATTTTGGTACTATTTTAGCATGAATTTTAATTTCTTTAGACCATCGTTTCAGGTCTGGTTCGTGGTGAGAATTAGCTTGGTTAACTTGGATTTTAGCGAAATCAAGGTGAGTTAACGGTTTGATCAACGGAGGGGTTTTAGAGAAATCTAAAGCTCAAACCGTAGCTTGTTTTTGTTAGCCTTTATAATGTTAGATAATATTTTGGATGTGTTAAGTGTTTGTTGTTGGGAATTTGTGGATGCAAGCCTTGGGTATAAAACTAGTGAGAGTTGTCTACCCATGTAAGAGAGTGTTTATTGAAGAAGTATTGGATACAGAATTTGAGATAAATTGCCTATTCATGTAAGTGGGTTGAGATTTGAGTTTAAGTGACGCTTTGAGCGTAAGAGATATTGAAGAGTGTTGAGTGCTTGGGACTCGTTATGAATCGTTTAGAGACTATTTAAAACTTTACCTGTTGATTGAATCGTTTTCTCATTGGCTTCAGCCTCACAGTGCTATATTTTTTTCTAGGTAATAATGGATAGACAGGTGGTGGTTGATGAAGTGGGGAAGATGAGGGGTTCATGTCATTGATGGCCATCTATTTGTCATTCATTATTGTTAATGAATGAAAAGTCGGATTTTATTAAATTTAGATGAGTTATTTGTTTTGAGAATTATTATTGTTTATTTGTTTTGATTTGTTTTAAGACAATGATATTAGTTTCCGTTTGATTTTATTTAAACATTACAACTCCGGAGTTGCTATTTTTATTGAAATGATTATTTGAACTAGTGTGACTTTCATATTTTTCAATAAAGATTATTTATTGAGTCTTCCGCTATTATTATTATATTTGTTTTAAACTCTGAAAAGTCGGGTCGTTACGATTGGTATTGTTAGGAACTTGGTATGATAGAACTTGTAAGTTATTTAATAATACTAATTTTTTTAACAAATTAAATAAATTAAACATAAGCGCTTTATATTATCAAGTATTAGTCTCTAAAGTTGTTCTTTGTCCAAGTAGCATGTTAGTTAAATGTTAAAGCTTAAACTTGTCAAGTCTCGTTATTTATAGTGTTTATTTTGTTCCAGGATGCCTCATGTGGTAATGCTTGGAAGAGGAAGAGATCAAGGTTGTGGTAGAGGCCGAGGTAGGGGAGGGCGCGACCGAGGCCGTAGTGTCAACCCCGAGTACCAAAGTGATGTCGAGTCATCAAATGAGATTAACTCTTATGCTACTCCTATTGTGGAGAACGATGATGGATATGTGGATCCAGCTGAAATAGAGGAACAGAAGAATGTTCCATTGGCTCCTCAGGCACCACCAGTTGTTCAGGGTGAGTTTGTGCCCCAGGCTGAGTTAGACGAGATGCGTAGAGTACTAGCTAGAGTTTAGGGAGTAACTTAAGACGCCAAGATGTTGAGGGAGTATAAGAAATATGCTCCAGCTGAATTTAATGGGAAGTCAACTGATCCTGAAGAAGTTGAGAACAGTTTGCTAGAGTTTAGAGGGCTCTAACCCATATCTTTTTGTTGATTTCCTTTAAACCAAATTTGAGAAGAACTACTTAAGTTTTGATTCACTTCAAGCTTCTTTCTTTCAAGGTTAAAAAAAAAACTCCTTCTTTCTTGTTTGTCTCATCAAATCAAATTAAAAAGAAAAAAAGAAACAACTAAGGTTGTTGTGAAAAAGTTCTTGAAAAATAAAATGATGAGAATGGACCAGAAGTTTGAAATAAGTTGAAAAGAAAGAAGGAATTTGTGAAAACAAAAGGGGTTTTGAAAAGAAGAAAATGGTAGTTTGGGTGTTGTGATCATTGTATTTTGGTAGGATGCTTATTTGAAGCTTGTGAACAAAGTTTCTTTAATTCTTCAAATTGATTTTAGCTCAAATTTCCTTCCATCCACCCTTACCTAAGCCCTATTACAACCCAAAAGACCCTTTAATTCTAGCATTCAATTCATGCATTGGTGGCTTTGATGTGATAACTTAGCAAGCTTATGGTAATATCTTCTATGTTTTGACTTGAGAGCTTCATGAATGTACCCTTATACACTTTGAGTGAATAGAGTGAGTCCAAGTGAGGAATCAAATCTCGTAGTACTTTAATTTTGGAAAAAATCTTTAGAATAACTACTCTTGTGCATGGTTAATGGGAATTTATGCTATGAATGTTTGTCTTTTGTTTGTGCTTCAATTTAATTCTCTAAAACTTGATAATTTAGGTTGTTGATGATTGAGAATAAAAGTTGAAGGATTGGTGAGAATTGAATTTTATTAACGTGCTTTGTTTTATTGTAACGCCCCGTCACTTTCAAAAAGGGTATTATGATAATTTTTCCCGAAAAACCTCGAAATTTGAAACTTATGATTTGATTAATATTTTGATATGAAATTGAACGCTTGATGTCATGATTCCAACGTTATCGATGGCGTTTGTCATTCGAGACCGCTAATGAAGTTATGGATGTTTTAAGACTAGTGGCAGTTTCGTAAATTATGGGAACTCGGGATTTTAACCTAATTTTAACTAAGGAAAGGAAGGAGAAAATTTTCCTCATCTTCCCCACACCTTCGCCGCCGCCTTAGAGAAAGAGAGGAAGGTTTCCGCCGATTCGTTTGGTTTTTGATTGAACGTGGATCGGGTTTTGATTTCAAGCCTTTTTGGGAATCGATTTTGGACAGGAAGGTAACGAAACTCTCCTTTTTCTTTTCCTCCTTGTTGTTGTGAGCCTAGAGGTTGAAATTGATGAGTTTTTCGTCAATTGATTAATTAGGAGATCGGTGGAATTTGTTCAATTGAGGAAGGGAAAATCGAAGCTCTTTTCTTGAAATTCAATTAACGGGTAAGCTTTAGATTGATTTATCAATCATTTTAATTCTGGATTTTTATTCTATATTCATCATATGAACACCAAGAACCCTAACCCTTGATCCAACCTCCATATTCGCCAATTTTCCAAACTATGGCCAAACACCCAATCGATCTTGATTACATGTACCTAGAACCATCAAGATCGATCACCCTAGCTTCGTAACCACGACGAAACCACGCCCGAGGATCATGGCCAGCCGCGGCACACACCCCCACGCCTCCGATTTTAGCCAATTTCCTTCGTCGTGTTGTTTTTCGTTCCTTGATCCATCGAACCCCAAACCTTTTGTATAAATTTGGTATAATTTGAATTGTATTTTAAGTTATCTAGGGTCTCCGTTTCAGGTCTGGTTATAGCGGAAGTAGCTTTGATTTTGGATTTAAGCAATTTCGAGGTGAGTTAACGGTTATTCGTTGGTGGAGTTTTAGAGAAATCTAAAGCTTCTACCGTAGATTTTATGTTTCGATATATTCAAATATATTATTCTGGAGCTTTAGGAAGTTAATTCATAATGGGAACATCGAAAAATCATTTGGTGAAAGAATTTTTCGATTAGAACTAGTTTATTCGTTTTTAGCTTTTGATGTTTTTTTATTCTCTTTGTTTCTGATTAATTTGGGAGTCAATTCTGGAATATTATGGAGTATTTTAAGATGATTTGGCATGAGATTTGAGTTGAGAATGATTGAGAGTGAATAGTTAGTTTTGACGGTTGCTGTTAGTTTTATGGTAAAATGTATTTAGCATGTTTTATTTAGAATCTTTGGAGCTGCTGTATTTTAATTGTACTTGCTGATTTTGAATGATTATTATCAAGAGGATAATGTTATGAGATTGTGGATTGATGGCTTGGCAGTGTGTTAAACTAGTATGAGGCTACGAGCTCATACTTAGTAAAATATATAGTTATGAGAGTGAGCTTAACGGCTAATGGACGTTGCTCATATGAACGATCCATTAGGGGATTAGTTATGGTTACGACTATAACTAAGTGCCTAAGAAAGGTTTGTAGTCCGGAGACCGCCTTCTTAGTGGAGAGTATGAATGATTGATTGATTATGTTTGTTTTTTAAATTATTTGCTTGTTAAAATAGAGTTACCCAGTTATCCTGGAATGTTAAGTATTGGTGTTGGGATATTGTGAATGAAAACCTTGGGTATGAAACTAGTGAGAGTTGTCTACCCATGTAAAGTAAGTTTCATTGAGAAACCTTGAATATGGAACCCAGAGTGTTGCCTATTCATGTAAGAAGTTATTATGCATTTCCTTGAATATGGAGCTAGTTAGAGTTGCCTATTCATGTATGAGAATGATATTATGAAAAATGTGGATATTTTCAATGGCTAAAAAGACAAAAAGGATTGGTGATCTAAGTGAGATTGGTGGTTAAACGTATTGAATATGGAATGATGAGGATTGCCTATTCATGTAAAGAGATTGAATGTGAGGTTTAAGAGAAGTTGGGGTGAAAGAGATATTGAAGAGTGTTGAGTGTTGGGACTCGGTGTAAGTTGTTAGAGACTATTTAAAGCTTTACCGTTTCGTTAATTCTTCACCCTGGCTTTAGCCTTTGGTACCATCTTGTGGTTTCTTTTCAGGTAACAATGGACCGAGAGGTGGCGGTTGATGAAGTGGAAAAGATGAGGGGTTCATGTCGTGGTGGCTAGCCAATGCATCATTTATTTTCATTGTGTTTTGAGAATAAAGTATTTGATCTTTATCGACTATATCTGTTTTGTGGGATTTGAGTTTTATGTTAGTTTGAAACATTTTGTTATTTGGTTTAGTACATTGTTTCTTTTGTTTTAAAGAATATAACTCCGGAGTTGTTGATTTTATTTTAAATGACTATTTGGTTGAGGATTTTTACACTATGCAATAAATGTCACTTATTGAGTCTTTCTGCTGCATTTATTATGTTTGATTTAAACTCTGAAAAGTTGGGTCTTTACATTTATGCTTGTGGATAAGTATGGATTAAGTGTGGGGGATTTAATAAGTCATTATTTTAGCACATAAACTTGAGATTTTTTTTTATACTTTGATGATTAAATAGCCTAAGAACTAATTAATTGTCTATGATTTGTGTTTATGTGCTAGATTAGAGAAGAAAATATGAAAAAGGGCTTAAAATTGCATTTTGGACATTTATTGACGCTTCAGTGCCATTGCACTAGTTTATAGTGGTCGCGACCGAAAGGAAAAGTCTGAATCCAGAGAGCTCAGTGACATGGCACCCAAAATCAGTGCCATGGCACCGAAAACGCAGAAATATGTAATTTCAATTTTTTGGCCTTTATTTAAATGACTCAAACCCTAGTTTTTTGAAGAGTTCCTTTTCTGATAGCTCTAGAACGTTTTTCTTAGTCTTTTCTGGGATAGCCATGAACTCCATGTCTAGCTAAACTCCTCTTTCCAACCAAGGTTAATCATAGTTCGATTCTATTTTATTTGTGAGATTTGTTCTTCATCTTTCTTTCTAATCTTTCTCTATTTCTATATTTTCCATTCTTCATTCATTATCATATTGTTTGATTGCTCAAATAGGATCCTTTGATCATTCATCAATTTGGTAAATTGTCATTTAGGTGTTTAAATCCATAATTGTTTATGCATTCTAATCTTGGTGAAAATTAGTATGAATGATTAATAAGTCTTTTCATTTCATACTATGAAAATATATTATCTAGTTTAAATAAATTGAACGTTTCGCATTTGCTGGCTAGAATTGGTAGTCCTTCTATCTTATTGTTGTCAATGATTAAATCCTATTGTCGTACTTTAGGGCTGTCTTTGATTAGGGAAGTAATTAATGATCGTATCTTAATTACCGACGAACTAAGGAAGGATAGATTAATAAGACGTTCTTAATAATCATAACCAATTTAGAGCATGATTTAGGATTTCATTAGATAATCGATGATCAAATATCATGAATTGAACGACGATTACACCTCTGGTTGGAACCTTCTCTTCATTGATTTTTTCATACTATTTTATTGTTTTCTTCAATTTCTCAACAAACTTTAAAAACCCCCATTTTATTTCACCATTCCCTGTGGATTCGACCCTACTTTCCACAACTACAAATCCATAAACCCAAAAGTAGAGATATTTATTTTTGGTGGATTCGACGCCCACCAACACCAGTTGGTGGAACAGTTTGTGTTAATAGGATGTGTAGAACTGATGAACTGTGTTTGATTGAAAAATGTTTGCCTACTACTCTGATTGTGCTTGATATGTCTGATTTTGATATTATATTGGGGATGGACTGGTTGCGTGCCAATTATGCCATCATTGATTGTCATAGAAGGGAAGTGAATTTTAAGAGTCCATGTGGGGAAAAGTTTAAGGGAACTAGTAGTAAACTGACTCCAATGATTATCTTCGCTTTACAAGCTAAGAAGTTGATTAATGAGGGAGTCTGGGCTTATTTAGCTAATGTAGTTTATACTACTATTGAGAAGGTTAGTTTAAAATCTGTGCCGGTTGTGAATGAGTTTACCGATGTGTTTCCTAGTGAATTACCTGGATTACCCCCGCCTAGGCAAATGGATTTCAAAACAGAAGTTATACCTGGAAACGCCCCTATTTCGAAAGTACCTTATAGGATGGCTCCAACTGAGCTAAAGGAGCTTAAGACCCAGTTACAAGAGCTTCTAGATTTGGGTTTCATACGCTCAAGTGTATCACCATGGGGTGCACTTGTCTTATTTGTGAAAAAGAAGGATGAATCGATGAGGTTATGTATAGATTACCGTGAGCTTAACAAGGTAACTATCAAAAACAAATATCTTTTGCCTAGAATAGAAGATTTGTTTGACCAATTGAAAGGGGCCACCGAATTTTCAAAGATAGATTTGAGATTGGGATATCACCAGTTGAGAATTTGTGAGGCTGATATTCCTAAGACGGCTTTCAGGACGAGGTATGGACATTTCGAGTTTATTCTCATGTCCTTTGGGTTGACTAATGCCCCAGCAGCTTTTATGGATTTGATGCACACAGTTCTCCAAAAGTTCTCAGATACATTTGTGATAACATTACAAGAAAAGCTTCATTTGGAGGCCTAAGTATAGCGACGAAATTCGCCTCTATGTAAAAATAGCGACGCGATTAGAGACGGAACAATCCATCTCTAAAAAGAGTGTCGCTTGTTCGGCAACTACTTAGGGACGGGGTTGTCAGATGCCGCTGATGATGAGGTTGGGGCGATGAGGACATGTGTGTTGGATACTTGCGTATCCCCTAACTTCTCTACACTATTAGACGACGCAAGAGTATCGAACTCTTACGAACGAGGTGGATGGCGCCTCAACGTGGACATCTACAAAATAATTAGCATACAATGAATTTAATAAATTAACATTTAATATAATTAGTATTTTAGAAACATTAACTTAATTAATGAATTACAAATTAATTAATAACATATAATTTAATTAATTAAATTAATAACCATAATTTAATTAACACTAAAGTATAAAAATTAACATACTAATGAATTAAAAATTAAGTAATAACATATAATTTAATTAACACTAAATTATGAAAATTAACATAACCAATGAATTTAAATTTAATTAATAACATATAATTTAATTAATTAATTAATTAAATTAACACTTAAATATAAAAAGTAACATAGTAATTAATTAAAAACTAATTAAACACTCTAATTTAATTAATTTAGTAACATTAATTCAATTAACACTTAATTTTGAAAATTAACCTAATTATTGAATTACAAATTAACTAATAACATATAATTTAATTAATAAATTTTTTAAACTAACATTTATTTAATTAAAACTAAATTATGAAAAGTAACCTAACTAATGAATTTAAAAGTAATTAGCATTACATTTGAACAATTAACATAGTATGAAATTAAAGAATAATATATTAACATTACATTTGAACAATTAACATAGTTTGAAAACTCACTTTTTAGGGCTTCCCTTAGAGAACAAGAAACGCCGAAAGGTTAGGTTGGATAGGTAGCCCTCGTCCCGAGCAATTCAACGCAACTGAAAACACGACGATCCACCAAGAAACGAAGAAAACCCAAAGGTTTTCTCTCAACAATGGCACCCACGGCCAAGAAAGGAGAGGACGAGAGAAAATGTGATTTTTTTGGTCAAACTTGGTCTTTTAAAGAGATGAAGTGAATAGTGTTTAGATATTTAAGAATTCGGAAATTACGGTTACGTCCCTTTAATGACTTTTAACTTATAAAATGAAACCCGAAGTTCTTAAACTAGCTAAATGGTGATTAATAATTATTAATTGGCCCGTTAATAATTATTAATACGACCAAAACTAATTTAAGCTAATAAAACGATTAACAGAATTTACGAACGAAATAAACTCGTAAATTCTAAGTTATAAATTCTAAATTAAATCTAAAATTTAAATTAATAAATTCTAAAATTAAATTAAGTGCTTTACATCAAATAATGATAATTAAATTAAATAATAAATAAATAAAAATTGTGTAAAATAACGGGACGTTACAGTCTACCCTCCTTAAAAGACTTTTTGTCCTTGAAAAGTGCGCTCACTAAGTGAAAAGCGAGGGTATTTAGACTGTATCTCATCCTCACGTTCCCACGTTGCTTCCTCTAACACTTGGTTTCTTCACAAAATCTTAACCAAGTGGATCGTTTTATTTCTCAATAACTTTTGTTCGAATGCTAGGATCTCAACTGGTGTCTCCTCATTAGACATATTAGCATCCAAAACTACCGGCTCATAACGAATCATGTGGGACGGATCTACCATGTATTTCCTAAACATCAATACATGGAAAACATTATAAACAGCCAATAACGAAGGTGGTTGTAGATACCGTATTTTGTCTGGTCCAATTTTGTTAAGAAATCTTAATAAGTCTAATTTTAAATAGATCTTTAAAAGACAATTTAAATTTTTATTTTTAACTTTTAATTATAATTTTCCTTTATTTGAAAAAAGATAAAAAAAAAATAATAATAATGATAAATATAATAATAATAATAATAATAATAATAATAATAATAATAATAATAATAAAGATACATATTTCAAAAGCTTTATAAGTTATATCCTACGTAGATAAAGTTAAAAATATTTAAAATAAATAAAATAAAGATTTGATTTGATTTGATTGACATATTTTTGGTAATACCATTTGATTTTTGGCACAAAATAAATGAGGATGCTGTAAAATAGTGATTGATTTAGTTATGGAAAAAAATGAGTGATTGATTCTAATTTCAAAATTCCTTTAATTAGCCTAAAATTAAGCAATTCTACCAATTGGTTGAGACGTGGTTCTTTGCCCTAAAAGCTGAACTTTACTCTATAAAAAGGAATTTTCTAGGGAGAAAGCAAAAAAAGGATTCATCTAATTTTTATTTTTATTTGTTCAATCTTTATCCTCTTGTCTCAAACCCTATGGCTCTAGATTTCTAATATTTCCATACGAAAAGAATTTTTTTTCTTCCTTCAAGTTTTCTTTTGGGCCACGATTTTGACCACGCCATACAAGCTCTCGGGAGGAATGAGTTTCGATAGAATTATATATTTTCTATTCGAATAGTAAGCCGTACACGAGACAAAAGAAACCCGCCGCTTGAAGTCGCGTTTAGATGTATGACTTGGTAATGAGACAATATATGCATATATATATATATATATATATATATATATATATATATATATATATATATATATATTAAATTGCCTTTGTTTAAAAAGAGGGCTCCATCATCGTATATACGTAGGATAGAATTTTGTTTGTTATTGATAATCTTGATATACAAAGAAAGAGAATTAAAAAAGAGTTTATCTTGAATTTCGTATCCACTATTACATAGATGTATTTGATTTTGTTATTTGATTTTATTTCTTTTTCTTTTATTTATTTATTATTATTTTTTCATGGATGGATTTAGTTCGGTCATGGGCATAGAGTCAATTTAAAAACAAAACAAAAGTAATTTTTTGTTCAAACCACCCAGATCTTAAATAAATACCACAAGCACACATATAAATCATTTTGTAAAAAAGAAAAATGATAGTATATATAGAAGCATCTATTTAGAAACAATTATATATCTTTTAAACAACATTACAATTATCGGAATATAACTAATTAGGGAAGTAATAGTTTGTTGGGATCTCGATAAGTACGTGGAAATCATCACGTTTGTGAAGACTGCGTAATGTGCTTATCGAGATTCTTTTAAATCTTTAAAAACTTTAAAAAGTATATAATAGAAAAATTCTTAAAAATAAAAATAAATAAACGACATTACATACATAATTTCAAAAGATGAAAGGAAGGTATTTAAATAAATTTAAATATTAGGAGAACCTTATTATAAAAATAAAAAGAAAACATTTTTATAAAAAAAAAAAACAAAAACTTAAATATTATTTCAAAAGAAATTATTTTATAAAAAAAAGAATATTTAAAGAAAAACGTTCTAATTAAATATTATTTCAAAAATTTAAATGAGTTTAAATAGCATTTCAAAGATAAAAGGAAAGTGTCAAATAAATTTAAATATTACTTAAAATAAAAAATAAAAATAAAGAAGAGTATTTTAAATAAGTTAAATGTTATAAGAAAAAGTATTTTAAATAAAAATCAGAAAACGTTTTAAAATATAAATACAATTCCTATGATAGATTTTGAGAAGTAAGAAACTCAATTTCTTAAGGTGAAATTTTATAAATTTCATTATTGTTCAATTAACGGCCGTAACCCCGCTCATTTCAATCTTTATTGCTTACTTCATTTTTGAAGTTAAGAAATGATTAAATGAGATATTTGTTTTTTATAAATTAAAATTTATTTATTTTTATTTGCTTAAATTAAGGATCATCATTTTAAAAATAAGATAATATAAGATAAATATATGGTAACCGTTTTAAAATGGGTGTTGTAGGGTGCTAACACCTTCCCTACACACAAACGACTCCCGAACCTAACTCAATTTTCGTAGACCGTCATTATTTTTTATTCAATTTGGTGATCAATCACACCCAAATATGGTTGATGGCGACTTCCACTTTATTTTCATTTAAGAGACCTAATTTTAAGGATGTTGGCCGTTTCGCGTCGCAACCACGTTGTGACAGCTTGGCGACTTCACTGGGGACATTTTTTTTTAGAGAGTCAAGCCATTTATTTTTATCATATGTTATCTTTATTTTTGGTCCATTTTATTTATTTAAATTGTATTGGTTTATTTCTGTTTATTTATTTGTTATATATTATTTGTTTTAATTATATGTTAATTAAATGCTTAATTATTGTTTATTCTTATTATTATCATTACATATCAATCATTCATCTCACACACATATTCACGAGCCTCCTACCCGGGCTCTACCCTTTAAGTTTAGACCGATGACTGAGTATCTGTTGCTTTCGTGGAGTTTCGGCTCCCGTGCAGGCAGTATGAAATTCCTCACTCAAGTTATCCACTTACCATTTCAATTTCAAATGGTATTATGGATAATTTGGGAACCTAATATCCTTTAAGTAATTTAGAACCTTAACTTTACACTCATAATTACCCTCAAGCCAACCTAGTGTTTAGGTTCCATTCCTTTATTTATCACCCTCACATTTCATTTCATTATTTCTGTGTTTAGTTAGGATACCTGATAACTTATTTGTTTTAAAATTTTTTTTTTTTAATTATTATTATTTTTTTTGTTAAAAAAAAAAAGATCATTCTTCGCCCTAAGTTGTACATGACAAATATTTTTTTTATGTATTATTTTTATTTTATTTTTTTTTAAAAAAAGGGTAAAGCTTTCTTTTCTTTTTGCATTATTATTATTATTATTTTCTTTATTATTATTATTTTTCTTCTTCACGTTTTCAAGGTTTTTTTTAAAAAAAAAAAAAAAAAAACTTAAGATAAAAAAGATTGACCATGCATATTGTTTTATTTTTTTAAAAGAAAATTGCAAAAAGAAAAAAAAATTAAGAAAATAATATATAGAAAATAAATGTAATTATTATTCATACACGTTATTTCATTTTTTTTATGCAAAAAATGACATTCGTTTCAATTCATTAATATTTAGGAGTAAACAGAAATATGAATATTAGTAAAACATCCCCATCCGTCATTGCATTGAAAGTCGAGGAAGGTGAAGTTGTCAGGACTTGGTCGGAGCACACACAACAAACTTGTGGAGACAGTTTGCTAGAGAATGTCACAATACCAATCAGAGGCATCAGTTTTCTAGGAACTCAGCTAGACCCTCTAAAACAAGTATGGGAGAATCTCACTGATGAAAGGAAGGAAGAATTTGTTCAGAAGTATGGCCATATAGCTCAACTTTTATATGTATCTATCAATTACTCTGTCTTGAGAGCATTGATTCAGCATTGGGATCCTGCGTATAGCTGTTTCACATTCGGGCCCATAGATATGACCCCTGTTATCAAAGAGTATCAATCTCTTCTTCATATACCTTGCCCATTTGAGAATGGAGTTTATAGCTATGACAAGGATGTGACAATGAGCAGAGCATTATCTAATATTTTACAGAAGATTCGTGCAGCAGAAGTGGACAAATAGACCAAGAAGAAAGGAGAAAGTCTTTGTATCTCTATGGAGTATTTGATAAGCCTTTGTCAAAAATTTGCTAACGATTCAAGAGAACTCACATTACTAGCTCTCGGCATTTATAGTGCAGTGTTGTTTCCAAAAGTGGCAGGATATGTTGAGGAACAGGTGGTAAAGTTATTTGTCAAGATAGAAGATGGAGTTAACCCTATCATGCCCATTCTAGCTGAAACTTTTCGATCATTGAATCATTGTCGCACAAAGAAAGCAGGAAAATTTATAGGATGTGCTCCACTCCTTTATATATAGTGACGGGTCGTCACAAAAACGTACACTAGTCCCACATGGACTCATAAAATCAACCACTCTCGTAGTGCAATCAATGGTGGCACGATTAGCTGATAGCCAATCCATACCCAAAATTACATCGAAATCAGACATAGGCATGATAATCAAAGTAGCATGCAAACAACAACTCATAAAACACAAATCATCTGTGCTAATCATGCTATCAGCAATAACAAACTTCCCCACTGGGGTCAAAACACGCATCTCAAAACCTAACGGTGCAGCTCTAGCATAGCCGACTCAACAAAAGCAGAAGAAATAAAAGAGTGGCTAGCTCCAGAATCAAATAAAACAAAGGCCGAATGGCCCAAAACTGTCAAAGTACCAGTAACTACAGTACCTGCTTTGATATCGATGTTAGAAGCTAGTATGCTTCTGAGTGATGGAGCCTTGGGCTATATAGCTAGTGTGGTTGACACTTCTATACCAGAGGCTAGTTTGAGTTCAGTGCCTATAGTGAGGGATTTCATTGATGTTTTCCCTGATGAGTTACCCGGTTTGCCACCTGGTGAGACAGTTTGATTTTCGATTGAGGTTGCACCTAGGACGACTCCATTGTCCAAAGCACCATATCGTATGGCACCTGCTGAGTTGAAAGAACTCCAGCGCCGATTCTGGGGACTTTTAGACTTGGGGTTTATACGCCCAAGTGTTTCGCCGGTGGGGAGCCCCTGTTGTTTGTGAAGAAGAAAGACGGTTCTATGCGATTGTGTATTGATTATAGAGAGTTGAACCAGGTGTTACTTGAAGAACAAGTATCCTTTGCCCAGGATAGATGACTTGTTTGATCGGTTGAGGGGAGCCACTATCTTTTTGAAGATAGATTTGAGATCCTGGCTATCATCGATTGAGGATTCGGGATGAGGATATTCCCAAGAGCTGCGTTCGGACGCGTTATGGACATTATGAGTTTGTAGTTATGTCCTTTGGCTTGACCAACGCGCCTGCAGCTTTTATGAACCTTATGCACACGGTGTTTAGGAGGTTCATTGACTCTTTTGTGATTGTATTCATTGATGATATCTTGGTTTATTCCAAGACAGAGGAGTTGCATGCTATACACCTTCGAGAGGTTTTGACGGTACTACGAGATCAGAGATTGTATGCCAAGTTCTCCAAGTGTGAGTTTTGGCTGAGGGAAGTGGCATTTTTAGGCCACGTAGTATCGAGTAGAGGAGTATCTGTTGATCCCTCTAAGATTGAGGCAGTTACCAACTGGCCTAGACCGACGAATGTGGCTGATATTCGCAGTTTTCTGGGACTTGCAGGCTATTATAGACGGTTTGTGCAAGATTTCTCCAAGATTGCTTCAGCTTTGACACGTTTGACCCTGAAGGGGGTTGATTTCGTATGGTCTGAGGATTGTGAGAGGAGCTTTGAGGAGCTCAAGAGGAGGCTTGTGACAGCACATGTTCTAGTGTCGCCTGATAGGACTGGTGGTCTGACTGTGTATACAGATGCTTCCCACAGAGGTTTGGGATGTGTGTTGATGCAGCACGGGAAAGTTATAGCTTATGCTTCTCGTCAGTTGAAGGAGCATGAGAAGAAATATCCGACTCATGATTTAGAGTTGGCAGCTGTTGTTCATGCTTTGAAGATATGGAGGCATTATTTGTACGGTGAGAAGATTATGATATTTACTGACCATAAAAGTCTCAAATATTTCTTCACTCGAAGGAATTAAATATGAGACAATGGGAATGGTTAGAGCTTGTTAAGGATTATGACTATGACATTCAGGATCATCCTGGGAAAGCCAATGTAGTGGTCGACAGCGCTCGAGAGGAAGTCTTCTCATTCATCGCCTTTGTCAGCCTTACCTTTGAGATTGAGGTGGGATATGGAACGAGTGAGATAGCATTGCTTACTGCTAGAAGTCACCGTGAGTCCGGCTAGTTTGACAGGGGGGCCTACTTTGAGGCGGAGGATGATTGATGCACAGAGAGATGAGGTTCATTTGCGGGCCGATTTTAGAGAGGCCGAGTCGATGTTCCTAGTCATTTTACCTTCTCTACAACGGTGCTCGATGTATCGTAAGAGGCTATGTGTGCCTTTAGGATCGACTTTTAGAAGGGAACTGTTGGAGGAGGCTCACGCTTCTATCTTCTCTATACATCCAGGTAGTACGAAGATGTACGGGGACCTGGAGAGACATTATTGGTGGCCAGGGAATGAAGCTTGAGATTGCGGTCTTTGTTAGTAGATGTTTGACTTGTCAGCAAGTCAAGGCTTTGAGAAAGAGTCCATCGGGTTTACTTAACCCTCTGAGTGTGCCAGAATGGAAATGGGAGGAGATTTCCATGGACTTTATCAGTGGTTTGCCGAGGACGCCCAAGGGTTATGATACCATTTGGGTGATTGTAGACCGTTTGACGAAGACCGCGCACTTTATGCCTGGGAGGATCACCTACCCAGTGGAGACATGGGCACAGTTGTATTTACGGGAGATTGTTAGATTACATGGTGTGCCTGTGAGGATAGTATCAGATCGGGACACTCGTTTTGTCTCGAAGTTTTGGCAGAGTTTGCATTCAGCCATGGGTACTGGCTTGGATTTTAGTACAGCTTTTCACCCCCAGACAGATGGTCAGACCGAGAGAGTTAACCAGATTCTGGAGGACATGTTGAGGGCTTGTGTTCTTGATTTTGGAGGTAGTTGGGATTCTCAGTTGTACTTGGTAGAGTTTGCTTATAATAACAGCTACCAGGCTACTATTGAGATGGCACCATTTGAGGCACTTTATGGTAGAAAGTGTCGATCTCCAGCTCACTGGGATGAGGTTGGAGAGAGAAGGCTTTTGGGGCCCGAGTTGTTACATATATGGATCCTCAGCCATGTTGAATGTCCACCTGAATTCAATATTCCAAAAATGAAGTTCACCAATTCTTGGAATATGATGCAAAATCCTATCTTAGAATTCACTCGAACAAACGTGGGTCAAATTCTACCAGAGAAGAAGGTTTGGGTGGATTTCTTCTCAACTTTGAAGCCTGAAAACGTACGATGGAAAGCATTATGGATGTCACTTAAGCCTTTGATGTATAGATGTGGTGACTTCCAAACACTTCCACTTCTTGGTCCATGGGGAGGCATATCTTATGCCCCATTATTGGTGTTGCAACAAGTAGGCCAGAAGCAGTTTATTCCAGCTACGAGTGATTTAAGAAATTCTGAATTTGCATATGGCTCAGAAGGTTTAATTGAAAATACAACTGATAGAGACTGCATGGAAATCTTTCTGCACTATTCAAAATGGGTTTCATTGTCGCCTTGCCACACCTGGATACGAATTATGGCATTTGAAAAGGGGTAAGAGTATAGTTGATTTACCAACTCATGGAGGAATTGAAAAGATGGATGAGGATGTAACAGTAGTACAAATTCCTGAGAAAAAGTCGCGTGATGAAGAATTTCTTAGCATTCAAGAGAAGAATTTGACTTTGGTTGAAGAAAATAAACATTTACAAGAGGATTTAAAGTTGGAGCAGTTATGAAATACACTGTTAGAGCAAGAGTTGCAGAAAGTGAGGGACAACGCAAAGAATCAAGGGAAGTTAGAGAAGGAGGTTGCTGATTTAGACACAGAAAATCGTGATATTAATCGGAGGATGCACAAACTAAGAAGAGATAAGGCAATTTTGCAAACAGCTGTGAAATCACGAGACGATGAAATCGAAGGGCAGCGGACAGAAATTGTCTCACTTACAAAGTTTGTTGAAGAATTGGAGGAAATTATCAATACAAGGAATAAAGATATAGCTGAAATAGAAGAAAGCAATTGTCTCTTACTAAGAACAGTTGAAGACTGGCAATTAAAAGCTAATAGAAGCGAAGCAGAGTTGACTCACGCGCTGAGTGAAAATAAAAATCTGAAGGAGACTGCTAAATCACTTGTGAATCGTCTTGAGAAATTTCAGAATGTCTATGAAAGTTTGATGAGGGAGCATAAAATTTTAGAAGATCACTACCACGGGTTGAGGAATGATTTTCAGTCAGTGCGACATGAGAATGCTACGTTACATCGTAATATTGAACAAGTCGTCATGCAAATCCGGAAGGCAGCTAGAAGAGCAGATCGATTAGCAAGAGAGGCATTTGTTTTGGAGGCTCTCATCTTGCCGACTCAACCAAATGGCCAAGAGATAATCAAATTCCTGAGGAAAATTCATGAAGACTTGGAGCACTGGGGGACATTTTATTGATTTTTTATGTTTATGTTTATTTTTAAATTTTGGTGAATTGGAACATTTGTTATCTTTGTTTTGCACAATAATGTTAAATTTCGTCAGTTTTCTTTTACTATTTAATATAAGTATTCCTTTTCGCGTTCCAATTTAGACTTCTTTATTTATTCATTTATTTTTTTTTTCTCTCTTTCTTATTCTCTCAACAATAATAAAGATAAAGTCTTAAAAAAATAGCTCGCCAATCGCACTCGCACTCTTATAATACAAGATCTAAGGCAAAGATAATGGAAGAACAACTTACAGAGTAAGAGAAATTGAGGAAGGATGTTGACACAATCCAAGAACAACTAGCCAAACTCGTTAGCTTGCTTGAAAAAGGGAAAGATGTGGCAGAGCCAGTTCAGTCAAACTCAGCTATTCAACAAAGATCTACAAATGACCAGGACTTCTCATTTTATCCACCTGGATTTGGCTCTACATTTTCACAAGCACCAGTAGAAGAGGGAATTCCACAATGTTCATTCAACCCTTCACAACAATACCAATTTCCTTCCTTTCAAAGAGGCCAACAGATCCCTATAAGCAATTACGGAAGTGTGACTTATCAGACAGGGGAGCAGTTTAAAGCCAATGTCACAATACCGGACTTCGAAAGTCCTCAAGTAAGAAAAGAAATAGCTGATAGGGAGAAGAGGGCAATGACACCTGAAAAATTTCAAGTATTTGAGGAAAGGCTAAGGGCAGTTGAAGGAACTGATGTTTTTGGAAATATAGACGCCACTCAGTTGTGTCTGGTACCAGATGTGATAATCCCGTCTAAGTTCAAAGTACCAGAGTTCGAGAAATATGATGGGACAACTTGTCCTAAAAGTCATCTTATGTACTGCAGAAAGATGGCTGCTCATGTCCAGAATGATAAGTTGATCATCCACTGTTTTCAAGATAGCTTAACAGGCCCAGCAGCCCGTTGGTATATGCAGCTTGATAGTTCCCATATTTGTACTTGGAAGGATCTGGCAGATGCCTTTTTGAAACAGTATAAGCACAATATTGATTTAGCTTCTGATCGACTTGATCTACAAAAAATGGAGATGACTAGAACTGAAAGTTTCAAAGAGTATGCTCAGAGGTGGAGAGACACAGCTGCACAAGTCCAACCACCCCTAACTGACAAGGAGTTGTCTGCCATGTTCATCAATACTTTGAAATCTCCATTTTATGATCGAATGATTGGGAATCCTTCCACCAACTTCTCTGATATAATGACCATCGGGGAGAGGATTGAATATGGTGTGAAGCATGGAAGGATAATGGACAACAGAACTGAATCATCCATCACAAAAAAGGTTATGCCTTTTAAAAAGAAAGAAGGAGAAGTATAGATGATAGGAGGAAATATGTCTCCTTGGATACAGCCACACTCTGATAATCACCCAAAACAATACCCGACCAGTTCCTATTCAACCCCGGTTAGATATGCCCAACCATTCGTGAACCACACATCTTACCAACACCCTCGCCCCCGTGCTCTTGCATAGAACCCTGCATCATTTACCCCTCCAATTTATCAGTCTCAAAATCAACCCGCTTCTTATACCCCAAACCAGCAGAACAATAGAAACCCAAAAGAGCGTCCAAATTTTGATCCTATCCCGATGTCTTATACTGAGCTTTTAGCTCAACTCATCAAAGAGCGTTTGTTAACTCCTATCCCAGTAAAACCCTTGGAGCCACCGTATCCAAAGTGGTATAACCCTAATGTCCGTTGTGATTCACGGAGGAGCCCCAGGACATTCAACTGAAAATTGTATCACTCTCAAATACCGAGTGAAGGGTTTGATCGATGTAGGATGGTTGAATTTCAAGAAAGAAAATGCTCCTGATGTCAATAACAACCCTCTCCCAAACCATGGTACTCCTGGAGTAAATGCAGTAGAATGTTTTGAAGGCACTTTTAAAGAAGATATAGAGAAGATCAAGACTCCAATGGGACAATTATTTGAATTCCTTCATAGTAGTGGGTTTGTTCAAACAGAGTATCTTTATGAAGACATCAAGTGTGAAAGTTATGATGAGAGTTTGAATTGTTCATTCCATGCTGGAGGGAAAGGTCATTCTGTACAACATTGTTCTACTTTCAGGATGAAGGTTCAGGCTTTGTTAGATTCAAGACAACTTGTCATTACTTCGGGAAAAGTTTGTAAGCATGAAAAAAAGGAAGTTAGTGTCATTGAAAATTCTTTTCCAAATGAAAGCTCCCACACACCATACAAGCGGAAACCACTCACAATCACTTACCATGAGAAGCCTAGTATTGGTGCATCCAATTTAAATCTGAGGCCAATCACCATTCATATCCCGAGTCCTTTTCCCTTTAAAGATTTGAATTCAGTTCCTTGGAAATATGATTGCACGGTGATTTCTGATCAGAAGCCTCTTCCTGTAGAAAATATCACAAGAATAGGTGGATTGACACTGAGCGGGAGATGCTACGCTCCCAATAATACTCGAAAAAATGAAGAAAAAGTTCTACAGAGCAAAGGGAAAACCCAAATGAAAGAGAATGATGTGGAAGGCAAGGGACTTTCAGATGGATCAATTGTGATCAAAGGAAAGAAAGATAAACAACTCGTGACTGAAGAAGAAAGCTAAGAAATTCTCAAACTCATCAAGCAAAGTGAGTATAAAGTGGTAGAGTAGTTGGGTCAGACACCAGCTAAAATTTCCATACTATCTTTATTAATGTGTTCGGAGGCACATTGAAAGGCTCTATTAGAGATTTTAAGTCAAGCTTACGTCCAACAAGACATTTCAGTGAATAATTTGAGTGAAATAGTTGAAAACGTAACAGCTTTTAACACTTTAGCCTTTACAGATGACGAGGTTCCACCCGGAAGCTCTGGGAATTTTAAGGCTCTCCATATTTCTGTTAAATCTAGAAATTTTGTTGTAGCAAAAGTGTTGATCGACAATGGGTCATCTCTGAACATAATGCCAAAATCTACCTTGGAGAAATTACCTGTTGAAGTGGAAAATGTGGGGAAGTGGAAAATGTCTTACCTGAAGCCAAGCACAATGGTGGTAAGAGCATTTGATGGAGCACGCAGTGAGGTTATTGGGGAAATTGATGTCCCAATTCAAGTAGGGCCGTGCACATTTAACATTACTTTTCAAGTTATGAACATTTCTTCAGCTTATAGCTAATTGTTGGGGCGTCCTTGGCTTCATTCTGCTGGAGTTGTTCCTTCTTCATGGCACCAAAAGCTAAAATTCATTATTGATGACAAACTGATCTGTGTATCTGGTGAAGAAGATTTTCTTATTTCAAAGCTTGAGTCGATGCCTTATGTTGAAGCAGCTGAAGAGGCATTAGAATGTTCGTTTCGATCCTTTGAAGTCGCAAATGCTATAACCATAGGCAGAAATGTCAAATATACAGAACCATCACTTTTGAAGTCTTCTTTCGCAGGAAATAATGAAATTCTGGAATATTTGTTGACGTTAGTGGATAATTGGGAAAAGTTCGGTTTAGGCTTCAAGCCAAGTAGAGCTGACAAGTTCAGAGCACGAAAAGAGAAGAAAGAGAAACATATGGCAAAGCTTGAAAACAGAGAGCCCAAGTGTGAAAAGTTAAATTTATCTAACTTCTATGGGATATTCAGAAGTGCTGGTAAGATCCATATTGAGCAACAATCACCACACCAGGTTCATTCCTATGTTGCAGCTTTAATGGAAGATGAGAAAGAGACAGATACATTCATTTATCCGTGTTCTGAAGATTTTGAACTCAATAATTGGACGACTACAGAGTTACCATCATTTTTTAATATTTCAAAGTAATTTTCTAGCATTTTTCATTTCCGAATTCTGTTTTCTTTCATTTGAGTTTTTCTATGTCAACATTTCATTTCATATTAATAAAGTTAGTTTATTTTCCACCTATCTATATCTCTACTTATTATCCTTTATCTTCCTTTCTTACACCAAATACTCGATATCTTAAACAGTAATAATGAAGTCGAATGCATCAACAATTTGAGATATAATTTGGATACTCCTATATACAATGTTGAGTCTGATGAAGAGAATGATATTGAACCAAGCTCGGAATTATTGAGAATGGTAGAAGAAGAGGAAAAAGTGTTACGACCTCACCAGGAACAAATAGAAACAATTAACTTGGGAACTGAAGAAGAAGTAAAAGAGGTTAAAATTGGAACCAATATTTCGAAGGAAAGTCGTCAAAAGTTAATCAACTTACTGCATGAATATGTAGACATATTTGCTTGGTCTTATAAAGATATGCCAGGATTAGACACAAATATTGTAGTTCATCCTTTACCACTTAAATCTGAGTGTAAACCAATTAGACAGAAATTGAGGAAAATGAAACCTGATATGTTACTCAAAATTAAGGATGAAGTTAAAAAGCAGATGGATGCAGGCTTTTTGACAGTGTCTAATTACCCTGAATGGGTGGCGAATATCCTTCCAGTACCAAAGAAGAATGGCCAAGTCAGGATGTGCGTTGATTATAGAGACTTGAATCGTGCAAGTCCAAAAGACAATTTTCCACTTCCCCATATTGACATCCTAGTGGATAATACAGCCGGATTCTCTACATTTTCATTTATGGATGGTTTCTCAGGTTATAATCAGATCAAAATGGCAGAGGAGGATCATGAAAGGATGACATTTATCACGCTATGGGGAACTTTTTGCTACAAAGTCATGCCGTTTGGATTGAAGAATGCAGGGGCAACCTATCAACGCGCAATGGTCGCACTCTTCCATGATTTAATGCATAAAGAGATTGAAGTTTATGTCGATGATATGATTGCTAAATCAAAACAAGGAGAGGAGCATACAGATATTCTCAAAAGATTGTTTGTTCGATTAAGAAAATTTCAGTTGAAGCTTAATCCCAATAAATGCACGTTCGGTGCAAGTTCTGGAAAGTTGTTGGGTTTTGTTGTGAGTCAAGAAGGAATTTCAGTGGATCCTGATAAAATCAAAGCTATTTTAGAGATGCCACCACCACAAACACAAAACGAAGTCAGAGGATTTTTAGGGAGGTTGAATTACATCGCTAGATTCATATCACATCTTACAGCAACTTGTGAACCTCTCTTCAAATTACTTCGAAAAAGTAATACTGAGATATGGAACGAAGACTGCCAGGAGGCATTTGACAAGATAAAACAGTATTTGCAAAATCCTTCTATACTTGTTCCTCCAACATCTAGACGTCCTCTTATTATGTACCTCACCGTATTGGAGAACTCAATGGGCTGTGTGCTGGGACAACACGACAATTCCGGAAGGAAAGAGCAGGCGATATATTATTTGAGTAAAAAATTCACTGATTATGAAGCCAAGTATTCCCTACTAGAGAAGACTTGTTGCGCTCTAGCTTGGACTGCACACCGTTTGAGACAATATATGCTTTACTATACAACTTGGTTGATTTCAAAAATGAATCCCCTAAAATACATTTTTGAAAAACCCTCTCTCTCGGGAAGAATCGCTAGGTGGCAGGTTTTATTATCAGAATATGATCTCGTTTACGTCACTAGAAAGTCAGTGAAAGGGAGCGCGCTTGCCGACTATCTGGCCCAACAACCTTTGGATGACTATGAGCCAATGAGACTAGATTTTCCAGATGAGTATGTTTTTATGACAGAAGCAGAAGAGGAATGCTCTGATCCTGAGAAATGAACCATGTTATTTGATGGAGCCTCTAATGAATTAGGTCAGGGAATATGAGCAATATTAATGTCACCTGAAGGAAAATATTTCCCACTTACTGCCAAGATATGTTTTGATTGCACACATAACATGGCCGAATATGAAGCATGTTCTATGGGGGTCCAAGCAACCCTTGATATGAAAGTTAGAAAACTCAAAGTTTTTGGAGATTCTTTGCTGGTAATCTGTCAATTAAGAAAAGAATGGGAAACGAGAGATTCTAAGTTGATTCCTTATTATGAGTTGATAACAGAATTATCTCAGAAGTTTGAAGAGATTACTTTTGATCATATACCACGAGATGATAATCGAATAGCCGATGCATTAGCTACTTTGGCGGTAATGTTTGATGTTGATTTTAAAGGAGAAATCCAGCCCATCAAGATTGAAAAGCGAGATGTTCCAGTCTTTTGCATGAATATAGAAGAAGAACCAGATAGAAAGCCATGGTACCATGATATCAAGAGATACATAAAAGATAGAATTTATCCTTTTGACGCTTCAGAGAATGATAAACGAACCCTCAGAAGGTTAGCAATGAGTTTCTTCCTTAATGGAGAAATTCTATACAAGAGAAATCATGACATGGTTTTATTAAGATGTGTTGATGCAACAGAAGCTAGTAAAATTATGGAAGATATACACGAAGGTATATGTGGAACTCATGCAAACGGGCATAGAATGGCTAGACAGGTTTTAAGAGCTGGTTATTATTGGCTAACTATGGAGACCGACTGTATCAAGTATGCAAGAGCATGTCACAAGTGTCAAATTTATGCTGACAAAGCTCATGCCCCTTCGTCTGAACTACATGTTCTATCTGCACCATGGCCTTTCTCTATGTGGGGAATGGATGTAATTGGCCTCATTGAACCCAAAGCCTCAAATGGACATCGTTTTATTCTCGTAGCTATTGATTACTTTACAAAGTGGGTTGAAGCTGCCTCTTATCGAGAAGTGACAAAGGGAGTCGTAGTTAAATTCTTAAAAAAGGAAATTATTTGTCGTTACGGCATTCCAGAGCTAGTGATTACAGATAATGGGAGGAATTTGAACAATAAAACAATGGATGAGTTATGTCAGCAATTCAAGATCAAGCAAGCGAATTCAACTCCTTACCGACCAAAAATGAATGGCGCGGTTGAAGCAGCTAACAAAAACATCAAGAAAATTGTGCAAAAGATGACTATCACATACAAGGATTGGCATGAAATGCTTCCTTTTGCTTTGCACGGATATCGCACATCTGTTCGTACTTCAACCGGAGCAACACCTTTTTCTTTAGTTTATGGGATGGAAGCAGTTCTCCCGATTGAAGTTGAGATCCCATCATTGAGGGTTATTATGGAGACAAAATTAGAAGAGTCCGAATGGATTCAGAATCGTTATGAGCAGTTGAACTTCGTAGAAGAAAAGAGGTTGACAGCACTATGTAGAGGTCAACTCTATCAAAGGAGAATGATGAAAGCTCACAACAAAAAGGTTCGCCCACGAGCATATAAAAAAGGAGACTTGGTACTAAAAAGAATCCTCCCATTTCAAAAGGATCATCAAGGTAAATGGACTCCAAATTATGAAGGGCCATATGTCGTGAAGAAGGCTTTCTCAGGAGGAGCTTTGATTTTGACCAATATGGATGGAGACGAATTACCAAACCCCATCAGTTCTGACTATGTCCAAAAGTACTATGCATGAAGGCAAATGGGGAAGGCTCAACAAATATATAAGAGTTTTATTGAGTATCTTAAATTATTTGTGCTATGGTTTTGAGTGAACGTTTAAGATGTCATGTACCCAATACTCTCACTCTCATCCTGTCTCTCTCTATCTTCGTTTTAGTTCCCTTCATTATCAATAAAACATCTCTAAACTTTGAATTCCATATTTCTTGGCTTTCCTCCTTACTCTATTATTAATATTGACAAAAAGAAATGGTGTAAGTTACTTTGATAAATAATGATGGTAAATTTGTTTGATTCCAACACAAAAGCAAGAAATAATGCATCAACGGAGTTACCATCCTGAAAAAAACTCTTGAAGCTCGGCAACCAGAGTTGACACAGATTTGGATAAAGATAATGAATACATTAATAATTTGATAACAGAAATCAAAGAGAATTACATGACTCTATTTTAAGCCGAATATCTTTAGAGAGGATGCGAATGCGATAGTCGAGTTAAAATCGAATCATTTTTAACAAAGTACTTTATCACGTTCATTTTCCGATTAAATCGAATCCTACTTGCGGTTCAGTCCCAGTAGAGATCGAAGCCTGGGACAAAACCCAGGTTCGTTATATTTTACTTCTTTGTTCGATTAAATCGAATCCTACTTGCGGTTCAGTCCCGGTAGAGATCGAAGCCTGGGACAAAACCCAGGTTCGTTATATTTTACTTCTTTGTTCGATTAAATCGAATCCTACTCGTGGCTCAGTCCTGGTAAAGATCGAAGCCTGGGACAAAACCCAGGTTCGTTACATTTCATTGCTCGATTAAATCGAATCCTATTTGCGGCTCAGTCCCGGTAGAGATCGAAGCCTGGGACAAAACCCAGGTTCGTTATATTTTACTTAATTCTCGATTAAATCGAATCCTATTTACGGCTCAGTCCCGGTAGAGATCGAAGCCTGGGACAAAACCCAGGTTCGTTATATTTTTATTTTTATTTTTTTTTTTTTTATTTTTTTTCCGATTAAATCGAATCCTACGTTCGATTTAGTCCCTGTAGAGATCAAAGTCTGGAACAAAATCTAATTAAATTTTTAAGTTTTACAAACTCAATTCAGTTACATTTGTTTCTCTGGAATAATTCAGTCCAGCCAAAAAGCTTAAACTAAACAATGTTTTTCTTTGCATTAATCTTTCTTTCTTAACAAAATTTTCACCATCCAAAAACTTTATCTTTTCCTTTATCCAGCTCTAATTCTTAAAGGATGTACAAAGGGGGACAAACTGTAGATACCGTATTTTGTCTGGTCCAATTTTGTTAAGAAATCTTAATAAGTCTAATTTTAAATAGATCTTTAAAAGACAATTTAAATTTTTATTTTTAACTTTTAATTATAATTTTCCTTTATTTGAAAAAAGATAAAAAAATAATAATAATAATGATAAATATAATAATAATAATAATAATAATAATAATAATAATAATAATAATAATAATAAAGATACATATTTCAAAAGCTTTATAAGTTATATCCTACGTAGATAAAGTTAAAAATATTTAAAATAAATAAAATAAAGATTTGATTTGATTTGATTGACATATTTTTGGTAATACCATTTGATTTTTGGCACAAAATAAATGAGGATGCTGTAAAATAGTGATTGATTTAGTTATGGAAAAAAATGAGCTGATTGATTCTAATTTCAAAATTCCTTTAATTAGCCTAAAATTAAGCAATTCTACCAATTGGTTGAGACGTGGTTCTTTGCCCTAAAAGCTGAACTTTACTCTATAAAAAGGAATTTTCTAGGGAGAAAGCAAAAAAAGGATTCATCTAATTTTTATTTTTATTTGTTCAGTCTTTATCCTCTTGTCTCAAACCCTATGGCTCTAGATTTCTAATATTTCCATACGAAAAGAATTTTTTTTCTTTCTTCAAGTTTTCTTTTGGGCCACGATTTTGACCACGCCATACAAGCTCTCGGGAGGAATGAGTTTCGATAGAATTATATATTTTCTATTCGAATAGTAAGCCGTACACGAGACAAAAGAAACCCGCCGCTTGAAGCTGCGTTTAGATGTATGACTTGGTAATGAGACAATATATGCATATATATATATATATATATATATATATATATATATATATATATATATATATATATATATTAAATTGCCTTTGTTTAAAAAGAGGGCTCCATCATCGTATATACGTAGGATAGAATTTTGTTTGTTATTGATACTGATATACAGCAAAGAGAATTAAAAAAGAGTTTATCTTGAATTTCGTATCCACTATTACATAGATGTATTTGATTTTGTTATTTGATTTTATTTCTTTTTCTTTTATTTATTTATTATTATTTTTTCATGGATGGATTTAGTTCGGTCATGGGCATAGAGTCAATTTAAAAACAAAACAAAAGTAATTTTTTGTTCAAACCACCCAGATCTTAAATAAATACCACAAGCACACATATAAATCATTTTGTAAAAAAGAAAAATGATAGTATATATAGAAGCATCTATTTCAAAACAATTATATATCTTTTAAACAACATTACAATTATCGGAATATAACTAATTAGGGAAGTAATAGTTTGTTGGGATCTCGATAAGTACGTGGAAATCATCACGTTTGTGAAGACTGCGTAATGTGCTTATCGAGATTCTTTTAAATCTTTAAAAAGTATATAATAGAAAAATTCTTAAAAATAAAAATAAATAAACGACATTACATACATAATTTCAAAAGATGAAAGGAAGGTATTTAAATAAATTTAAATATTAGGAGAACCTTATTATAAAAATAAAAAGAAAACATTTTTATAAAAAAAAAACAAAAACTTAAATATTATTTCAAAAGAAATTATTTTATAAAAAAAAGAATATTTAAAGAAAAACGTTCTAATTAAATATTATTTCAAAAATTTAAATGAGTTTAAATAGCATTTCAAAGATAAAAGGAAAGTGTCAAATAAATTTAAATATTACTTAAAATAAAAAATAAAAATAAAGAAGAGTATTTTAAATAAGTTAAATGTTATAAGAAAAAGTATTTTAAATAAAAATCAGAAAACGTTTTAAAATATAAATACAATTCCTATGATAGATTTTGAGAAGTAAAAAACTCAATTTCTTAAGGTGAAATTTTATAAATTTCATTATTGTTCAATTAACTAGTAGTAACCCCGCTCATTTCAATCTTTATTGCTTACTTCATTTTTGAAGTTAAGAAATGATTAAATGAGATATTTGTTTTTTATAAATTAAAATTTATTTATTTTTATTTGCTTAAATTAAGGATCATCATTTTAAAAATAAGATAATATAAGATAAATATATGGTAACCGTTTTAAAATGGGTGTTGTAGGGTGCTAACACCTTCCCTACACACAAACGACTCCCAAACCTAACTCAATTTTCGTAGACCGTCATTATTTTTTATTCAATTTGGTGATCAATCTCACCCAAATATGGTTGATGGCGACTTCCACTTTATTTTCATTTAAGAGACCTAATTTTAAGGATGTCGGCCGCTCCGCGTCGCAACCACGTTGTGACAGTGGTAAAGCTAAACGGTAAGCTACCACTCCTACTCGATCGAGTATCTTGATAGGCCAATAAATTTAGAGCTCAACTGACCCTTCTTCCTAAATCTCATAACACCTTTCATAGATGCCCTTTTTTTTTAAAAAAATACTTAGTTCCCCACTACAAACTCAAGTGGACTACGTCGTTTATCGGCATAACTTTTCTGTCAATTTTGGGCAACCCTTAACCTTTCTCCTATCAAAGCGATAGACTCGCTAATCATTTGTAACAACTTGGGTACCAAAAGTCTCTTTTCTCCAATCTTATGCCAATGAGCGAGAGAACGAAACTTTCAACCATAAAGTGCCTAAACAGTGCCATCTCTTCGAGACAAAGCGTGTGTACCGTTTTGATACAATCTTCACTGGCACACCATGAAATCTTGTATCTTTCATAGGTACAACTGTACCCTAGCGTTAACTGGATAGGTGATCCTTCCAAGAATAAAGTGTGCGGTTTTCATCAAATGGTCTACAATTACCCAAATGGTATCATAACTCTTTGCCATCTTCGGTAAACCCTTAATAAAATCCATGGAAATCTCCTCCCAATTCCATTCAAGCACTTTCAAAGGTTAAGATAACCCGATGACTTGTCCTTAAGGCCTTGACTTGCTAACAAATCAAGCACCTACTCACATACTCTGTAATCTAAAGTTTCATTCCAGGCCACCAATAATACTATCTCGGTCCCTCGTAAATCTTATTCTACCTGGATGAATAGAAAAAGTACAACTGTGAGCCTCCTCCAACAGCTCTTTTCAAAAGTTGATCCTGAAGGTACACAAAGCCTCTTACAATTTATCAATGCACTATTCATAGAAAAGATAGATCAACTAGGCATGTCTTATTATGCCTCTCAAAAACCATCTTGAGAGCCTTAGAAAACTGCGAATCTTAGGCACACTAGTCGGTCTAGGCCAACTAATATCTGCCTCAATCTTAGAGGAATCAATATATACTCCTCTACTCGATACCACATGGCTTAAAAATACCATTTCTTTTAGTCAAAACTCGTACTTTGAGAACTTGGTATACAATTCTGATTTCGTAACATTCGTCAAATGCATATCATGCATCTCCTCGGTCATAGAATAAACCAAGATATCATCAATGAACACAAACACAAAAGGTGTCATGGACAATGAAACTTTCTTAGGAACAACCTCAATCTGAAAGTCTAACTCCCTCACCAGGGATAAAGCGGTTAACTCATTTGGGAAAACAATAGTAAAATGCCTCACAACAAGAAAAGAACTCAAGCTAGCCTCAGGTACAGATGTATCCACAAGACCAACTAAATAACCCCACGCTCCATCACTTAGAAGCACTCTATCATAAATACAAAGTGGGTGCTACTCAGTCACTAGACCCACGAAAATGAAACCTGGTCCCACATGGACCCATAAAATCAACAACTTTCTTAGTACAAACGATAATGACATGATTGACTGAAAGACAATCCATAACCAAGATCATATCAAAATCAGGCATATGCATAACAATCAAAGTAGAATGTGAACAACTACTCAGAATACACATGTCATCATAACTAATCAGACCATCAACAATAATAAACTTCCCATTGGGGTAGAAACACACATATATCGAAACCCACGATCCGACAACATCCCCTCTAGATCTCAATCAAATAACAACACTCAACCTTAGAGTTAGTTAACCTTGACAATTTACCAAATATGGATCTCGATAACTCGACCTTGAGTATATTCAAATTCAGATTGATACATCGTAGTATAATAGCGACCAAACTAGGCAATTAACCAATTAACATAGTCGATAATGGTCCTTGTTGAGACTTATCACGAAATCTTCTTACTTTCTCTTTTGAATGGCACATACTTTCCTTTTAACACAATACTATCACAATGATTTACCACTTACCATAAATTAACTTTCTCAACTCACACCAGGAACTTGTCCATTGAGTTTTATCTAGGTTACTGGACCCGAGCCAGACTGATTACTTATCAACAATTACTCACCTCAAACAGGTGTTTCACCTCTCAATACTGGGCTCTAGACAATCATTCCCTTTTTTACACATAAAATGTCAACCACAATCACTAACACCACTACTTGACAATTGTGTGATAATCAAATTTGAATCAAACGTTAAGGATCAAATGATCAATATCTCGAGTATCTCATCTCCTTTACACTGATATTATGTCAATACGCTTAACGAGGTGTACAACCTCCAAAACTATACGAGATCATTCACATTTTCAGGACCCTTACCCAAATCTCAATCTGGGGTCAAATAAACATCACCACATAGTGGTTTTAAGAGGAGGTGAAATATCACAATTACATATAATATGTAACAACCTTCTCATAAACTTTTCCACGATTAAAGATTATAAAGCTTGAGAATAAAAGTTCTAGGCATACCTGTGTTAGGAATGGTGTCCTAGAACCTGTAATTATTTAATAATAATAATTTATTAAGAATAAATTAAATAAATAAACATAAGTTCTTCATATTATCTAGATTGATTTAATTAACGATATTAAGAATATATGGAAATATATAAATATCAAACATTCAAATAGTAAACCCTAAGTTACTATTATGAAATCACGACTTAGTATGTGAGTCATACAAGAGGATTAAAGTCGAGATGAGTAACTTAAACATGTCTACAGTAAACGGATAACGTTTGGAAACGTTATCCTGGTAACACTGTTGATAGCTTCGCATTTTGTTTATAGACAAATGATCGAATCCTGATCATTCATGTGGGAGACATGAAATGGAAGTATCATATACAATATTGATTGTATAAGACAGAACCACGATATTCGATCAAATTTCTCCTTAGTACCGTTTACGAGAAATTATCGAATATCAAACTAAGTTTATCAACAGTGATAGATCTCAATCCTGAGAGAAATGCGGACTCCTATTTATGGAGTTATGTTCTTTGATTCATATGGTTGAGAGCGATCTGTAAGAACGCTCAATACACTCCTGTTTTGGGAACATGGCTAGATAAGTAGCTGGGAACTCATTTACACGAGATGGAATTCATAACTTTCCTAAAAAATTAACGGTATCAGTGCGATACCTAACCATTCTAGGAACTTTAGGAAGCTCCCTTGATGTACTGATTCGAGACATGAACAAGTGGCGCCACGACTTCTATTGATCACAAAAGTATATTATCTATAGTTCGACCAAAGATAATGTTCATTTGAGAATCAGCGGGAACACAAGGATAAAGCGATAATTACAGGGGCAAAACGGTAAATCTTATCCATATGTAATTATGAGTGTTCCACGTGAAGGATTATATCACAGATATAAATAAAGATAAACTAAATTGACATAACTCATCTATAGTGAGGGGAGTTCAGCTATGAATCTATAGTGGAATTATTCATAGTTAAATAATAAGTAATTAACTGATTATGAGTTAATCACTTAATTGACTAATTATTAAGCCCATGATCTGTAGGTCCATCGGGTCCCTATGCTAGCCCAAATATCGTTGTAGCAAAACTAAGTTATTAATTTAACTTAGGAAGAACAAATAATTTAAGTAATTGATTTTACTTAAAATTAGGCAATATTAATTATTTGAATAATGAGATTATTTAAATGAAAATTAATATCAATATTATTAATATTGATACAATATTAATTTTTTAAATAAAGAGTTTATTTGAATGGAAATTAATGTAGCATTATCAATTATAATATTTTAGGGCAAAATTAATTGTTTAAATAAATAAATTATTTAAACGGGAATTAATGTTAATATTATTAATTATTTAAATAATGAGTTTATTTAAATGGAAATTAATAATTAGTATTATTAATTAAATAATGAGTTTATTTAATTTAATAATAAATATTAGAGAGAATTAAGTACAATTGGTTTAAGAAACAAATTGGTTTTGGCCCAAATAATTAATTAGTTGAGTAAGATTCAATGGTAATTAATATATTAATTTTTGACTAAATGTATTTAATTAGAAATTATTATTTGAATTTTTCTAATTTTAAATACATAATTATATTATTATTGAATAAAGAAAAGTCAAAGAATAAAAATTAATAATATATATATATATATATATATATACATATGTTGGCTTCGTGGGTGTTGATGTGCTGTACAAATTGGCTGTCCAAGGTGACTTATATCATATGTATATTATTATTTTATTGTTTATCTTTTCTTTTAATTTAATAATTAGAAAATAAGGAATTCTAATTAGATTAGGATACCATATTTTCTTATAAATATGACCATTGGGATTCATATTTTATACTCTTCTCACTTTAATTAGAAAAGTGAAAATTCTCTCTCAATTTTTTGCCCAATTGCCGATTTTCCTTAGGGAAAAATTTAGAAGAAATTTCTTCTTTTTTTGTTCTTCCGGTTCGATTCCCACAAGTCGGTTTTGCTTTCGATCGGGATATAGCATAGAAGATCCGGTGTTGCTGAGGATTTGATGCTGTAAAGAAACCTCCAACCGATTCTCCATTAATTACTCAATGTAAGTAAAAGGGTTTTAATTTTTGAAATTAAGCATGAATCTACATGTTTTATCACAAATTGCATGATGTTAATAGATCTGTTATTAAATGTTAATAAATTTACTAAATAAATTTCCGCTAGTTTAGTAAATCATCCCTTCAAATCAGAGCTAATTTTAATTATCATGCAAATTTGTGATTTTTCGAAAATTTTGGTGGGTTGCATAAAAATCGTTTTATGTATGTTTTATATAAATTTTGGAGGTTTGCTAATTGACTGTTTAGGTATTCTTGAGGCACTTAGGATTTTAAATTTTAGTAGAAAATTTGTAAACCCTAATTTTAGGGTATAGGAAAAATTTGTAATTTTCCCATACCAAAGGAGGCAAAAATCGGCACTACCAAGGGACGAAGAGGAGAATTTTTTTTTCACCAATCCATGAGGTCCACGCCCAAGGAGAGAGAAAATGATGAGATAAGGTAAAATATGGTAAGATATTTTAACATAATTATCTTGTTATCTCAATTTATAAATTTAAATATTTAAGATAAGGATAAAATCTTTTTAAAGATTATATCCCTATCTTGAATTATAAATTTAGAAATTG